>JARHVA010003705.1:1310000-1870967 GCA_037957365.1 Torreya grandis | reverse complement strand
TATGGAAGAGATATAAAGCCATAAAATCTAAAAAAAGTTGTATTTTCCTCAGTCCAGTCAATAATCCTCGATCCAATCATTCCTAAATTTTTAGGATATTTCATTCCCATAACTACCATGTTTTGGGTAAATCATCAATCCAAGCTCACAACATTCACCCTGTTTGGGGTAAATCAAAGTGTCCATCTTGTTTCAATATATTTTTCCCAATCCATTCCTTTACATGTATCCTTACTTGGGGGATACATATAGCTATCAATCTCATCAATCCTTAACACATGGATTTTAACTTGATTAAAATCAAGATGATTTTCTTTACTTTTGTTTTTAATTTTATGGGTATTTAATTACTTCCTTATTTGTTTAATTTTTCTTGTTTTGAATTGACTCAATGCATATGCAACAATAGGGTCATCATGGTTTTTACATATCATGGTGATTTATTTTGATTATACTTGAGTCTATCCATTGGCATGCCATAAGTAATGTCATCATGACTTTTCCATATAATGGTGTGTTGTTGTCATTTATCTATTGAATCAGAGGTCAATGCTTATGTAGATTGCATCCAAGCCATCATGGTATTTTGTATCATAGTGCATATTGTCATTTTCAATATCAAAAACAAAGTTTCAAAATATATGTGGAACTATGCTAAAATGGTATTGTATCCACTTGTAAAATATCATCCCTCTTTGAGATTTTTCAACATCTCATTTTTCATCATTTCTCATCATATTCCTACCCTTTTGGAGAATTATAATGTCCTGAGGGTCTATTTAGAATGTGTAGGTAGTGCTTAGTCACATAGAGTTTTTGAGTTCAACTCATCCACCATCATCATTACCTTTTTCATTCCCATTCTTGTTTTTATTTTCATATTCAATCCTATCAACATCCCTTTCTTATAACTAGTTATCCAATTCTAATGATCATCCTCAAAACCCATGTGTGCTGACATAAATTTTCCATGTTCCTTATCTAATCCAATTTCATCTTTTTTTATCTAAATTTTATTTAATACTTTCCAAATCTAGGTTTTTTACAACTTATTGTCATGCCCAAAAAAATTATCCCAAAACCCATGTAATGTTTTTTTTATCTTATTTCAGTTATGTTTATTTATTCACTATAATTGCTTAATGTTTAACCATTATGATTTGGTCAATGAAAATTTTAAGTGTGACACACAATTATTACATGATTTATTTAATACATTTTTTTATTTTTTTACATAACTTGCTCTAATTATTCAAAGAATTAGGGAACATCTTTTTGCTTTTATAGTCACTCCCATTTGCACTCCATAGATCACTGATCTCAATAATATTAAGTTTCCTTAGTGTTCCATATTAATTCAATACCAAAATTTCTACCAAAACCATTACCATTGTAAACACCATGTATGTTTGAGAAAACTTCATTTATAACACTTAGCATGAAAATAGAGTCTTGACCTCCCAATTTACATTTGAATCCTAGCTCCCTTAACTCTCTTAGCCTACTCTAGGAGGTCACCTCAATTTATATTCCATTATAGGCTTTGAAACCTATCCCATTGTGATGAAAAATTCCAAGTGATAAAGTTTCATAAAAAGCACTTGAACCTGGAATGGAGTCTAGTTTCACTTACGCGTGTTTGGCCATCTTGTCTGTATACTCTCTTAGCTCCCTATAACTAGCTCATATGGTAATTTTTTGATTCCATTATCATTGTGCCTTTGATACCTATCTTGTAATATTTACCATGTTTATGTGGATAAGTTTCATGTTTTTGAGACATGTATTCCATTTGTGGGGTCTCTAGTGTAGGCATTCTCTTACTTACTTGGGCCTCTCAGTTCACTATAGGGATCACTTTGATTTCCATGCCATATTAGCCCCAAATAACCATACTTTCATATTAAATAATATCACATAAATCATTTTCATAAATTACACTTTTTCTTTAGCCTTCATTTTGATTGATTTATGCCTCATTGAAAATATTGTTGAGTCTCAAAAAATCTTGCTTGAAACCCCGAAAAGGTCTACCTATTTTTTTAAAAATATTTAGTTATAGACTTAATTGGGATTTTATCCCTTGATTAGGTCTTCATGGGCATATTTCCCCCTTTCATGTTCTATTCAAGCTTCCTAATGTTGATTTGGTATACATTCAAAGTTGTAAGTCCCATAGACCTAATCAAGGTTCTAAAGCCCAATTAAGTCTAAGGAGTTTGAGATTGCTTATCCTTTGATAACTAGAGTAAATGTTTCAATTAGGTTTTTTACATATTGAAACATGTTCCATTTTATTAATTAGATTTTTAATGCTCAATTTGGTCTTAGTCATGAGTTTGGGTGAGTTTCTTTGGCTAATCAGAGATTTATCTTCGATTAGGTCTCTAGGTTGGAATGAGGAGTGTATTTTGTTAGTTAGGGGTTAAAGTCTAACTAGGTATAATTATTGGTCTAGTTTTATTTTAGTGTTGGTCAAGGTAAAAACCCTAATTAGGTTTAGCTAGGTGGTTAGAATCGTGCATAGTTATAATTAGAGAAAATTCCTTGATTAGGTATTGGATTGTTGGTGGGGTTTAACGTAGTTGTAGTTAGGTTTTTAGGCACAACTAGGTAAGGTGACTTTGGGGAAATATCCTAAATAATGTATATCAAGGATGGATCACTGATTAAATTAGGGACCATCCCCCAACATCCTTTCTATGTTGATTGGGCTTTGAATCTTGATTACAATAGAATCAAGCATTGGAAAACCGTAGTTAGAATGGTGGAGATAGCCAAAAGGCTTACAAACCTATTCAAGGGTCAAAGGCCCAGTTAGGTCTAGGGCCCCCTCAATTCAAATTTGAGCCTTTCCTGCCTTTTTTAGGAATTTTAAATTTGAGCCTTTCCTGCCTTTTCTAGGAAATTTAAATTTGAACTTTCTCATTTAATCATTAGTGCAAACTCAAATAAATTTCATGATTGGATCTCATAATGCATGTAAAGGGTCTTTTAAATGAGATTTTTCAAAATTTCATATTAATTCAAAAAATTCAAGTCAACACAAAAATAAAATTTCTAGGTTTATTTTTGCCCATCAAGTCACCTAGATTACTTATCACTCTAGGGGGCATAAATTTTACCCTATTTGTCCATTTTAGAAAATATTTGGATCATAAAAAGGTTATTTCCACCCTAGAAATTTTGTACCCACAAATGTTTCCCAATTTAACTCAAGTAAAAATCTATTTGAGACTAAGTTTTTTACTTTTTTGACCTGATGAGGTCTATTAACCACCCTTTTTGACCTCTTGATGGTTTTTCATCCATAACTTGGTCCCTATTAACCCAATTTTAGAAATATCATGGTCATTGTAAATATAATATAAAAAAAAATTCATGGTGCCCTAGTTTCCCAAATTTGCTCATGTGTAATGATATTTTAAATTTTTAAATTCATAAGTTTCCTAGACAGCTTTTAATTGTGAAAAAGTAACTTGTTTTTTATCTTTTTGTAGGATAAAATAGTTCAAAAAGGTAAAGTGGTGGGATTAGAAAAGTGAATGAAAATTTATGTGGGAAATGGATTGTAAAAAATTCTATAAATATAAATAACCCTTCCCATTGTAAAGGGTTGGCTCTTTGTCATTCGAAAACACTTAGAGTTAGCCACTTTTGTTTTTATCCTATCCCTTTTTCTAAACCTATTGTTATGTTAGAATAATTTTAGTGGATTTTAGTGAATGTATAATGTGATTATCAAGAACATATTGATAATATAAGGCTTTGGATTTATTGTTTTTAACTTATGTATTCAAATGGTGGTTATGGGATCTTTTTTCATTGTATGATTTTCTTTTACGTATACATCGGCTTCATTTATTATTATGAATACCAAGAGAGATTGATTTTTATATTCACATGGTCAACAACTATAGATTTGTCTTCATTACAGTAGGCTCTATTTCTTTCCCCCTTCTCTTTTGTATTTTCTTAACAAATGGACTTAACTAGGGTTTGTTCACTAGTAATTTGTTTCTACTCATTTATCTTGATTGATTACTTTGTTTTATTATCATTTTGTTGATGCAATGTTGAATGAATAAATGCATGGGAATGAGCAATTAAAGTTAGTATTATTAACTATTTCATCTAAAACCCTAACTTTGTATTCAAGAAAATGTAAGTACATGCTTTATTATTTTAAATACATGATTAAAACCCAATTAACTAAAACATAAAGTTATACTTCCTATCTAGCTTGTTTATGAATTATAACTCTTTTAAAATTTGGTTTTAAATTTCACACCAATAGGCCCCTTTATTAGAACCATCATAACACACAACTTTAGTAGACAACCTAATGCATATGAACCATATGCCTATTTATTATCCTTACATACTTCTAAACCATGTTTTTTCATAGGTAAATAATCAACAAATTATTCTTGTTGTCTATAATAACACTTTTACCATGCCTAACATGAGTGGTTATACTACTTCTAGTGGAAATAAATAGGTTATCCCATAATTTTTAAATAATAAAACACCTATCAATAGTGCCCATAACCAAACACATATTTCTTCCCCTATGTTTCTAAATTCTACTATACCCTTGGCTAACCCAAAACCATAAATAGGAAATTAGTAGAATGCTAACATGAACCCTGAAGTCACAAACTTATAGCAAATGGTTCAAAGGTTGAAAAATGACATGGTTAATTTATGTGGGCAAATTCCTGAAAACACTCACCAAAAAGCAAATAACCTTACATAAAATAAAAAATTTATCTTTCAGAGTACTAACAGGCAATAGAAAGTGAGGTTTGATAATAGAGGAGTGTCTGATCCATTTGGAAATAATAATCATAATAACAATGATATTATTTATAACAAGTGAACTTGACTGATTTGGCATTGCCCACCTAGTGTAGGTTGTACAACATGATTGATCACATTGAAATTGATTATGCCTAGTTCACCTTAACCTCAAACATCTTCCAAAAGGATATGGACAACCTTGAAATAATGCATGCACCTAATAATGATGGCTCAAACCAAGGTGGAATAAATCTTTGTACAACTGTAGTCTTAGAAACTGATGAGTTTTTTTTCAAGAGTGGAAATGAGCCTAAAGATAATTTAGATGAGGTCGATGCACTTAAAAAATTTAAAAGGGGAAAAACTATCAATTGAGGAGTCAGTTCTAAGGTCCATTGACTAACTCTACTATTTTGAAAAACACTCAAGTTCCACCTAATGATAATTCAAGAAATAATCCATTTCTACCTAAAGGACATATCATGTCTTCATCAAATCAAGATTAACTATACACCCATGAAAACTAACAAACCATTGGAACCAAGTAAACAAGGATATAACATTGAATATGAAAGAGTTTAGAAAACTCTCACCTAGAATCAAATCTATAAACCATTTCTATAGTAAAATCCATTGATGAATTTCTCAATCAATATTTTAGTATATTATACACAAAAATAATACAATGAAAAATCCTCTATATATCTAAAGCTTCCATCTAGGGATCCATATCCATATCTTACATTCAAATACAATGAATGAGACTTGAATATATAGGCAAGAAAGATCAATATTAACTAAGATATCAAGATAAGTGATCAATCATAACTAAAAGATCAAGCTAGAGATCAATCATAACTAAGAGATCAAGATAGAGATCAAAACTAAGACTAAGATATTACTATCCCTAAATGATAGAAATAGCTATAAATTATCTCCATAATATCTAAGAGATAAATATTATGGAGATAAATAAGATAAATGAAATATCCACACATAAGTGGGTGGGAATAAATAAATACCTAACTGAACATGAGCTAAGATAAATAACCTAGTCTAACACCCCCACCCCTTCAAGTGAATTTAGGTGACAAAATAGAGTGGTATATCCATAATATGAGTCCCATGAACAAAGCATGATCAGGTACTCATATACAATATATACATGAATCAATATCTCATAAATTGGAGAAAGGGAGAAAACCCATAGGAAAATAAAACTCCCCAAAAAAGAGAGAAAAGAAAGAAGGAAATGGGTCCTAATAATAAGGCTTGATGAAGTATCCATGACCAAAAAATGATACAATGTGAAAACAAGTGTCCCTATGAACACCAATCCATCTTACCAAAACACATGGATGTTGAGTTTCCATAACCACCAAGTCAAAGTAAGAATGGTGTTAAATATGAAGATCACTGAATATAAATATTGCACTCTAGAATACTAGGTGGAATGATGAACTTAAGGAAGGATTGCCTAAACACCCTCCCTCAATGTTGATTTGGGAGAAGATGACAATGAAAGTCTCTAAATAAGTGAAATAAAAATGGTGAGAAGTGAACACAAAGATTGGTGATGGTGAACCCGAGGAAGCATTTCTTGAACACCCTCCCTTAATGTTGAACTAGTAAAACATGACAATGAAAGTATCTAAATAAGTGGACTAAAAATGGTGAGAAGTGAACACAAAGACTGGTGAGGATGCCACACTAGTGTCACTACACAAAAAGGCACCAATAATGCCATTGAAACATAACAATTCTCATATGGGTTTTGTCAAACAAAGTGCCTAAATAAAACACCCATGTACAAAGGATAAATATAAAAAATATAGATAAAATATCCCAAGAAAATGGCCCCAGTGGTAATGGAAGAGATTTTAAACTAAAATAATAATGGATGCATAAACTAAACTACACACACATGAATGTAGATTGGCGTGTAAAAGCAAACCCCTCATGGCATCTTATAATTTAATGTAATTAAAATGTATCCTATACATAAAAACATCAAATGAAAATAAGGAATATGTCAGATTTATGAAAAATATCCCCCAAGATCTCTCCAAAAATCCATTGCCATAACTATGTTCATTAACACATTGCTCACACAATGAAATTATCTATTTAAAAAAAAGATAGATTACAATGTTCTCACCTCCTCTGTGTCCTCTCTATCTCCCAATATGAAAGATGCACTACTTGAGTGCCTATAAATAAGAGAGAGTGTGTGGGTGGGTGGGTATGTCAACATAATGTTGACATACTCCTAAGTAATATTAACACAAGTAATTAACCTAAATTAATTACTAAAATACCCTCCCTTAAGGACAATTTAGGGAGTACTAAAAAATAAAAGAGTGTAAGACTCCTCAGAAGATAGGTCTCAAAAACTATGCCATGTTGGGTACCTAAGTACAATGTCAAGAGAATCCAGTAAAGAAGCCAAGTGTCTTGATGGATGCCAATCCATCTTAGTGAAATACATGGCTATCAATAACTTTAACCACTAAGTAAAATAGAAATTGGTGTTGAATACAAAGATCAACTAGAAGAAACACTAATCTCTAAAAGACTAGGTAGAAGATGAAACCCGATGAAGCATTTCCAAACATCCCTTCCTTAATGTTGAGAACTAGGTGAAAATACTTGTAATATCTACATGAGTGGTCCAATTCCACTACTTGATCACAAAATAAATGATAGTGGGCTTCACTAGAATAGCTTCGATAAAGAAGACTATCAATGGTGATAAAAGTACAAAAGAGTACAATGAAGAAGGCCAACAAATGATGAGAAATTATGGAATATTCATATGGTTTCTAGCAAACAAAGTTCTTGAATAAGATACCTATGTATAATAAAGGAAGCCAAACTTATTATTGTGCTAAAAACATGAAAGCACACACACACACACACAAAAGGTGAAAAATACATAACTCTCAAAATTTGGAGAAGAGAGAGAAAACTTGTAAGAAAAACTCCCCTCTCAAAAGAGATAAAAGAAGAAGAGAGAGAAATAAAGCCCTTCATAGATGATGTTGAAGAAGTCCACACTCCAAGTACTTATAAGTCACAAAAGAACCTAATATACACAAGTGGTCTAAATCTACTACTCAATCACAAAAATAATCGACACTAGGCTTCACCAGAATAGATTTAATCAAAAAGACTATTGGTGGTGATGAAAGTATAAAAAAGTACTATATGTATAAAGAATGCTCAACACCAAGAAGTAGAATGCACATCATACCCCCCATACTATTGAATGGATGGAGTGGAAAAAATAAAGGTCTTCGTGAGTGGTCCAAATCCACTACTCAAGCACTAAACATTTTGACACTATATACACTAGAATAACTCCATGTCATGTTGAATGAGACTATCAAACTATCAAAGAAGATAAGATGACACTGGAATTCACTAGAATAACTATAATCAGGCTATGGGAGACTATCAACTATCAAAATTGGTGTCAAAAATATAGAAGATGCTCTAAAAATAAGAAATCAATAAAGGTGTCTCCATAGAAGAAGGTGGGGCACTAAGAAAGGGGCCTCGAGGAGACATGACACAAATATTAATGTGTCATTGTATTAATGCAAGCCATGGGCTGATGGATAGTGTGGCAAATGGTAGAAAGAAACATAATGTATAAAAACACATAGAAGAATGATCAACATCAAAAAACAAAAACATGCAAAGCACATGCAAGGACGTCAGGCTCAGCTAAAAATGTGTCCTAGATAGTGCATGTGTAAAATATAATGTAGGGACCAAAATATAGAAAACCCCATGCTAGTTATAATGTACACTCAAGAATAGGACATTAGACTTAGCTAAAAATGCATCTATGAGTGCAAAAAATGATGACATTGAAAAGGAGAAAGAAGTATGTGTTACCTGTAAGGGGGTCTAACCTCCTATCATATTAGACCTCACCCTTTAATCTCTAAAAAATGAGATAAGGTATGAGTAAAATAATGAATCGTCCCTCAATAAATGCTCAAAAACATAGAAAATACATCAAGACTAAAATGTCACCACACAATATAAGCACATGGCAGTATAACCAATGTGAAGAGACCCCCTCAGAATGTGGCACTTTATAAAATAGTGAATTTCATAATGTAAATAGGTTAAATTCATGGAAATTTGAAAAATATCAACTTTTGAAAAAGATGGTGCTCAATTTTAAGCTATCGATCAAAAGTTATTAAACAAATAATTTCTCTTAAAAAGAGACCTATTACTAAAGTTTAAAAAAATGTAATGCTACTAAGGAGAACCTAGCCTTTCAACCACTCATTGGAATCAACACAGAACCAAGAAAGTAATAGTTTTGTTTTTGAGGGGGAATTGGCCTACTGCCAACCTGGGCCTCACCCTCCATCTTTGATAGGTGAGAGAAGAGTGAAAATAAAAAACCAATTACACTAGCTATTTAAAAAATATTATTTTTAAATAAATAAAAATAAAAAATGTGCCCACACACCATGTGAGAACACAAAATACCCCTCCCACCTCACATGCATAATGGCCCCATAAATCATTGCCAAAAAATTTATCTCCCCACCAAACAACAAAATCCTATTGTAGTTAATTTTCTACACTTTGGAGAAAAAAGAAAAAAAAAATGGAGAGCACTATGTAGCTAGAAACAACTAGATAGTGGAGGAGGAAGGAGATGGACACAACTGGGTCATGGGAGGAGAAGATATAGGAGTGGAGGCAGCTCAACATAGAGAAACCAATAGACAAAGAGGGTTGTCAATGTGCATGTGGACAATGTAGGAGGCTAAGACCATAGGTAGAGGAGAAGAGATGGATTTAGGCATAGAAAGACTATGATGGTAGTGGTGGATGCTTCTTTAAAGTATAAATTTACCATGCCATGGGCTATCAAAAACCTTGTAAACAATCTAGACTCCCTCATCTTGCTCCAAGTCATTCACAAAACTAACTTAACCTCGTGCAGGCATGTAGATGAATCAATGTGCACAAACTTCCTCATATTGATGTGCAAGGCACGCAGGCCAAAGGTGGAGGTGCAAGTGGTTGTGATACAAGCTAGTGAAAAGGATGCTACCATTGTCAACCAAGCTAGAGAATAATGATACCAAGTATAGTAGGTTTTAAAAAAATAATGCCACACTTATAGATTGACACCAAACAACTATTATTTCTTCTCTAGAATTTGCATTAGCTTAAGATTTTTTGCAATAAGATCATAGTAATGGGCTATCTCTATGTAGCAGAAAGCAAGATGCAATGATTAAAGATATAATGCAGGTGTCTTTGTGCAGATCTAATACAAAAGTAAAAATAGAGACTCCAATGTCAAGCTATAGAGATATGCCACCACCATAAGAGTATGCCAAAGATAAAATGATACCACAAAAAGAATGCTTAGAGAAATAGTTTGAAAAAAAATAACTTTCATGATATTCAATGGAATTTAAAACCATAAGATGTTATAGAAATTTGTTAGAGAGGAGCTCATAACCCAAAAATAGTTTCCTAAAATGTTGGAGTAAAGAGTATTTGATCAAAACATATCATGTTTTGGTAAAAAAACATAATTTTGCCCAAAAATGGATTTCTCTAAAATGACCATGCAACTTCTTCAAACTGAATAGGGAAAGTTAAAGAATGGCAAAATAGAGACACGATTAGAGGTGAATACCCTGTACACTAAGAGTTTTGACAAAAAATGCAAAAAAAATCTAAAAAAAAATGTATAGCTAGCACAAAAAAACAAATCCAACCAACCCAAATGCCAATCTAAAAAAAAAAACACATATTTTGAAGACTATAATCTATAACAAAGGGAAAAATTAGATGTGCTAAGCAATGAAATTTTGAAGGAAGCTCTGATACTATGTTAGAGTTATGAAAACTCTCACCCAAGATCTTTCCAAGAATCCATTGCCACATCCATGGCCATTAACACATTTCTCACATAATGAAACTATCTATTTATAGAAAGATATATTGCAATGTTTTCACCTCCTCTATGTCCTCTCTATCTCCCAGTATGCAAGATGCACTACTAGAGCACTTGTAAATCAGAGAGAGAGAGAGAGAGAGAGAGAGAGAGAGGGTGAGTGGGTATGTCAAATGACAACAAAATGTTGAAATACTCCTAAGCAAGCATAACACAAGCAATTAACCTAAATTAATTACTCCAACAGAATACACTATATACATCAAAATAGTTCTAATCAAGGAGAATGTCAACATATCAAAGAAGTCATCACAAATCATGAGATTTGTTTTAAAACAAGGGAGTAATGTGGGCCAAAAACACAAGTAGCATAAAAACCATACTCAAACAATGAAAGACATCATGCTCTACCAAAAATGCATTTACAAGTGTATAGATAAATGAGCATGAGTGCAATAAAGTATATTTATGAGTGAATATGAATAATAAAGAAACCATGCTAGTAAAATCATCACAAAGAATGAAGGTGCTACCATAAGTGATATGAAATCCATCCCAAATTAATAAGAATGATGGATGAAGATGCCTGCATAAGAGTGGATAAAAAACTACAATAGTAAAATGGAAGGTAACATGTAAAGGGGCATCAAATGCAGTAAAAAATTCATCTATGATTGTAATCAAGATGGTGAAATCAATGAAAGATAAATTTTGTTTGCTTGTGAAGGGGTTTGGCCACCTGTCAAACCGGGCCTCACCCTCCAGTCTTCAATAAATGAGATCAGAAAAAGATACATGGCCAAGCAATCAATAAATATAGTATCTCCTTATGTCTCCCAAATACAAAATATTTTTTTAATAAAAAAATAAAAAAATCATCCAAGGATATTGTTTTATAAAAATAAATAAAAAATCCTCTTAAAAAAAATCTTCCAATGATGTTTTTGTGAATATTACTACTCAGTAAAACTAAGATAACATTTTTAATTATTAATGAAATTAAAAATATAAAAATATTTTGAAAACTTGAAAATAAGGTGCACCAAACCCATAAATGGTTTTGAGTGATCATATACAATTTTATCATAATTAAATAATGAAAAGTCATATGTTTTTTAGAATAGTACTTTTGTAATTCTTAATGAAATTAAAAATTTTAACTGTTATAAAAAGTAGAAAACAAGGTGCACAAAACCCAATTTTTTTTCTAAGATATCATTTGTATTTGGATGCATTGGTAAGATTTAATTTACTCCTTTAATCTCCAAAATTGAACTACAATAAAAAACACAAAAAAGACCCCCTTCAAACAAACTAGAATTTATTGCATGTCTTTCTGAATCTCAAGACCATCCAAAGAGGATGAAAGAGAAGAGCATACTTAATAAGAAAAGAGAATACTAGATACTATGTAAAGAGAAGTTAAGGAGATAAGTAATAGTTATTGTAAACCACTTTAATACCATGAAATATTTTATATAACTCTTACCTAGGGTCAAATATACAAATAATTACCACAATAAAATCCATTGATACATTATTCAAATAATATCTTTGTATATTGTACACAAAAATAATACAATGATAAATTCTCTATATATCCAAAGCTTCCATCTAGAGCTCCATCTCCATAGATTGCATCCAAATACAATGAATGAGCCTTACATATATAGACAAATAAGGTCAATCCTCACTAAGAGATCAAGCTAGAGATCAATCATAACTAAGAGATCAAGTTAAAGATCAAACCTAGGACTAAGAGATAACTATCCCTAAAAGATAGAAACATCTAGAAATTATCCCCCTAATATCTAAGAGATAAATATGTAACAACTTATAATATATAAAATAAGATAAAGGAAATATTCACACATAAATGTATGGGAATAAATAAATACCTAGGTGAACATGAACTAAGGTAAATAACCTACTCTAATGGTAGATGATATGAAATGAACTAAGGCCAATATAATAATTTTTGACTTGATCTAAATTTATAGCCAAAAAGATGTATTATTAAAAGAATTATCTACTCTTAAAGGGAAATAAGCTAATAGGATAGTTGATGTCCATGTTGTAATTTATAAAGAAAATATTAAAACCCTTCCTTTCCTCCTAACAATCTATATTTTTGGTTAAAACTTACACAATTATTTTATGTATTTAAGTGCTTTGGAAAATGTGACGCCTTACATAATTTAACAACAATTGGGTTTGACTCCTACAAACTTAAATAGAAAGGTTGCTAAGTTGGATAAATTATATGTTAATGTTATTTTCAAGTTGAATTGCATCCATATGTAGTTGGCATCTGATTCTAGGGTGAAATAATTTATTAATATTCAAGTGGTGGATATACTTAATGCCTATAATATGCTTTTGAGTAGAGATTGGTCAAGAAATTTGAATGGTTGGATAGAAACTAAATTCTCTCACATGCGGCTCCCATGGCAAGGCATATCTAATTAGATCCAAATTGAATGTGGACCTAAAATGACTCACATGATCACATCATATACCAGAATAAATGAAGTCTTGTTCAAAGAGTCTAAACTCAAGGTCTACACACTTGAGAGAGAGGCAATAAATTACAATAAACTCTCTATTAATATGTTGTTTATGTAATAAAATTTATAATTTGAGGAGTTAGATCAGCTAGATGAGGATTATAACCTCTTTGCACATGAGATACCTTAATTCCATAGTGTTTCCCTAATGTATGAGGATGTGAAATAGGCTGATCTAAGTGAAAATGAAGGACTTTAAAGCTCTTCAAATGAGAAAATAACCATTCTAGACATCCCTATACCTACTTAGACCACTAAAGATATAATTAGAAGGTCCTTATTAGCTGAGAAACCTAACATGTTCCCATTATAAGTTGAGAAAACAAGTGGAAATATCAATATGGTAGCAACACCTAACATCAAAATCCTACATACATAGCTGAAAACTACTTGTGGATTCTTAAATTTGATGTCTTTAAGTATAATAATGGGTGTGGTGCTAGTGTGAAAATTATTAACCCATGAGGGAAGTGATACTTAGATTCATTTTGACTATAATTTACTTGCATAAACAACATAAATAAATATTAGGTATTAGTTCACGATCTCCAATTTGCTCTAAGGAAGAAAGTCAAGAATCTCAAGGTACTTGGCATATCAGAACTAGTGGTCAAATAAAAAAGAAGCTAATATGCTTGTAATGACAAGTTTTTATCTAAATACCATATCCAAGTGTGTAACTTGATAGAGGATTATAATGCATTCAACATCCAAACATTGCCTCATGGAAAAAACTATATGATAGATGCATTGGAAACAATTGTGAGTACTCTAGAAATTATAGCTAACTCTAGGTTAATAAGGTTCTTAGTAGAGTTAGTATCTACACCTTCAATTCCTAAAAATTTCAAGAACTTTCAAGTGCTCAATGATGATCAACATATCATCAAATTCATCATAAATGTGGATATATTTGAATCATATATTATAGATGAAGATGATAGAGAAGAGTTTGAACTAGATGAAGAAGGGGTGATTATTTTGAAAACCAATAGTATATCAAATGGCATGGCATCACTAGAATTTCTATTTTACATGGATTAACAAGGTGAAAATAACAAACCTACCCCTACCAAATTTATGCTAAACTAGCATTATAATCTAGGCAATGTAAATGAATTAAAACATGTGCTTCTAGGCATGAGATTCATGGAGAAGGAAAGACAAGGGTTATTTGAATCCCTAAAGGACTTCAAAGAAGTTATATCATGGAGATGAGGACTTACAAGTGTTTAACACTTCCATTCTCATCCATACTATCCCTCTCAATCTTAGAGTCAAACCATTATGTCAGAGGCAAAGCCCGATGAATCCATTGCTATAGCCATTGATATTCAAGGAAGTGTAGAAATTAGTCTTAGCAAGAATCATTTTTCCTATTAAACACTCCATGTGGATGGCTAATTTGGTACCAACGTAGAAGAAGAGTGGAGAGATAAGGCTTTATGTATATTTTAAAACCTAAACAAAGCATTAAAAAAGGATAATTACTCATTTCCTTCACTATATGAAGTCTTACATATAATGAATGACTCTCAAATGATGTCATTCCTTGATGGGTATTTAGGATATAATAAAGTAATGGTAAACTATGATAACCGAATCAAGACAACATTCATGACAAAGTGGGTTACATTTACATACAAAAAGATTCCATTCAGCCTAATCAATATGGGTTCCACCTTTCAATGTGCCATGGATATTGCATTAACGGATATTATCAAAAAATACATAGTTATACACATGGACTATATAAATATCTTTTTTAAGAGCTAGGGAGACCATGTCAAAGACTTGAGAGAAATATTATAGAGTTTTAGAGATCATGGAATATCCCTAAACCTAAATAAGTGTATATTTGGGGTCATAGAAGGTAAGTTATTGGGCCACATTCTCTCAAAATGAGGCATATCCATAAACCCAAAGAGAGCATAATCAATTCTAAAAATTCCATTGATAAGTAATAGAAAGGAGCTATGTTGGAGAAAATCATGTAAGCTTTTTTTGGGAGTTTGTTTAATGTTGGAGATGCTATTATTATTTGTACACATATTTCTTGAGTGTACAATAATAATAGAAACTCCAAATTTATGGTTATTCATGCAACAATATTTGGTTGCACGAAACAACCTACCTTGCCTATTTAATAGCCATTCTCGTGTATTTTTGACTTGGTCATTTTTGGAGACCCACATAGAGATGTGAATATAATTTAGAGACTATTGTGAAAATTCTTTATTGTTTATTCTCTGCAAATATCTATGTCATTGGTGTTGTGGTAATGGTTTGCAGGAGAGATCCTGCTGGTTATGAATTCATTATGAATTTCAATATGGTATTAGAGCTACTTCTTAAAACCATTTCTTAGCATGGATTATTTTGGTGATTTAATAAGATTTGATGTTCTAAAAAAAATATTGATGCTTGGCTCATGATAGTTTTCTACTTGCATAAGGAATGATATGGTAGATGATGCTTGTGGTGCAAGATCAACATCTCTAAATCTATCTAGTTATTCTTCACTGGTCAAACCTTTATCTACATCCAGGTTCAAGAAACCACTTTAATATGGGTGAGAATATCTTCATGTGAAGAGTGTAAATATGTAGAGCATCCATCATTTTGCATTGGATTTGGGTGAACCTACTTTATGATACATATTTGTTCACCAAACACACCTCATATCCATGACACACTATGTTTTTTGTTCATCCACCATTTTTTGACACCATCAAAACGTAAATTTGCATTGGCATTTATATTTGGTGCCGAGAGTGACATGTTTTTTGGGTCCATTCAGACACATTTTTCATTGGAGATTATAGATCTAAGCTTGCCTACTACCACTATGGGTGATATGGTTGGCATATGAACTCCCAATCCAACATTATATCCATAGATCTTGGTGTTAACTATTTTTTGGGGATTGATCCCAATCTCTAATGACCCACTCAACACTAAAAACCAACAAAGGAAAACCAAATAGCCTTCCAAACCAACTCTTGAGTTTTTCCCAACCACTTGTCTTCAATAAATTATCCAGCTAGTTTCTCTTGGCCTTCATTGACTAAGAACCTACCATTAGTATTGGTAATCTTCATGTCACCACGTGGCCTCCTCAAAATGTTCCAACATTCCCAACCAAGAAGTTCCCACTCCCAGACCTACACCCACACTGCTCACCTTTGCTTCATTTACTTACAATAATATATTGTTTACTCTCACGCATCTACCTCTCTCCAACAATCCATAGCCTTAAATCTTAGTTTTAGTGTGGCTCTTAATTTAAAGATGTATATCCTTTTCAATATTTTCATTACTTCTAATACGCCACTGAATATTCTCTTTCTAGTTGTTCGCTAATCTAAATTGGGTGATTTATATCCACATGAGTTATTACAAACTAGTTACTCACCAGTCTCTCCACCATGTGGAAATAAGATCTCCACTAACCAAACCAATATTTTATTTGGCTTAGAATAGTTTTTTGGATAAGATTTTACAATGTCATTTAGTGGATTTCCATTATCCATGTTAGTTCCACATTAATTGATTTATCATACCTCACCGGAGGTCTCCACATAGTCGATAACCATAGCTCCTCTTCACTTTGACTAAAACAAAAAACCTTCAAAAGGCTCTCAAATAATCATAACCTAATTATAAGGTTGTATTTTATGTTATTTATAATATATTTTGCATTTTTGGTGAGTTAGAGCTGTCTCTTTTGATAACATACACTTACCACCAAGGTCTTGGGTTCAAGCCTTGTAAAGTGGTCAATTTTATATTTTTGGAGGTTTTGTAAAAGTGACAATTCTAAATTAAAAGGGGGGACCTTTTTTAAGGTGAGGATAATGTTTAGGAGAGAACAGCTTTATGGTGATATAATTTTTTTATAGGTCAACTTTATTTCTGGTGGTGCCTTTTGTTTCTTAGTGGAATAAATATTATTGTAGGGAGTGTCTTAAATTTGTATTTTTGGGGGAATAATTTTTTATATGGTGGAAAAATATTTTTGGAGGTTATTTTTTAAGCTACTTTGGTTATTGGATATTACTTTTTCATTTTTGTGTGTCAAAGAATGGAGGGTGAGGTCCAGTTTGGTAGGAGGTCAGACCCCCTCATAGATAAAACAAAATTAATCTCATTCCTCCTTACCTTCATTTTTTGGAGGTTATTATTCTTGAGTTTGTTCTCTCTTGGCCCACATTATTTTCTTTTTCATCATTCTACATTCACTCACGAATGCATTTTTGGTAAAGTTTGATGTCCAATTTTTTTAATGTGCATTGTATTTTTTGTGCCACTTTTGTACTCATGGATGCATTTTTATTAGAGTTAAACATCCTAAATTCTTAAGTACAGTTTTGTGTCACACTCTACTCCCTTGTTTTAAGAGAAACTCTCTTGTTTTTTATGACATATTCTATAGATTGATAGCATTTTGGGTTTTATGCATCATCTAGTGTTTTTTGTTGTATGGAATCTTATTTATGGTCACCCTGAGAGTCATGGAGTCCTTTTCTTCATGTTTTTATGCTGCATGTTGAGAATTTACTCTTTAATTTTTTACTATCCCATCACCACTAGGGCCATTTTATTGAGATATATTTGTTTTGTATCTTTAACTCTTTTTTGATAGTTGACAATCTCCATTTTTATGATGGATCTTTATCTCCTTATAAAGATTAGTTATTCTAGTGAATACAGTGTCAACATGTTAGTGTTCAAGTGGTGGATTTAGTCCACTCATACAAACTTTTTTTATGTCACACCACCCAGTCAGTAATAGGGGGGGTATGGTGTAGATCCTACTTCTTTGCTTTTCATGTTCCTTGCTAACCCTTGGTGTACTACATCTTCTGGTAGTAGATCAAATTTAGTTGATGAACCCTTTTGCACTATTGACACATCTGATAGTCTCTTTTTGTAAGAGCTATTCTAGTGAATTATAGTGTTAGTTTTTTTATGATCAAGTAGTGGATGTAGACCACTTGTGCATATATGAGTTCCATTGAGACTTTTGAGTCCACTAAGCACATTTGTATTTGATGGCCTTCTTTCCATCTAGTGTACCTGTTCAACTTTATGTTTGAGTATTGATCTATTTGCTTTCTTAGCACACCTTGCAGCATATGTTTTTTTCTCTCTTGACTTTAGATGTTGTTACTAGTTTTTGGGCACCTTGTGGTGATACATTTCATCCTTGGTGACTCTTTTTCCCAATGCTTTTTGAGATCAGGTTTTTATAGAGTTAGCCTTGTACAAAGTACCAGTTCCTATTTGACTTGGTGGTTACAGTGATTTGTCATCCATTTATTTCGGTAAGATAGATTGGTTACCATAGGGACACTTTGTATTTCAATGTGATTTTTACATGAGTACCTATTCAAGCCTAGTTGTCAGGACCCATCAATCTCTTTGCTTTCTCTTTTTTCACTCCCTATTCTGCGCTTAAGGGAGGGTGTTAGAGTAAAGCATGTAAGCTTGTTTTGGGAGTTTGTTTATTGTTGGAGATGATATTATTATTTGTACATTTATTTCTTGAGTGAATAATAATAATAATAGAAACTCCAAATTTATGGTTATTCATGCAACAATATTTGGTTACCCAAAACAACCTAACTTGCCTATTTAATAGGCACTCCCATGTATTTTTGACTTGGTCATTTTTGGAGACCCACACGGAGATGTGAATAGAATTCAGAGACTATTGTGCAAAATTTTTATTGTTTATTATCTAAAAATATCTATATCATTGGTGTTGTGGTAATGTTTTATAGGAGAGATATTGCTAGTTATGAATTCATTATGAATTTCAATAAGCTGAAGTCATTCTTTGACAAAATCAACTTCATCAGAAAGTTCAATTCAAGCTTTGTAGATATAGTCTGACCTCTAAATAACATGATAAATAAATATGATAAATTGAATGGAGGAATGAAGCATATGTATCTTTTGCTCAGATCAGACATTAATTATAAACACATTGGTGCTCATCAGTCCTGACCATATGCATGCCCTTTACATCTATTTGTTCATTTCATAACACTCAAGTATTTTTGTCCTAACATATAAGGAATAAGCTGAAGATATGATACCTATCTCATTCATTATTTCTCCACTCCACAATGCTAAACTAAGGTATTTGATGATTGACAAATAATAATTTTCCTTAATCAAAGCAATCAAGAAGTTTGGGCATTATATCATATGTAATAATGTATTTATAGTTGTCCCTGACCTAGTAGTGAAATCTATGCTAATGAAAAATGAGTTGGGTAAATGAAGAGGAAATTGGATGACCATTCTCAAAGAGTTTTACCTAGAGATATAACTAATGAAGATTGTATGAGATCAAGGACTCAGTAAGGCAATGGATAAAGTAGACTCACAGATCATTTACTAATAATGTATGGTATAAGACATTACAAATGGTGAATGTACCAAGATGTGGTCTATTATTTACTTGATAATGAGTATCCAAGTCACTTGAATTCCACTTAGAGAAGAGACTTACACCTAAAAACTAAAAACTCCATGATCAAATCAAGCATACTATACAAAAATAATCATGAAAGCATATAAATGAGATGCCTCAATAAATATGAAGCAGTTGAAATCCTCAATTATTTTCGTAGGAAATAAGGAATTGGTCACAGATCAAGGAGTGATACAACCCATCAGATACTAAGGGTAGGGTATTATTAGTTGCATGTTTTTTAATATACTTTCACTCAC
Source organism: Torreya grandis (assembly GCA_037957365.1). NCBI lineage: Eukaryota > Viridiplantae > Streptophyta > Pinopsida > Cupressales > Taxaceae > Torreya > Torreya grandis. The sequence goes on along the minus strand of JARHVA010003705.1, from coordinate 1,850,906 downwards.
ATCCAAATATTTCATATGTACCATGTCACCACATATAAAGAATACACCCATGCCATGCCCTTGCAACAATTATTGAGATTCGGTCATTCAGAAAATGGGGAATAGACTTTGTTGGAGTAATCAATGAAAATTCATCCATAGGATGCAAATTCATTATTATGACAATTGAGTACTATACCATTGGACTAAAGGTCAAGCATTAAAAAATTACACAACTATGGTCGTAATCAACTTCCTAGAAGAGCATATCATCAACAAGTTTGGGATGTTTTCCACTCTGGTATGTGATAATGGTCCTACTTTATCTTCTATTTAATATAGTAAGTGGGATTATGAAAATTAGGTAATCCTCAAGTTCTATTCCAATTATTACCCACAAGGTAATGGGGTAGTTTAATAAACTAATAATAACTTGATGTAATTAAAAAATCTTGCAAAGAATCCTAGGGATTAGCACAACATTCTAAAATTCACATTATGGTCCAATAGGACTAGAATTAAATCAGCCCTAGGAATGTCACTGTACCATCTTGTGTACAACCAAGACCTAATCTTCCCAATGAACTTGAGAATACCCACATTGCAGTTCATGAGAGTTTACTTAGAAATGGATGATAAGATAGAAGCTTACCTCATTAACTTGATCCAATTAGAATAAAAATATGATGCAACCCTACTACACTTTAGAAAACACCAATGAGTCATTAAGCATTGGTTTACCAAATGAGCAAAAGTGAAATCCTTCCAAATATTTGATCGAGTCCTTCTCTAGGACAAGGCTTAAAAGAAAAAAGGAACAAAATAGAAAATATCATGCCCTATGGTTGGGTGTGAATGCATTTTTCCTAAGGTGTCTAACTAGTGAGGATGTTCCATTACCTATCAATGAATAATTTCTCAAACACTACTTTCAGACTTGAATTACCCTGGTTGGTTCATGTTGATATTCTTGTGTCAAAAACCTTAAAGCACCCTATGCCTTAAAGAAGACCTATAAAAATTTCTAATTAAAAGATTTAGAATGGCTTAAGTACCCTTTTTAAAGACCAAGCAAGAACCAGAGATTAGCTGCACTTTTCAACTTAAAAAGTTGAAAAATGCACCTAAACCTCTACTTTCTACTCACTAGGTAACAAGGAAAAACTAGAGATTTATGTACACTTTGCAACTTTAAAAAATTACAAATTGCACTTATATCCCTACTTTCCCACCTACTAAGTCCCAAGCGGGGACCAAAATTCACATTACACTTTGTAAAGCTACAAAGTGTGATGCAAACTTGACTTCCTCATTTTCATTAAGACCTAAATGGGAACCAAAATTCCCACTACACTTTGTAACTTTGAAAAGTTACAAAGTGTAATCTAAATTCCACTCCCCACTTCCTAAACATCTTTGTCTCCAAAACCCTTTAGCAACAAGTGGAAAGCAGAGAATGAAGGGCATATTACAAATTTATAAATATAAAATGGTTTCCTAGATTTATAACTACCAAAATAAGTGGGAAATAAAAAATTACAAACATATTCCAAGTTAAAAACTTGTAAGGTAACTCTAGGAAATCATGTTTTTGCCTATTAACCCGTCTACCATTATTATTGGCATGCTTGGAATTAATTAAGGGTTTTAGTTTATATTTTAAGATTTTTATGTTATTTTTAAACATTGTAAATTAAAAACACATCTCTAAGTGATGCCATGACTAGAGCCCATTCACCTCTATGATGAGCAACACCATGAACCAAAGCTCTATTTCCAAATGATGCCACCACCAAATCCATCACTTGCAAAACCCAGCATGCACATACCTAGTATTCTCTTAGGTCACATACATTATCCTTCAATATACTATGTATCATTGGTCACCATTATTCTTTTTCTACAAAGCTCAGGTGTTTTTCCTTACCATACTTATGGTTTTTATCTAAAATTATTAAAAGCATCATCATTTTACCTTATATTGTTTGTAAATTTCTAGTTTCTTACAATATCTTACTAAAATTTATCTATATTCTTATTGAAATTACCTTAAGTCTTTTTAAAAGGTTTTCATTAATTCTGATTCCTCCCCCTTTAGCTTGGTTCAAAAACTCAATAATATTCCTAAAGGTTCACTTATTCATAAGCTTAGACCTAGATGGAGGTCCCTCTTATTTTCTCACCCTATGTTCCCATCAAATATCTAACTTGAAAATACAAACCATATTCTTGCTAAATGTTTGGTTAGAGTTTTCAATTGTGATTACACCCCAAATCCCTAATAGATATTCAGTCAAACTTTGTAAGTGATTTTTCAAGTTAAAACCCTATCGACTCTATGTTGGGTTTTACATCTACTATTAAACACCATATTCCCATAGAAACAAAACCCCTAAAGAATCATAATGAAACTCCACCAAGTCAAAAGCATTAAAATTATCTACAATTACAAACCCAAAGCTTGACTAACTCTATAATTGATTTCCTCACACATTTTCCCAATGTATGTGTTTGAGAAGGAGATGAAGTTCAAATCAAAGGGACCTAGTGTTTGTTCTAGCTTAGATTATAACATTAATGAGATAATTAAAAATAACCTAAGCTACAAAAACCTAGCTAACTTATGGACTGGGATCAATGAAGAATTCAAAAATAATTAGATTTAGAGTATATATGATAGTGGTTTAACTCAACCAGTAGCCTTTCCATTCTAATTTCAAAGCCCTGAGCTTGTGCTCACTATGGCCAAGCATTATGATGCAGAGCAAAGAGAGGTAGTGAATGATAAGGGGGAAACTTTCTTAAATTAGATCTGAATATCATTAACACTATGTTTTTAATCCTAGATTTGAAAGTTATATATATATATATATATATATATATATTACTCCCAATTCCTCCAAGAAATTCTATAGGACAAAACCTTAGCTTGTGCATGGATTATAACCAAACAGTGGTTGAAGAGCCCTAAAGCTTCAGCCTTAAGACTACCTAATACCATAGATAGTATATAATTTAAAGATGAGGCATGGGACATCATTATACTCTTACATAGAGTTATAGGAAGCAAAAGTGTAAAGAAATACCAAGATTGGATGTACTAGTATATTTGGGTAATCTAAAAAAATAAACAATAATTCATTAGGCTCAATTAATTAGTGGCTCCATTCAAAGATAGTTGGTATAGGTTCAAACTACTAGTAGATTCTACATGACATATTACCACATCTATGCTTTGGCAAAAGGGAGGGCACTCCCAGGGTTAAGCATAGTGTCAGATCAGATTAACAAAGTTTATAATTACTATCTTGATCTCACTTTTGATGGAAGTAAAGAACAATTTAAGATAGTTAATGATGCCTTTATCTATTGATTTTTTTTACAAATTTAGAATAATAACTAGGGAAGATAAGGCTTTTTGTTACTATGATGATAGAGATTACGAATTAGGGATCATAATTCATCTAGTTCCACACATCTTCCTATATCAAAGTTGATGGTTTTAGTGGGTGTCAATACACCCTTCCCATATATGTCAGTGATAAATGGGCCCTAATGTAACTTTTAAGACAACTAGTGAAAACCCATAAGTTCTTATCAGGTAGGTATAAAACAGGTATACACGTTCCCATCAATATAGAGAGATACACATGTCTATCCTTATCCAAGGCCAAATGTGTAGAGGTAGAAATGAATCAGATGAATTTGAGAACCCTCAAGGCTAGGCCCCTTTATGAACTTATAGATTTTTTTTATATTTTATTGGGTTCCTCATTTACTCACATTCTATTTTATGAAGATTATTGGGAGGACAATGCAGGATGAAGAAGAGGTTAGGTTGAGGGATTATTCCAAGATGACCCTAAAATAAATTAGGAACTATGACATGGCATCAGTTATAGATGAGTTAAAAGATGAGTAATAACCAATGGATAGGGTTTATTATAATAATCATATCTAATTACAACCCTTTCTTCAATTTAGGTGGTCTACACCTAAATCCTTTTCTTTACTAGACATGCCTACCCTAGTCATCAACAGGACTTTAAAATGGTTAAGAAGTAAGGGGGTAAAGATAATAAAAGAAATCTTGAACATCACAAACAAGTTTAATAAAGTAATGTATAAAGGGGTAGAGGGACAAGCAATAGAGGTTTTGTTTCAAGCACAATGACTTGGGGGGGTGAATCAATCTTCAAAAACTTTCAATCAATTACAACCACTCATATATAAACTATGAAAGTAACACAATGATCTAGTAATGCATTAAGAAATAATCACATCAGAATGAAATAAGATAAAACATTACTTATGTGGAAAAAACTCATGTAGAATAAAACCCACTAAAACAAAGCTTGGAAAACTATCTTATAAGATAATGTATCAAATTTAGTTGAACATAAACCCAACATGGAGCACCAACCCCAAATTTATCAAGCACCCACTTGAATTTAGCAAGCACCTAATTGATAGGAGGATATAAACCCCTATGACAAAGTACAAAATTATTCAAAGGACACTTTTTTAAGAAAAAAACTACCAGGCATCTCTAACTCCCTCTTAACCAAGCACCAACTCAATGATGACCAATTTTACAAGCTCTAACCTGTAAGGAAGCTTCAACTTTTGCAAACACTAACTTAGTCAATCACACTTATTTCCACTCAAATCTTTATCTATTATATCTAAACTCTATCCACTATCATACATAAATAACACATATTTGATGCAAATCTAATATCCTCTCAACATAATATGATCACTCCATCTCTACTCCACTTTATCTCTCTCAAAATTGCCTCTAGGATTCTTTGCTCAACTAGCCCTCTTCAAGACTAAATAGGTCATGTGTCCTTGAATTTCATCTAAAAATACACATATTATCATCATGAAATTCTTATCTTCTATCTCCTAAGGGTTTACAACATGTTACCCAACCTCCTTAGGCTTGTTGATTTATCAATCCATTCGCTTACTCTTAGCTTACACAAATAGGCCTAAAACACCTTATATATTTACTCATCTCTTATTCATATACCACTTAGTTGGCCACATACACTTAACCTCTTAGTTTAGCCATATAATATGTCTTAAGACATCTCAAAAACATGTTTCAAATGAATTTTGAGTCCCTTTTGGTTTTTCTTGACTATATTAGACCTCATTTCACTTTTAGGTCTCATTGAGACCTAATTACATTAGGCATTATTACTATTTGATCCCTTCATAAGCATTACACGTATATACATGGAAAAATAATTTCACACAACATCCAAAAATACCTTAGAAAATTTTGTATAAAATGGAGCTATAAGTTAGTTAGATCTTGGCTTATTACAACTAGGTGCTAACATGGGACATTCCCTTTGTGCTCAACATTTTAACACTTAGCTGCACCAACATCAATCCACATAAGGGTTAGGCCTTATGAACTCACCCAAAGTGAAACTAATAAGGAATCAGGTCCCATGTTAGTCTAGTTATGCCATGCACAAGATATCAAGTATGGGACTTGATCAATTCAAAGAAGGCTTTAAGTAGATCCATAGATGCAAGACTTTCATGGACTATGCTTAGTGGCCTATAGTTGCAAGTTTTTGGTGGACTAATCCTAGATTCATATGGGTGCAAACCTTTGTTAAACTAACACTAATGTTATATAGGCACTTGAAGGGTTAAAGTTTTTCTTTCACTTCAAGTACTCATACTAGGCTCATGCTTTTAGCAAGGATAGGAATGCTTGGCACATAATCTATACTTATTATTTATGCCAATTATGGATTATGTCATTAACATTTTCAATGGTTACATTAATGACATGACACACATGAAATTCACTTAGAATAATTAGATTTAAACTTCAACATTAAATCCATTATACATCCAATTAGTAATACAAATAGGCATATAAATTAGACACATAATGTTTTAAGGTAACCATATTCATCATTAATAAAAAATTTAAACAATATATAGCATAGAGTTCATGGTAGAACATATGTTCAATTCATACTAAATGACCTAGAGGCTCATAGGTGAGCTTGGGAATATAAAAATGGAGCCTTTAGGGCATACATACTAAGCCTAAGTCTAATGGCTACCAGATGCATGCATATAGAGAAAATCCATTTTGTTAGAGCCTCACTGTGATTATTTTTATCCCATGTCTCATATGGTTTAAGATCCTTAAATAGATCATAGGAGATTATCTACAAGGGTGAAACAAACATGCTAAGTGCCAATCTAGATCTTTGGTGATCATTTATGCCATCTCCATGATTTCATGAATTTTAAGCTACATCTACCACATATCAACAATCTTGGAAGATGCCCTAAAGATCCAAGAACCAATTAACCACCTGTTAGATGGCATAAGGTATATCTTGTAACCTTCATTTGGCACAAAAAATATAAATACCAATCATTACACAAAATTATCCTTTGTGTTGATGTAGATGTCATGTTGGCACAAATCCTATACTTAATGAAATAAGGGTCCCAACATCACCCCATATAAATTTTTTATTCTATCCTAAGACTAGGCTATCAAGGTTTTGGTGTCATAGAAATTGAGCACACTCTCCTTAAGCTTGGTGTTAAGCTCTTCAAAGCCATTAATGGAGAGCTTGATTTATTCAATGACATTATCTATTTTAATGGATGTATAGTAGGTGTAACCACATTAGTATTTTCTAGATCCTTTCAGAAGGCCTCTACATTTTCCTTTGCCTTTTCCACACTCCCATCTAGGATTAATCCTTGCTCACATGCCTTAGTCTATAGAATGCAAAAGAGTGATTACAATTTCTACTCTTGATCCTTAATATAATGGCTGAACATGTTGATACTCCCATGATTTGTGCCCATTATAACTTACTCATTCAGTATAATTATGCCATTAGCTTCTCCTTCTCCTCCTTTTCTCGATTTAGGCATGCATCTATGATTAAGGCTTAGTTTGAAAATCTTAATAATATGTCATTTTTAAAATCCATGCCCTATTGTAGTTTAGCAAAGAGGTCTTTTACCTCTTTGAACTTACCAATTAGCTCCTTTAGTGTGACTCAAGGATCTTCTTCTTCTTTTTCTTCTTCTTGTGTCAACTCAAAATTTAACCTTGGGAGCATCTGATCTAATATCACATATATTTTGTTATCATCGAAGAGGTCTGAAGTATCAACACCAAAAATAAGGTATTGTTTGGCCATATTTATGCACTCATAGAGCTGTTATAGCTTGAATTTGGTGACCTGCACTTCAACTTCAACTTCTTTATGGAGTTTTTTCCATTTTCTCACCCTGTCATCATTGATGATGTTCTAGCATGCAACTTTAATATCCACTCTCATTAGTGCATTTATAAATCAGACTAGGTCTATGATGTGAGGGTTTATAAGGAGGGAGTCCTACTCCTCATTAGGCTCTTCTAGGCTAGAAATATCCTTTTTAGGCACCTCAAAATGAGGCTCATCTATATAGTGATCAATCACAAATGAGAGTTATTTTTGCATCCTAGTTGTGGTGGCTTCAGGGGGGCATAGTGTCATACATATAAATCTCGTCTTATACCCATCCCTTCTATATTTTATTCCTTAAGCTCAGATCCTTATCACACTTCTTGATGATGGCCATCTCTATTTGTTCTTCCTCCTCTTCACTGGCACTAACAATCTCCTTGGTGTTTGATGCTTATGGTTTTCTTCCTCAAATGTTTCCCCTTCATTTGCTTCTTCATCATTGGGTTTGTCAATACTCACCTCCAAGGAAATTCCTTTAATGTCAATGTCATCTTGTTGATATTTGGGTTCCTCTAATGTCTCCATTGGTTTTATAAGGCACTAGTATCACCTTATTTTTCTTCAGGCACCTATTCACTACTTGAGCTTACCTCTTATGCAGCTTATTCTACCTTCTTAGTGGGGGTGCTTATAACTTTCTTGACTACTTCAAATATTACTCCTATATTTGTGTGAACCTTCATGGCCTTTTTCTCTAACTTGGCCAAGCCTTGTTCCTTAGTAAGTCTCTACTTCTTCTCAAGTGTCAATGCCTTATTAATGTCTTCTTTGCTCAAGCCCATTTTCTTCCAAACCCTTCTATTTTCCTCTTCTATTTGCATATGTGGTGTGGAGATTTCTTTTTTGGATGAGGGGTTTGTCATCTCTTCTATTTCTCCAAGCATGGTGATTGTGCTACTTTGTAAGGATTCCTATACATCCTTGGTGCTTGGCTCCTCTTTCTCTTTTATCTATAGGATATATGTCCCTGATCTCTTCTCTTCATTTTCCTCCTCCATTTTAGGTGTGAGGGTCACCTCTTTCTCCATCTCTACCAAAGTTATAGTAGGGAATGTAATTGGTCCTTTAGTCTTTTTCTCATACTCCTTGTTGGAGGAATCACTCTCTAGCATGAAGGTCACATGATTATTAGGAGTAAGAGGTGTAATTTATTCTTTGAAAGCAATCTTTAAATTAATGCACTCCATGATCTCTTCAAGTTTCTCTCCCTATTTCTTTCAGATAGTCTTCTCCTACATCTTCAATGTAGCCTTCCCTTCATTTCCAAGTATGAGGGGGTGATCATCATCCTTTCTAGGATTGACACCCTTTTTAGTGTGGCTTAATTTCATAGTAGAGGTTGAAGATACAAACATTTATTATCTCTCTATAGAGGGGATGAAGATCTATCCTATTGGAGTCATCCTCCTCCTCCTCCTTGGTGGCCTTGGATCTAGGGTGCATAAATTGGCACCTCAACATGCTCATATCATGGTCCATGGTCTTGATTGGGATATTTAGCTATTGATTTTGGAATCTTCCTTAATACTACCATGAAATACTTGGTAAAAATTTCATATGGTGACTTGAGCCATCTGGACAAGTTTCCATCTTTCAACGCTAGGTGCACTACATAGAAAGTTTGCATTATGGAAAATGTTGTCATCTCCACTAGATGTTGGGGAAGCTCCTAAGAGATATGCCATTCAATATTAAAGGCTTTGATGTAACTATCACACCACCCTTCCACCCTTGTCTTGTACTTATATAATAATTTGGGTGGGCAAATGAATTCTTAATACTTCATTACAGTGTTGGAACACAACTAGATATTGGAAGGGGGGTAAATCAGTTTATTAACTAAAACTAGTTCTTTAAGTACTTTTAATGTAGATTAAAATATATATGTGGATCAAATAAAATATGTAGAGATCACACAAATTCAAATACGCATGACAAAACTCAAAGGGAAAAACCATAGTGAGATAGTTACTAGAATCTACTTTCTAATCCAGCCTCACAGTTCAAAGCCTCACTAGAAAACCTCACTAGTTATAATGTTTAAGGATACCAATCCTAAGGAGACGTCAATACCATGATTTAAGAGCATCAACTCTAAGGAAGTACCCATTCCCTAATTTGAGCACCCGCTTAACTTATCTGATGGCACTAACCTATTAGATTATTTTATGGAGCTGCAACTCCAATCTACAAATTAGATTCATACATGAATCCAGATCTTTGTTCTTTATTATAGGTCTAATATACAACTGATCATACCCTACACATTATCTTTGTACCTTTATTCCTCTTTGTTCCTTTCTATTCCTCTATGTCTGAATATATCTTTATTTGACACACTTCATTGGCTTCACCAATCACTCTTCTCTTCTATGCCCCCTCTGGTTTTGTGTCTTTATGATTTTCTATTTGGTACACTTTTTTGGATTTTTCTTTCTACCTTTATCTATATTTAACCTGGCTCAATAGAAAAATCAATTATTTCATCTCTTTTTTCTTTGTCCTAGATATCATATATATAAACAAATGATCTAGGGTTTTATTCTTCTATGTGTTCACACTCGAACTAAAAAAACATCATATCAATTTTAGAATTTAGTTCATTAAGAATTGAACTGTTAGTTCTCACATCTCAATTCCATGTATCATGTCATATTTTCAGATCTATTTATTATATATAATCTATTAGAGTCAATTTTTGAAGCACAATCTCTTTAATGTATATTTGATCGGGTGGATCGATCAATATCATTATTTGTGTTAAAATATAGAGCTTATACACAAGTTCCTACACGTTCCTCTTACTAACCATTTATATGGACATGAATTTAAATGTTTATCATTGATCTTACCTTTAGCACCATGATCTGATGGTCTGTACTTAAATGGATTAGATTTAAAATGTGTCTATTCGACTTCCTGATCTAAGCTTCCATGTTTTATTCAATATTCAAAGATGCATGATCTTTACTTCTTTATTGATGTTAAACATTGAGCTATTTATCCCATCATGTTGATTCCTATATCTTTAGATCACTTTCACTCCATCAATCCTCTTGAACCTATTCAATCTTTAACTTGACACTATGACAATAAACATCAATCACTTTTATATTATTTGATTCCTTTCACTCTATTGGATCTAATTTGCATGATCACCCATGTACCATTAGATCTTCTAAAAATATTATGCTCATTAGGTCTCTATCTGATAAGCTATATAAATGTGGCACTTGTCATTTACACATTTACTTAGAGCTCCTTTTGACAATTTAACTTCATCACACTCTGTTAGATATCTAATGTCTAATTAATCATGAGCCATTGATCTTCCAACTAGCTCAAACATTATCTCTGACATGCTCACTCTTATTGGTCCTCTATTTGATAGACTCATGTGCTTGTGACACTTGGCATTAACATGTTCACTCAGAAGGACCTTTGACACTTTGAATTTACTTCACTTTATTAGATCATTTGCATACAATGAATCACAAGCTATTGATCAAACTCAAACATAATATAAAGTCTAAGACTTAATAAATATTAATTACTTTAAACTGGTAATTTTGAGGTCGAGGGGTTGATATTGCAATGATGACAAAGGCTTAAGTTATAACTTAAGCTACCAAGTTTAGGCTATATCTAGTCACCATCAAAATAAAAAGTGTCTGTTGACACCATGACATAAACCTTTATGGTTTTAGTGAGAAACCCTATCCAGTCTGAGAGCAAAGATAATTTAATTTTGAGCTCATTCCTTCTTAATTGAACCTGTAGTCCATATATTCAATATGTCATGAAAAAAGCATTATATATCTACTTTATATTTATTTTACAAATTTCTATAGATGATCTTTTTAAAATCATGACAACTTTGCATGACCTTGTGTATATTTTGTCCAAGTATGGAGATCATTTCATTTCACTTGGAAGGCTAACTTTGCACCTACATAACTCTTTTTTAACTTAGTTTTATGACCTATCAATTAGTGCATATGATCTTCTTACATAGGGGATTCCATCCATATAACTAATTACTCTTGAAGCTTTCATAGGTGCAAGATATGTCTTCATAAAAATGCCTTCGAGCTTTTTCTTACAAACTAAAAATTTGACTAAGTGTTGGAAAACACAATCAAAATACCTTGGAACCCTATTTTTCTCAACCATATATTTTTTTGTGGTATGTCATGTGACCTAAGATTTAGCACATATAAACTAGGTAAAAATTTGAATAGACCCATGTGATCATTTTTTCCTAACACCTCCATATATGCAAACACTGACCTCATCAATATGCTTACTTGTCTTTCCCTGTTTGGACCCAAAATTTCTATATGATCATTATGAAGAACTGGATGAATTCTATTCATGTACACAAGCATTCCAATCATCTTTTACCTCTTATAGGATACTTTTCATATCCTCTAACCATCATATGTAATCCTAAACATCAATGACATGCTCATTATGTCCCTTTTGACATCAATGACAATCATATTTCCAATAATCTACCCCTTTGTCATTGATGGAAAACTAAATGCTCTAATCTTCTAATACTTCGCTCTTTCTTTGGCATTGCTTGCATTGTATTTTGATGAGTATGAAATGAAGTTATTCATACCAAAATTTTTCCCCCTTAAGAAATGGCACATTTGCCTAATACTCAACTTAGACACTTTTTTTATTCTTTGACATTTTCACTTTTGCAAACAACATTTTGCTCTTTCTCCTACAAAGAGCATTTGCACCTTTCTCTCCCTCCTTGACATTAGTGGCAAAGGGACTCTAGCTAACTATTTTTCCAAATATTTATCCCCCTTTATTAGATAAAGGAGTTTATCCAATAATATACAAATTTCAACTCATTAGTAATTTTTAGAAGTATACATACCTAAGTTAGCTTTTCTCTCTTCTTTTAGGGATTAATAAAGCTTCCATGAGACTCTCATTGGACTCATGCACTATCACTAGTGATTTAGTGATGTGGTATTGGAGCCACCACCCCCAAATTCTATCTCAGATATTCAAATTGTTATTTTGGAAAAGGTTTGGTGAATATGTTTACAATCTAATCTTTAGTTGATATATATTCCATTGTGACCTCTTGATCTACAACCCTCTCTCTTAATAAGTGATACTTTATTGAATGCATTACTGGATTATTTCATATATTTATTGTACTTGAATTATCACAAATAATATAAATAGGTGACTTGTACTTAGCCTTGATGTCCTTAAGTGTTTTCTTCATCCATAAGATTTGAGTAAAACATGCCACTACTGCTACATACTTTGCTTTTATTATAGATAAAGTAACTAACTCTTGCTTTTTGCTCAACCATGAAACAAGTCTATTTTCAAGAAAAAATGCACCACCACTAGTGCTTACTCTATCTTTCATAGTTCCTACCCAATCATCATTTGTATATGTTATCAAAGTGAAATATTCACTTGTAGGGTACCATAGGCCATAGTCAATTGTGCTCTTGATGTATCTAAAGATTCTTTTCACTGCATTGACATGTGACTCTTTAGGAGGAGCCTAAAATATAGCACCAATTCACACTTTTTGCATGATATCTATTATTGATACAGTTAGGTATAATAAGCTACCTATCATTGATCTATACATAGTATAATTTACATCAAGAGACTCATCCTATTTTCTCAACTTGCATCTAGTTATCATGGGAGAACTAACTAGTTTTTTATTTTCCATTCCAAATTTATTGAGCATCTTCTTTGCATATTTGGTTTGGGATATGAATATCCCTTTTTTAGAATGTGTAATTTATAGACCAAGGAAGAAGGAAAGTTATCCCAGCATAGACATCTCAAATCCACTTTGCATTTGTGTAATAAATTCTTTGCATATTTTGTTATTATTGCTACCAAAAATGATGTCATTTACATAAACAACAATAATTAACATATGCTCACCTTCTGATTTGAAGTACAAATTACTATGTGCACATCCTTTGTTGAAACTTTATTGTTTTAGGTATTGGACCAATCTTAAATACCATTCTTTATGTCCATATTTTAGACCACACAATAATTTATTTAGTCTACACACATAATATTCTTCATCTGATAATTGAAAGCCTTTTGGTTGTTCAATATAGACTTCCTCTTCTAATTTCCCATTTAAGAAAGTAGACTTTACATTTATTTGATAGACTTTTAACTTCTTGTAAATAAAGAATTCTAGAAACATTCTTATAGCTTCCAATCTAGCAATTGGAGCAAATGTTTCCCAGAAGTCTTTGCCTTCTACTTGTTCATATCCCTTGCACACCAATCTTTCTTTATTTATTATAATAACTTCATCCTCATTGAGCTTATTTTTATAGACCCATTTTATTCCTATCACATTCTTATTTGAGGTTCTTGGAACTTATTACCAATTTTGTTCTTTTTTATTTGGCTTAGTTCTTCTTCCATGGATTTTATTCAATTCTCATCCTTGTTGGCTCCAACATAGCTCTTAGGCTTAATTTCTGACATTAGAGAAAAACTTACTTACTCCTTGTTAATTACAACTCTTATCCTTATCTGAACTCCTTCGTTCTTATTGCCAATGATCTACTATTTAGGATCATCATTTTGAACAAATATTGGAGGTGCCTTTTCATTCATTTCTTTAGCCTCTTGATTATTTCCTCAGCCTCTTGATTATCTCCTTGTCAGGTTCAACATGTTTTATGCCTTCTTCAACCTTGAAATTTATGGTCTCCAATATCTTGTGTAGCCTCTTATTGTAACATACATAGGCTTTGTTTTGAGTGGAATAACCAAAAAATATTCCTTCATCACATCTCAATTCAAAGCTTCCCAGTTTGTCCTCCTTTCTTCTGATGTAGCATTTGCTTCCAAATACTCTGAAGTACTTAATAGAGGCAAGCTTTCCATACCATAGTTCAAAGGGAGTTTTATCACTATTTACCCTTAGTTAAACTATATCCAAGATGTATACTATTGTTTAGACTACTTTTCTCGAATATCTATCTCGTAACTTATCCTCATTTAGCATTGTTCTAGCCATTTCCTTGATTGTTCTATCCTTTCTCTCAATAACTCCATTTGGCCTAGTTTAACATTATTTTAGCCATTTCCTTGATTTTTTTTTTCTTTCTCTCAATAACTCCATTTTGTTATGGATTCCTTGTTACAGAGTAATGCCTTTTTATCCCATGCTTCTCACAATACTCTATGAATTCATTTGAGGAGAATTCTCCACCTTTATCAGATCTTAAGCATTTGATTTTTCTTCCAATCTCATTTTTAACCATGGATCTAATGATCTTGAATCTATCAAAGGCTTGAGATTTGTCCTTTAAAAAGTCTACCCATATCATTCTTGAGTAGTCATGTACAAATAGCATGAAGTACCATTCTTGTTTATATCCTCTTGTCTTGGTAGGTCCACAAAGATCAGTATGAACTAATTGTAAAGGCTTTGTAGTTGCATACTCCTTTGTTTGAAATCTAACCCTTATTTTTTTTCCTATTGACATTACTTACAAGTAGTATTTGTAGGTTTAATTATTTTGGGAATGTGTTTTACACATTTATTTTAGCTCACTTTGACTAGATTATCAAAGTTGGCATGACCCATTCTCTTATGCCATAACCAATTCTCATCAATATTTCCCATCAATCAACTATTACCATTCACTTAAAAAAAATTATAGATATTGTTCTCAATATTTTTCCCTTGTGTAACTATTCTTTCAGATCTCTTTAACTTGCATCCATTTACATCAAATGTGACCTTATATCAATTTTCACACATTTGGCTGAACTTAACAGATTATGCTTCAATCCTTCAACATAAAGGACATCATGTGTAGATAGTTTACCATCTATGTTCAAAGTTCCTTTACCTTTGATAATTACTATTATGTTGTCTCCCAAGCTGATGGATCCTTATACTTTTTCAATTTGGTGAACTTGCTCTTGCCATCAGTTATATGCTTTGAGAAACCACTATTTATCACCCAAAAATTCTACTCTTTGGCATGGAGTGCAGTCTAAGCAATCATGAATTAATTTTTCACTCTCCACACATCCTTAGGTTTCTTATTTAGATTCATTTTAGAAACTTATGAACCTGTGTTCACACTGGAAGGTATGTCTTTCTTTACATTATGTACTTTTGATCTTACAAATCTAGTTCTACAATGTTTAGCTATGTGACCAAAGTTATTACAATTATAACACATTAAATTTGTATATATCAAGGGTGTAAATGATTTTTTTATTACAAAATTTATTCTCTTTGTAGTTACAACTCTATAATTACTAGCCTTATGACCAAAATGATTACAACTATAACAATAACCATAAAAAGATGAGGAATACCTGGTGATAGCATTTATTGGTGGAGCATGAGGAATTCTTCTAAGCTAAGGCTTCTTCAAGTTTCTCACCTTGGTGTATCCATCAACATCAACTACCTTTGTCTTAGTTTTCTCTTCAAGATTCTTTTCAGGTTCAAATTTCTTCACATCAACTGTGTTTGAGTTTCTCTTTGTATCTTTACAAGCTTTCTCTTTTTTCACTCATGTTCTCCTTTTGCTTTGAAGTTTTCATATAGGTTAGTAGATGTACTAGTTGAGGAATTTTTTCCCTTCTCATAACCAAGACATGATCTCTCTTTTGAGGGGTTTTGAGAGTTGATCAGTTCATCAAGAATGCCTAATCCTCTTGTCAAATTTAGACTTTCATTTAGTTGAACTTTGGTTTTTTCAAGTTCTTTTCTCAAAGCCACTATTTTTACCTCAAACTTCACACATTCATTAGATTTAGATTGTAGATCTATTTTGACTACATCTTCTATTATTTTAGCCTCTTCAACTTGTGTCTTTAGGATAAATACCATATGATTAGATTTCTCAAGAATTTTAGACATTTTCTCAATTTTCTTTTGTCCAAGATTTTTTATTTTGAGTTCTCTTTTCTCAACTTGTCAATATCATCTAGAGCATATATGATCTCACATCCTAGATCCACTTCTCATTATTATTCTTCATTTGAGTCTTTAACTTCATCTTGATCTAGATTTACAGAAGTTGATCCTCTTGTCATGAACATGGATTCATTTCCCTTAGCCACAAAAGCACAGTCATGATCATCATTCAAATTATCACTATCTTCCATTGAGTCATTATCTTCTTTTATGTATAGATATTTCTTATTCTTGAAGAAGTTCTTCTTCTTAGGATAGTAGGGTTTCACCTTTTTTCTACTCTCCACTTGATCAGAGTTATCATTTTTATTATGAGGGCATTTAACAACAAAATTTCCTAATTTACCATAGTTAAAGTATTTGAAGGGTAAATTACCTCTGTAATTTATAGATCCTCTCTTTAGTGTTCTAATAAAGTTAACTTCTTATTCATCAACCTCCTTAGATTTAGATGTAGATGTTTCTTCCTTTACTTGCTTGGCTACTTTGAATGCAACTTCTCTCTTGAAGGTGTATATCTCTCCCATTCTCATCTCATAGGCTGTGAAGGTCCCATGCAACTCATTAATAGTGAGTTTATCTAAATTTATTGCTTTTTATATTGTAGAGATTTTATAATAATATGTTGATGGCAAAGATCTTAAAAACTTCTTGATAATTATTGACTCTTTCATATGTTCTCCAAGGCCTCTAATTGTATTTACTATTTCATCTACCTTGAGGAGGTAGTCTAAAATATTCTCCTCTTCCTTCATCTTAAGGATATTAAATTTGCCTTTGTAAGTTTGTAGCGTAGCCTGGTTTACCTTATCATCTCCCTCATAGATTCCCTTCAACTTGTTCTAGATGTCTTGTGCATTCTAACAGTGCATAACTTTGACAAACTCTGAGTTTGACAATCCACAAAGAATATAATTCTTTTCCTTGGCATTGATCTTATATGAATTCTTGGTAGCCTAATTAGTAGGATTTGTATGAAGGGATGTATATCCATTTACCATAGACATCCCTACATCAAACCCTAATGTGGATAGATATGTTTCCATTCTTATGCTCTAAAATGCATAGTTAGATCCATCAAAGAGAGGTTATTTGTTTGATGAATATCCTTCTTAACTAGCCATTGTGTTCACTATTCCAATATCTATCTAAGTTGATTAAGATTCTTTCAATGAACTAGGGCTTTGATACCAATTGTTGGAACACAACTAGATACTGAGAGGGAGTGAATCAATATATTAACTAAAACTAATCCTTTAAGTACTTTTAATGTAGATTAAAAGATATAAGTGGATCAAATCAAATATGCAGAGATCACACAAAATAAAATACACATGACACTAGATTCATACATGAAAAACACAAAGGGAAAATTGAGAATAGCTACTAGAATCTACTATTCTAATCTAGCCTCATGGTTTAAAGCCTCACTAGCAAACCTCACTAGTTATAACATTTAATGACACCAATCCCTTAATTTAAGATCACCAACTCTAAGGAAGCACCCACTCAGCTATTTGATTGCACCAACCTATCAGATTCTTCTATGGAGCTGTAACTCCAATTTACAAATTATATTCATAAATGAATCTAGATCTTTATTTTGTGTTACAAGTCTAATCTATAACTAATCATACTCTGAACATTCTCTTTATAAATTTCTTCCTTTCTTCTCCTCTCTATTCCTCTATGTCTAAATATCTCTCTATTTGACAAAGTTTATTGGCTTCACTAACCACTCTGCTCTTCTCTACCCCCTCTGGTTCTGTGTTTTTATGATTTTATATTTGACACACTTTTCTGGCTTTTTCTATCTACCTCTATCTATATTTGACTTGGCTCAATATCAAAATCAATTGTTCCATCTCTTTTTTTATCCTAGATATCATATATATAAATAAATGATCTAGGGTTTGCTTCTTCTCTGTGTTCACAATTAGACTACAAACACATCATATCAATTCTGGACTTTAGTTCATTAAGACTTGAACTATTAGTTCCCACATCTTTATTCTATGTATCATTTCATAATTGCATATCTATTTACTATCTATAGAATCTATTAGACTCAAGTTTTGATGCATAGGCTCTTTAATGTAGATTTGATTAATTGGATCGATCAATATCATTGTTTGTATCAAGATATAGAGCTTATATATAATTTTTTGCATGTTCCTCCAACTAACCATTTGTCTGGACATGACTTTAAATGTAAATAAGTGATCTTGCATTTAGTGCCATGATATTATGGTCCACACTCAAATGGCTCAACTTTAAAATGAATATATTTGATTTTCCTAATCTAATATTTCATGTGCCATTTGATCTTTAAAGATTCATGATCTTTACTTCTTTCTTGATGTTAAAAATTGAGCTCTTTATCCCATCTTACTGATTCCTATATCTTTAGATTACTTTCATTCTAACAATCTTCTCAAACTTGATCAATCTTTAAATTGTCACTATTTTGATAAAAATCAAGCATTTTATAGCATTTGAGTCTATTCTCTCTATTATATATCCTTTGCATGATCACTTATGCACTATCAGATCTTCTAACAAGATTGATCATTTAATCTAACAAGATTAAGCTCATTGGGTCTCTATATAACAATATTTATGGATGTGACACTTATCACTTATGCATTCACTCAGAGATCCTTTTGATAATTTAACTTTGTCACAGTCCTTTGGATCTCCATTGTGACACTTGGCATTAGCACATTCACTTAGAGGGACATTTGACAATATGACTTTTATTTACATCATTGGATCATCTATGTATGATGAAACATGAGCTATTGATCAAGCTTGGATAAAATATAAAGTATAAGACTTATGAAATATTAAGTCCTTTGAACTGGTAATTGTTAGGTTGAGGGGCTAGTTTCATAATGATAATAAAGGCTTCAATTATAACTTACGCTAATGGGTCTAGGCTATATCTAGTCACCATCAAAATATAAAGTACATATTGACACCATGACATAAAACCTTAGGTTTTTACTGAGAAACCCTATCCAATTTGAGAGGAAAAATAATTCAATTTTGAGCTCATTCCTTCTCAATTGAACCTCTAGTCCATATATTCAAGATGCTCATGAAAAAACCATAACATATCTACTATCTATTTTTTTTGAAAATGTCCATAGATGATATTTATAAAATCATGACAACTTTGCATGACCTTGTGCAAATTTTGTCTAAGTATGGATTTTGTTTCATTTCACCTAGAAGGCTAACTTTGTACCTACATAAATCTTCTCACACTTAGTCAAATGACCTGCAAATTAGCACATATGATCTTATTACATAGGGGATTCCATCCATATAACTAATTACTCTTAAAGCCTTCATAGGTGTAAGATATGTCTTCATAAAAATTCCTTTGATATTTTTCTTTCAAACTACAAATTTGACTAAGCATTGGAAAACATTGTCAAACTACCTTAGAACCCTACTTTGGTCAAGCATATGTTTTGCTACATTATGTTGTGTGACCTGAGATTTAGTGCATATAAATTAGGCACAAAAATTAATAGACCCATGTGATCATTTTTTCCTAACACCTCCATGTGTGTAAATGATGACCCTATCAATATGCTTGCTTGTCTTTTCCTATTTCGACCCAAAATGTCTAGATGATCATTATGAAGAATCAAATGAATTCCATTCATGTACACAAGCATTATAATCATCCTTGACATCTAATAGGATCATTTACATATCCTCTAATCACCATATATAATCTTGAACATCAATGACATACTCATAATGTCCCTTTTGATATCAATGACAATCATATTTCCAACATGCAAAGGACTCATGGTTGGGTGGTAAAACCCATAGGTTGTCATCATCACCATCTAACACACCTATCTCTTTCATTACTATAAATATCAACATATGCCCCCACTTGAAGGTTTTTCATGCTCTATAACACTCTTGTATGTTCTTAACAATATCCTTAGCAATGAATTTGGAGATGTTGAATTTCACCCCTTGTGCCATGCAATGGGAAATGTATAATAAGGTTTTGTTGATGTTAGACCATCATCTACTAAGGCATAGTTTGTAGCTAGCCAAGTTTACTATTACCCTTATGCTGGGTTCTTGGGTGTCCTTGATGGGGACCATGAATCCTAACTTGTAGTAACCTAGGATCTTTGAGACCCTCTCAACCTCTACTTCATCCTCCATCATTTGACAAATGTTTACCCATATGCTTAGTAGCCCCATGATCCTACTGATGAGGCACTTAAAAATTCTCATGCATCATCTTGTGAAGTAAAAATGATCACCATAGACTCGAGATGATGAACTACACTAAATACTTCAGCTTGGTATCTTGAATAGTTGGGTTATAATGGTGGTTTCCAATTTGTCTCAGATAGAGATGTCAAAGAGTGTGATTCCCACTTTTGTCTTCTTTCCAATGTTGATCATCTATTCTTGGTTTAAATCCTATGCATTTCTCCTTATCTAGTGGTTATAATCTTTGAGCTTACACATGTGCATAATTAACACCCATTTCTCCCCCACTATGACCTCTAGGAATAATTACATCTCTCTATAATCAAGATTTATGTTTTCTTTTATGTTTATTACTATAAATTTTATGCCTTCTACTAGCTGCACCTCTTATTTCATGACTACTTCTTTCACCATCTATATTTTCTTTGCATCTTTTTACACTTTTGGTAGACCTATAATTAATTTTGTATTATCTATTCTAAATTTGCTACTATTAAAGCATGGTTGGTTGATTTTTCTAAAGCCTTTAATCATGATTAACACTTCGTCATAGTCTCTAGAATTGTGATTGTGTCTTTGGCTCTCAAGCTTCCTATATTATTAATGATAGCCTCATCATTATAAAAAACTTATACTTATATATTTATCTCAATCCCTCTCCACTAACCTAATTTTCAATTCAAAATAGAACACAATCTTTCTATAGTTCAAATATTCTTGCTTGGGGGGCTTTAGATGTTTTGGTTTTCACTGGTAGCATTTTATGGTCTTTGAGTGGCTTTGGCTCTATTAAGATATGTGTTCTAGTTTAAATTATCACAAGTTTTTTAACCTATTAATATTTTTCATTTACCCCTTTATAATGTTTTTTATCTACCTCAATAATGGTTGGAAATTAATGGCTTGGAAACACATGGTGTGCACCAAATTTGAGATTCTTTCAAATATTATCAAAATGACAATACAAACTCAAAATTTAATGACACCAATAGGAAAGGATAGAGAAGATAAATTATATTTAATAGAGATTTATTACCATCCTCTTTACCTTCTCATAGCTTCATTCCAGGATTCGATCTTGTGTGATTGAACTTAATAATCTTGGTTGTTGTATTGCTTGTGATATTCTTGACAATGGCTTCCAAAGGGATATGGGATGTGGATAATGGCTTTGATAGAATTATTAAAGGCTATTATGGATGATTTATAAGGGAGATTAATGGATTTATATGATATTTTTCATTAGTTGGAGGGAAGGTTTATTTTATAGGCAAAAAGAAGGGAAGATCAATGATCCAAATTCAAATTTGGGCCAATGAGATCTAAGGCTAGGAAATTTCCATGGAATTTTTAATTCCATGAAAATCTCTAAAATAGGAAAATTCTAGAGGAAGGGGCTAAGTTGGGGAATATTTATAGAATCTTCCAATTCTATAAATTTCCCCATAGGGTTTAGGGTTTTAGGAAAGGCTAGTACAGGGTGGTGGATGGGTAGTTGGAATATTTTTATTTTTAAATTGGCTAGTGGGTTTAGGGGGTAGGTTAGTAGGTAATAGAGCCTAATAGGGGTTTAATGAAGTGATAATTAATATTAGGATAGGATAAAGGTTATGTGGGACATAATAATAAGGTATGGGTTTTAGGCCAATGGTTTATATAGCTAAGAAATATAGGAATTAAGTTAAATTAGAAAAAAATTAATAAAATTAATGGGGTGAGAATATTTTAATGCATAAATTTTCCCCCTCTTTGAAAGATTATTTTAAATGAAAATGGTCTTTCAAATAAAACTATGATGTGGATGATGTTAGATGTTAGTAGGGTATAATGCCTCCTTGAGGGAGCATGTAGGGAGACAAACTGACCCAGATGGTCACTCGATTAGAAATCCCAAGGTGAGATAAAATGGGAATCTTAAGAAGGGATGGGATACTGGTAAGTTGATTGAATAGATGTTCCAATATTGATGACAAAGTGGCTCAAGTGATGGGTCTAGACAAGTGAAAATCTATCTATAAGGTGATTAAGTGATAAGATAAAGTTAGATTTTAAATATGATGGGTTTTAGATGATGATGGGTCTAGTAAAAAGGATACATGTTATGGAAGGCTCAAAAAGGGATAAAAATGGTGTCGATTGACATTCGATAATAAAGAGACATGTTTTGTAATGATTCAAGGCTTTACAAATGATTAATGGTAAATGTGTTTATGGGATGGTGATGAGGGAAAAATGATTTTCAAATGATCCTAAGGTATTGAAAATGGATTCCAATGATGTTTATGGGGGCCAAAAAGGGACTAGGTTGGTATGGTTTGGGATATAAGGCATCAGGGATTTTAATGGGGATGGGCATGCCATGCCCTTGGATGTTAGTAATGGGCTATGTAGATTGATGGAATTAGTTTTTTTATGGTTAAATGGATAGTGGGGGAGAATAGGGGTTGGGGGGTCATGTAGGACAAATGGTCCATTTTGGGGTTCATTTTCACCCTTTGATATTAGAGACCAGAGCTCTAGAGAAAAGACATGAACACGATTTCACAAGCTTCCCATCATGGCAAGAGGGTTAAAAAACACAAGAGGGGTGTTGAGGATGGACCTTTGATGAGTAATGAGTCCCTAGCTCTATTAATTTTATTATTTTAGTTAGTTTTTATATATTTTTGGATGGATTTTTGTATAAAAAGATGTTATTTGTTACAGTCTGACAATCCCATGATTGGGAATTATGTCCATAGTCATGGGGTTATTGATGCAACTAGTGGGATAATCAGGGGTAGTGTTAGGATTGAAATCTTGCTACTAGGGAATCATAAGATTGCAATCCCATGAGTTAGGAATGGTGGGATTGCAATCCCACTACTAAGAGTGGTAGGATTGAAATCCCATGGGTAGGAGTTATGAGATTGTAATCTCATGATTAAGGAATAGTGAGATTACCATTTTTTAAGATGTGAATAGCAAGATTGTGGATTATTTATAAAAAGGATAAGTTTAGGATTAAATGAGGGTAAATTAGGTAGTTAATAGGACGTGATATTAGATGAGAGGGTTAAAGGGGATTGAGTTAGTTAGGGAAAGTTGTTTTATGAGTAGTTAGTGAGGATTAAGTGAGAGGGATAGTTAAATAGGTTGGAAAAAGGGAACTTAGACTTAGGATGGTTAGGGATAGTGAGATGGTAAGCTAAGGTATTTTTGGATAGAGTAGATGAGTGGTGATGATAAAGTGTTTATGTGATGGGGATAATGATAGATGGTATGTTTGGTGTAGAACCATTAAAGGATATTGGAATCATGACCATAACACCTAGAGATCTGACATGAGATGTGGTGCATGACATCAAATGAATATAGTGTGCTGGAGTTAGTTGGTATACATGATGTGGTGATGATGCCATCAATTTGAATTGAGTTAGAATTGATTACAACACTGGTGGAGATATGGTACTCATAGATGAGTACCTTCCATTTTGTTATCGAAGAGATGATAGTGACCTTAGAGGATGTCTATAGGGTTTTTCATTTACTGATGATAGGTGCTAAGATCTATTAGAGATCACAGACACCAATGTAGACCTTGCAGTGATTAGGTATTAGTTTACAGATAGGATTATAGGATGGCTACATGGATTTGGATTTAGTTGATGGGAGGGGTTTTTAGATATATTGGCATTAGTGATGATGGCTCTCATGTCTGGCATTCTATCATTAGATAAGAGTCGGTGATGGTTCCACTTAGGTTTGGGAGATGTGATTACAAACATGTTTATGACCATTAAGTATTTGTCTGGTGTCTTATAGTTTTGGTATACCTATATAGAGAGATAAACTTGAGGGTATATAAGAGGACATGGATTTTTGGACCGTACTTATTATTGTAAATATGGATTTGGAAGCACATTATGATTTATTAGCCATTAGGCACTCTAGTAAGATTGGATCTAGGGTAACTAATGATTTTTAGATGGTAGGTGGTGTTGGGTGTATTACTAGGTCATGTAGGGGACATGAATTATTATAGGGAGGAATTTGATAGCTTGTATCCCAAGCACATCACATGTATGCCCTATAGAGGGATTAGATTTGACTAGGTAGACAAGGTGTGTACCCAATTTATGTTGACATTATGCTACATGATAGGCCAAAGAGATTATATTATTGAGAGAGATAGACTTGATTGAGTGCAATTCTAGTTCAACTTTGTCTAGAATGTGCCAACCCTAGAGCACCTATTTTCTCATAGTGAGTGAGAGAGACCACATTAGGGGATACCCATGGTTATGTTGGGTGTTATTTTTGACTATGAATAGGTTGCACCAAGGCAATGGGAATTATACACATTGTTGTCAGATCTAGTGGCTACATTGGTAAACACTATATGGTGGTATTCGTGATTCCTTATTTGTTTAACTCAACCTTATGTGGTAGTGATGAGGGGTGTCATAAGGAGAGTGTTGGAGGCTCAAGCAAGGATTGAGAGGTAGATGTGGTAGAGGAGGTAGGTGTTATGATAGGAGATATAGGATAGAGGGTGGGGGTGATGGTTAGGGTGATGCACAGAGGTAGGCCTAGGTAAGGACCCAAGCATAGGTACTATAGATACCTATAGTTAAGGTGGTAGTATAAGTACTATACGTACCAACACTAATATAGGGTCCATAGATGCAGATAGGTGATGATGGGGGTGTAGGGCCATTGTAACCTCCTATAGTGGTAGAAGATGAGGCCTTAGTAGCCTAATTATAGATAAAGATCTAGGAATAATTACTAGAGATTTTGGGTATTACCTAAGAGAGGGATCATCTACATTCCTACCTTTAAACTTTAATGACTTAGGGAGATGGGAGATTGGCATAGGTATAGGGGAAGAGTGTATCATTATAGCCCTATATCATGTAGAGAGATAGGGAGGTGACCTAGCTATAGTCATTGGTTATGAGGCTTTAGGCATAGGTGACATAATGAGACACATAGATTAATACCCTTAGGTCACAAGTTATTCAGAGGGATACATAGCTAGGGCATGCATAGACATAGATTTTTGCTCCACAAAGCCAGGTTCATGGATTATTAGGGCAGATTATGTAGCTATTGGGTTGTATCCAAATGTTGATGGGATAGTTAGTAGTATCAGAGAGAGGCATGGATGTAGAAGATGAGGGGTTGAGAGGGTAGGGGATGATGGACATGATGGACCAAATTATGTTTCTTACTTAGGAGGCTTAGTACCATAGAACACATTATGAGGTTGTAGTGCCTAAGGGTTATCATGTAAGATCTTTCTATGCCAGTCAGTCATCTATTTGGCAACCATAAAGAGGTGGTGGTGGAGCATTGAGACCACACCCAATACCACAACCATGATTTTTAGATATTATTTTGTATATGTACATAGGATTTTTATATTATAGCTTATTATTTCCCCATGGGATCATGTAAGTGTATTATATCCTTTGGCATGGATCACATGTGGACATTGTATGTTGTACATTTTGATGATTATATATATGATGATGATTTATGGTTGCATATACATGTGGATGTATTTATTGATTTATGTATATGTGATGCTTTGATGTTTGTTTATATGATGATGTTATTTGATGTTATTGATATGTGATGCTTAGTGTTTTAGATGTTATAGATTATTTCTTTATCATGATGTATGGTAGATGTTAGTGATGTTTATGTTAGATGGATCTGATGATGGATGTATTTTTGTATTTATGTGTTTATTAATGGTTAATGTATATGATATTATGGGATGTGATGGATTATTAGATATTTATGTTATTTGCATTTTATGGGTAAAGATAGATAAATCCCTTATTTAGCTTAGTTAGTAGCCAAAATAAGAATCCTCTTGCACCATGGAGGTAGGGTGGGTGGTTATATAGTTTAGATGTTGGTCTTAAGATAAGGGTATATACGAAAATTATTGGTCTAGGGTGAGAGTGGCCCTTTTGGAAGGTTTTCAAGTCATGAGTTTATGTAATCCTTTTCAATGTTACATCTTTATGTGATGTACCAAGGTCATGATAGGCCCTGGGAATTATAGTGAAGATGCATGGGGGAAATCAATTTTAAGGGATGCCCCTTTTGGAAATGAACTTCCAAGGGTCATCCAAACCATCCTTGTTCCCATGAAGAACTATCAAAATGCAAAAAAGTACACATATAGACTAAAATATAGAAAACATGTTGATTATATACATACACATGTAGTACACACACATAATCACATAAAAGGAAGTATAAGATAGATAATTATGATGATAATGGTAGTGAAATGGGAATGAGATAAGATAAATGGATGAGGGGATAGGATGATGGGGATAGTGTCTGAGCTATCTTTAGACATGAAAATGTGGCCAAGTGTTGCCTACATATTCTTAAAAAAACCTCATGCCAATGTAGTTCTAGTTAGAGGATGATGATGATGATGATGATTAGAGAAAGATTGGATATGTACAAGGGATCGAGTGATGTAAGAAATATTTATAAGATATGGGACCCCTGAGATTTTTTCCATAATGAAAACTCTAGCTAGATTACAATGATAGGGGTCATGATGACCCTTCTAAAATTAATAACACAATGATTGCTAGGGACCTTGGAAAGAGAATGATTGTATTTTATGATGACCCTCCATAATGACAATAGATAGGATGAAATCAAAGCTTAGTGATAGCAAGGAATGGGAAAGTGTGTTGTGGTCTAGCTGAGGCTAAAAGGAGAAATGTGTATCAAATAAGACTTGGAGAGATATGATGAGGATGATGTGGTTATGGATGTGTGTGTGTGTCTATACATGTATATATATATATATATATATATATATATATGTATGTATGTATGTATATATATATATGTATGTATATATATATGCATGTATATATATATATGCATGTATATATATATGTATGTATGTATATGTATATATTCATATATATATCTGTGTGTGTGTGTGTGTATACACACACACACATATATATACATATACATATACATATATATATATATCTACATATATATGAATATATACATATATATATATAAATATTTATATATATGTGTGTGTGTGTGTGTCTATATATATATACATATACATACATATATATATATATATATATATATATATATATATATATATATATATTCTAAGTATGTATAAATGAATCAAGGGGATCCCTCCAATAAATGGCTCTTGACTAGCCCTATCTTCTCCATTTTGATGAAGTAGTGATATTGCCTTGCTAATGATCTTCTTAATTGATTCCAACTATTGAGACTAGGGTCAGGGTGTTTTTCCCATGATGCTAGGGAACCGGTTTTCATCATGGTACTTGCCCAAGGTACAAATGAGCTTATTTTCACCATTCGATAGATTTGTTTTTGGACTAATTTAGAGGGGTGATGAATGGATAGAGTGGATAAAGGATGTCTTATAGGCAAAGGCTAAGGATATCAAGTCTAGGTGTAAAAGTGCTTGAGATGCATGATATTCATGAGATCATCCAATTCTTCTCCCTTAAGTGTGGCCAACTTGTATGCTCATGATCCAAACTTAGTTATAATGACATAAGGGCGTAACCAATTAGCTTCAAACTTCCCCTTATTATCTCACATTGCATTGGTGTTCTTTTGATTCTTTTTGAGGACCAGATCACGTACTTCAAACTCTCAGGCTTGAATCTTCTTGTGGTATTGATTCTTGAGCTTATTTTGGTATGCTTAGAGCTAATTCAAGGCCTTTTGTCTCTTCTCACCTAGGAGTTCTAATTCTTGTAGTAGCTCTTGCTAAATATTGTGATCAATGATTATTCCTCTTAATGAGATTTAAAGAGAAAGAAGCTCTACTTCTAGTAATATAGCTTCAACTCCATAGACCAAGTCATTTAGAGTAGCCCCTATTGGTGTGTAGACACTAGTTTAGTAAGAGCATAATGCTAGATATAGCTGAGTATGCTAATTGCATCCATCTTGATTGATATTTTTCTTAAAAAATTTAACAAGATTCTTATTTGTTGCTTTTGATTGTCCATTACCTTTGGGGTAGTATGGGGAGAAATGTTGTGTGAAGTCGTACTTCTTACATAAGGCCTCAACTTCTTAATTCTTGAAGGATTTGCCATTATCAAAAATTATGTTAGTAGGAATACCAAAATGGCAAATGATATGATTAAGAATGAATTTTGATATCTAGAGGCCTATTGTATAGGTTAGTGGCATTGCCTCTACCCACTTAGTGAAATATTCCATGGCCATGATTATAAACATATGCCCATTAGAGTAAGTAGGATTAATTTTACTAATCAAACCTAGGCCCCATATGGAAAAAGGCCATGTAATCATGATGGGTTGTAACTCATGTGCCAGTGCATGGATAAGATTCTCATGTTTTTGGTAGGTGACACATTTTTACACATACTTACAAGCATCATGTTCCATAGTTGGCTAGTAATATCTTATTTAGAGGAGCTTCTTGGCTAGGGCCATTCCATTGATGTACCCTTTGTCGATACCATCATGGAACTCTCTAATTTCTTGAGATTCCTCATTCAATGTTAAACATCTCAACAAGGTCCCATCTTAACCCTATTAATAGAACATGATACCAAGGATGGTGTATTAGATTGTGCGATGGAGGAAGGCTTTATGTTGATGGTGATTAAGGTTGGGTAGAAGGATGTTATCATGAAGGTACCAATAAATATCATTGTACCAAGGGAGACTAGGACTGTCAATTTTAAAAATTTGAAAAGGAGCCATTGACTGATGAGCTAGGATAATTAGATGTTCAATCAAAAAATTACCCTCCAAGACATCTTCAAGAAGGTCAATAAGCGAGCCTAAAGTGTCTACAGAGTTAGCTTCCTTATTGCTTCCTCATGGTACCTATTCAAATGTGATAAACTAAAAAATTGACTTTAACTAATCTACCAATTGTTTGTAGGGAAACAATTTCTCATCCTTCATTTTGAAATCCTTTTTGACCTATTTCATAATCAATTGTGAGTCCTTGAATACTTGTAAATGCTAGATATTCCATTGAATAGTAAGGTGGAGACCTAATATTAGGGATTCATATTCTGAAATGTTATTTTTACATGGGAAGGTGAGGAAAAAATCTTTGGGAATAAGATAACCTTGAGGGGTGACCAAGAGGATGTCTACCCCAAATCCATGTGTGGTGAACGAGATGTCAAAATATAATTTATAGCTATCTGTTTGTGAAGTATTTATGATGTATTCATTTAGGAAAGTAGTTATAGTTAGCTTAGTTGATCATAATGGTGTTTCATCTAGTTGATCCACTATTACCTACACTTTGATAAATTTCGAATTGATATACTCAATATTGAATTCACTGAGTAGCATAACACATTTTTTTAATCATTTTGTTAATGCTGATTTGGACAATAGATATTTTAAAGGATCAATTTTTGAAATTAGCGAAACTTGATTGTTGATCATATAGTTTCAAAGTTTCTATGACACAAAGACTATGGATAAGCATGTTTTTTTGATAAGAGTATAGTTCATCTCATATGATATAAATGTTTGACTAAGATAATACGTAACTTGTTCCTTTCCTTGGTCATTGTGTTGGGCTAAGAGAACACCAATAGCACATGGTGTAGATGAAATATAAAGGATCAAAGGCTTTCCAAAAAATGGTGGAGATAAGATAGGTGGATTTTATAGGTATTGTTTTAGAATCTCAAAAGCTTGTTGGCATTTTTCATTCCAATAGAAGGTAACCCCTTTCTTTAATAGGTGAGTAAAGGGGTGGCATTTATCAGTAAGCTAAGAAATAAATAGATGGATGGCCTAAGGCTTTCCTCAGATACTACAAAGCTACTTGAGATTATAAGGGGGTGGAAATTCTATTATTGCTTTAACCTTGTCTGGATCTACTTCAATACCCCTTCTTGAGATGATGAAACCCAATAATGTTCTTGATGTTACACTAAAAACACACTTTTGGGGGTTAAAACTTACTTTATATTTTGGTAGTCTCTCAAAAAATCTCTTAATAACTATATGTTGATTGGATTGTAAGTGGGGCTTCCCTAAAATATCATTGATGTAATCTTATATGATGTCATGCATCATGTCATGGAAAATAATAGCCATGGCCTATTGATATTTTTTTCCTACATTTTTTAGGCCAAATGGCATGAATTGATAGCAAAATGTACCCCATAAAGTGATAAATGCTATTTTATGTTGATCCTCAGGGGCTATTTTGATTTGATTATACCCTGAGAAACCATCCATGAGGGAAAGCATATCATATATAGCTATTGAATTAATGATCATGTTGATATTTAAAAGCAAGAAGTCATCTTTTGGACATGCCTTATTGATGTCTTGAAAGTCAGTGTAGATCTAGATTCTACCTTGAGGTTTTGTGATAGGAATAATATTGGATATCCTATCTAAATAATCGATGGGTAGATGAATCTTACTTCTAGGACTTTTTTTAGTTCCTCCTTAACTAGTAATACCACCTTTAGTTGCATCTTACATAATTTTTGCTTAATTGGTTTGGCATTTGGGTACACAACAAGATGGTGTACCACTAGTGAAGGGTCTAATCCTAGCATTTTAGTGTAGGTCCATGAAAATATGTCAACAAACTCCTTCATTATCTCAATAAGTGTTTCACACTCTAATGTAGTAAGAGATGCCCCTAGTTTTACTATTTTTGGATGTTCATTTGTTATAATATTTACTTCTATCATGTCCTCAATGAGTGAAGGTGATTGATCTTGTAGATAAGTGTATAAGTTTATTTTGGGTACATCAAATGCAAAACCATCTGGCAGTTTGATGTCAATATCCAAATAGTCTTCTGATATAAGGGTGATAGATGGGATGTTGTTCAATTCTTTAGAGGGATCTTCTTATTTTGAATACTTGTCTTCACTTTGGATATGGGATTGTTCTTGTTCTCCAAAATATAATGATTCACACAGATTGATAGAAAATCCCCTTTTGTGGTCTCCAAATGGCATAAAATCTCTTGCCCCCATGTATTTAATAATGGCCTCATCATTATAAAATGTGTCAAAGGTAGGTTCCTATTTTGAATCCTAGTCTATTAGGGAAGGGTAATAAAGGGATACATTGATGGTGGATATAATGGTGTCAAGGAAAAGGTTTATGGTAGCAATCTCTTCAAAGTAACTATAGATAAAGCCTATCTCGATATCTTCATCAAGGAGAGGTGGCTCATTGGTCAAGATAGAATCCATAATGATATTGGTTAGATCATTATCATATGGTTTGTACCCTAACCCAAAGTTTGATGAATTCTCTTAAACCATGATAGGTTCTAATCAGCCCTGTTCTTATTTTCCTAGTCTTTTTCCTTTGTAGTTCATATTCTCTATCATACATTGAATTTTGGGATAGTTTTGCTTAGGTGAGATGAGAACCTCATCATCTGGTAGGAGTCAAGAATCATCCCAATCTTTAATGTACTCACTAGATAAAAATCCTACACTTTCAAAAGTTGTTGGCCCAAATTAATATTTGATAGGATTGTTCTTATTCATATTGAGGGACCCATAGTTACGTGAAGATAATGAGAGATGGCTGATGTAAAAGGTTTTATATTCATATTCTTTGTAGCTAGTGGATGTGATTTTTAGCTTGGTGAGATTAGGTGTTGGAGTAGTTATGGACTCAGGTTGATCAGAGATATATTTAGAAGTCATAAAACTAAGGATGGAGTTCTTAGTGTTGAGATATGATGATGGGGATATGGGCTGATCCATTTGACAACTATAATAGTCGATGACTCCAAGAATATAATTATCCATTCCTAAATGAGGGAAATTAAAGAACTAATGAAGGGTGGATGGTATGTCTTATATTTAGTGGATCCATAGCCTCCCAAGTAACATATTAAATGATAAGTTGACATTCACCATGTGTACCAAGGTCTAATGAATTATAGGTTCCACAACACTAGGAAGATAGATAGATCCTACTAATGGCCTTTCATTATCATCATATGCCTTTATCATTATTAGGGTGGGCCCAAGTGATGATTAATAATATCTAAGTTTCTTTAGGAGGTCTAAACTACATAGATTAAGTACAAACCATCCATTTATAAGGACATGGAAGATGTGGTGATGGGTGGTGGTGACTTTGATATATAATGGATAGTTATGATTTGGGCTAGCTGGAGGTAAATCTCTATCACTAAAAATGATTTACCAAGAGGGGGATAGATTTGCTACTAGTTCTTGGAATTAATTTATAACTATGTCACTAAGCACTTTCAAATCATTGAGTACTTGATTTAATATTTCCCTATGCAAGGCAAATGTTTTAAGGAATTCCATTAGGGAAATTTGAGTGGGGGTCTTTTATAACTATTAGATAATATCATAAGATTTATATGACCCACTTGAGGCTTTCTTATAGGTATTCCCCTTAGGTTCATTAGATGGGGTAGAAGGATATTGAGAAGGAGCTATAGGAATGACTATTGTATTATGTCAGGTGGTAATGGTACACTTAGTGGTGTCTATAGAAATCATTGTGATTAGATGAGGATTCCTAACCCTAGTCCTTATGTGGCTTTTGGTTCCTTTGATCATGTTTTGGGAGTGGAACATTATAGATACCAAGATGTTCATTACCTAACTAACTTGGAGTATGCTTACCTTCTAGTTCTATATCTCCTCTTTCAATTAAGTCTTGGACATAATGTTTAAACTACATACATTATTCAATGGCATGTCCCCTTACCCTATGGTACTTGTAAAATTAATCATCATGATACCAATCTATTTTGGGTTGGCCATTGTCCATAGGCTTGATTTTAGGTAGGGTGATCATGTTGGTAGCAATCAATTGTTCCAAGACCATCTCTAGTGGGATTACCAAGCTTGTTAGTGACCTTTTTCCTATAAGAGGCTTAATCTTGCCTCGAGGGACCTTGATAGGAGAGAAATTAGGGTGTTGTGTGGGGCACTTTCTTTAGATGGTCTAAACATGTTATTATTGTTGTTGTTATTTGGAGTCTATCACCCCATCACCCATAACATTCTTATTCTTATTAAAGACATTGGGCTTGATTGAAAAGGAATTTTTTGTATTTAACAAGTGCTCATTATGGGAGAACAATTTTATGGTTCCTTTTTTGATAAGGGCATTTTTAATCTGCATCCCTTTTTCTATGATTTCATCAAAAGTTTTAGCATATTGTAGTTTCAATTGGTGCTTTAACTCTATGTTGAGGTTGTCAAAAAAAGTCTTCGCTAGTTCTTTTTTGGGTACACTGCACCTCAACCAGCTTGCCAAACCATGCCATCATTGTAAAAATTACATAAGGCTCTCCCCACTTTGTTTTTTTGTGTTATAAAGGTTAATGATAGAAACATCATGTTCTATATTAAAAGAGAAATGTCTGACAAATTATTCAGTTAATTCATCAAAGTTTGAGATTGACCCTTTTGGCATATGCATAAACCATTCCAATGATGGCCTCATCATAATTTTAGGGAATAGCCTCAATAGATAAGCATATTCATAAGCTACTTCATGGAAAGCTATATATAACTCCTGTACATGGTCTCTTGGGTCTCCCTTTACCTTATATTTCTCATATTTTGGTACTTTAAAGTGTGAGATAATGCCCAAGGGTGATGAGTAGAAATATTCATATCTATATTTGAGAGCTTGAAATTGAGGATATATCTATTAAATTATTTTTTTCATCATCTTCCATTCTTAGTCAAAGATGGGATCCCCAAGAGGATTGGTAGTCTAATTGTGACTTCTTTGTAAAATATGAGTGTGGTGGTTGTTATTGGTGTGGCTAATATTATTAGTGTTATTGGCATTATCAAGATTATTATTATTATTATTATTATTATTATTATTATTATTATTATTATTATTATTATCATGGTGATGGTGGTCATTGATTACAAAAGAGGAAGCTAATCTATTGTGTGAGTTGATCCAAATGTTCTTAAATGACAACCTATCTCTTATTAACCTCAATATGGTTATTAATAAGGGATGTTTGGTGTTCCTCTTTGTTGGGTGAATATTTTGTTGACTAGCTAACTGGTGAGCAAAATAGTTCCTATCACCACAACATAGGAAGATTGGTCATCCGATGTTGCAGGTTTACCACATCCAAAGGGAACAAATCTCTCCTCTCTTCAAGGGGAGGTTCCCTATTAAATATACGGAGGATATATACTATATGTAAGTAGAAAGTTAGACACAGAGGTGGGATAAACCATCCATCTCTCTTTTTTTAGAGATGATGCTGACAAATAGAGAAGAAATCTTGGGTGATTGGTGAAGGTGCTTCTCTTCTTTTAGAAGTAACATTCAACCAAGAGCCAAATCCCTTCTTGGTTAGTAGAAATCTTGGTGAAGCGATATAAGGCACTTCTCTTCTTTCAAAAGTGCTTGTTCTTGCAAACAAAAGGAATCTTTCTGGTAGGATAAGTAACAGGGTGCCAAGGGTGTAATAACCAACAATCTAAGGTGTAGCACAAAGTCTCTACCTTGACTACCCAAGAGTGAGGTATGAATAAAAATGAAGGCACAAATTCGTCTCAAGGTCCTTTACATAGAAACAAAAAATAAACACACACTAAAGACAACTATGATAGCACAAAGTCTGAAAGTAATTGGCTTCAAGACACCTTCCTTGTTACTTTCACTAATTCTACTTGCCAAATTAAATAAACAAGAACACATTTAGAAGATAGACATAAGAATAATCTTCTAAAATGATACAAGCCAAAACAGCACAAAGTTTGCCAATAACTTGATTTCTCATTCAAATAAAATGAAATGAAATGCAATCTAAGCTCAAAGTCTCAGTATTTGCCTTTCAATTGGGCAGAGTTTCAATTCTAGTAAGGGGAAGATCTCTCTCAAATGATACAAAAGATTACATTATATAGAGGCAAAGAGAGGCTTGGCACTTTCTCCCATGGAGTGACCCATGCTATACATCAATGCCTTGGTGCATTCTTAGTTTTGTCAAGAAGGGCCATATTCGAGCAGGGCAACTACCTTAACTGTGACATGTTGATTCATCTCTAGTGCCTCCTCTTGAGCCTAAATCACTCATTCCCTCACCTACTTAGCCACAAAATTGTCTATTCTACCTTTATCTCAAAGAGGAAAAATAGGGTGCACTTTCAATGTTGGTAGGCCCCAAATATCTACCTGGAAAACTACTTCACCTACTGGAAGTAACTCTTATTGAGTTTCCCTCTTTATCTCTTCCTTCTCTTGGCTCTGGCCTTAGGCTCTTTGAATGCATCCAAGTTCACCTTTTAAGTCTACAAAAATCAATAGACACTTAATTGTATCCAATTTGGCATTTGCGGGTCTTTCTTCTATTAAAGGTTATGGCTATCTAGTCACTCTAAATTTGACATTCACGGGCCTATCATTCTACTATGATGCAAGTGAGGACACATGGCAACATCTGCAACTTTGAAATAAGCTTATTGGAATAAGCTTTGAAACTTGTTAGAAGTTAGAAGCATGAATGCAGACATGTGGCAACTTTTGCTGCATTAGGATGAGACACATGGCGAGTTCCACACTTTGAAGCTTCATTTGAAACTATGTCTCAGCATGTGACACTTGGCAGCTTCTGCTATGCTTTTATGCTTCAACCTTTTTTGAGGGTAACATGCCCTTTGAGGTCTTGAAAAAGGTCCATTTATGAGAGTTGCGTGTCCCTCACAAAGGTACCCACCCTTCGAGATCCTCCAAGTGGCCTTTGGGATTTAATTTCTTCAAGGGACTATTGTCCTTTTATTTCCTTCAAATAAAATGTCTAAAGAAATTCCTTTAGACAAATTTTCTGAAGGAAATCTTTCCTTGGTTTTGTGTGCCTCTACATTTGAGGGTGTTCCATCCTTTGACATGTGGTGCCTTTCACTCTTTCAAATAAGTGACACATGGTGTCTTCCACTGAAACTCATTACAACCTTCCACTGGTGACACTTGGTAGCATCCACCTTCTCAGGCCTTGACGACATCATAGAAACATTTGGGGTTCACTGGGGTTCTTGTGGATGATGACACTTGTTGGCCTCTATTGATCTCTATAAGGGACATGTGGCATGGTCTGCTGCTCTTAGGAAAACAACTCGAAGCCTTTTGTGGTTGCCACTTGTCACCCTCCATAGAATTTTAGAAGAATATTTATTGAAAGGAACCCTACAGCTTATAAGGAGCTTTGAGAAGTGAATGCCAACACTTGTCACGTTCCACTTTATTTTAGTCACTCATCCTAGGCCCAGCATAGTCTTTACTCAATATCATGATTCTAAAGTAAGGGACTACAGATATTGACACTTAGAGGCTTATAACAAGCTTCAAAAGGGACATGTGGTAGCTTTCACCACTTCTCAAAAACAAAGCATAACGGGGCTTAGTTGACGACTCTTGGCAACATTCGCCTGACTCTTTCTTTTACATGCGCTTCTTTCCTTAACTGAGGTAGCCTTTGAGCCTTTGAACCCGTGAACTTGTGAACTCATTGAACCTATGAAGTGGCTCAAGGTTCAATGGTTTGGTTGATTCATTCCTTTGTTTTTTCGCTAAGTGTTTGAAGCCATGGAACTTTGGAGTGGTTAAACTTTGAACTTTGACGGGTGCGCTCAACTCTTGCCAATGACATTGAACCTTAGACCCACTGAACCCTTGAACCTTTTTTATTTAAGGTTCAATGGTTCAATGGTGCTTAAAAGCTTGCTGATTGAATTCTTTTAATTGAACCAAGGTGCTGAACCAATCTCGAAAATGCCTGAGTGTTGGAAACTTGCTCTTTTGAAGGAATTTTCCTATAGAAGCCTTTAAGCCTTTGAACCTACTAATCCCTTTACTAAAAAAACTTGAAAAATGAGGAATTTGAAATCTCAAAACAAATTTTTGGAAAGGGAAGAGACAATTTTGGTCTTGTAGGGCCAAAATAGTTCATATGTTGTCTCAAAAGATGAGAAGTCATTTTTCAAGGACAACAGCTGGCTCCAGTTGGGGAACTACCTTCAATTTGGAAACTTGAAACAAAGCTGAGGGGAGTAGAAACCAAAATCTCCAGTGCCTTGAATTATTCCATTGGGCTGTGGAGTCATGCTACCAAAAAGAAAGGCTCCAAAAAATGAAAACAAAAAGAACAAAATAGAAACAAAAGACTACACAAATATACATATGTACAGGGGAACTCATCTGATACTTCAAAAGTTGAAGTGATTAAAATGTTTCCCATTGTGAGGTAAATAAAAGAGAGTGCCATCCTAGTACTTCAATAGGAAACTATTTTCACTATTGAGCTAATGAATATTAAAAGGGCCCCTCCATAGTGAATCAAAATTTCCATGCATCCCCTTTGGCTCTCTTCTCTTGTCCCACAGTAGTACTTGATCTCTAATCTATAAATCACATTTCTTTACTTTTTGGTCAAAGATCTTCTTCACCAAACCTTGATGGGTGGTGATTCGGTCTACCACTGCAATTTTCTGCTCATTCAGCTTAGCAAGGCACATGATCCTCTTGTCAAGTGAGCTCTCATATGTTTGATCTTCAATCACCTTAGCCAATTTCAATTCTTGCAATTCTAAGGTGATTGGTATCTCAACATTGACACCATAAAGAAGTTGGAAGGGAGACATACCAATTACCCTCTTAGGTGTAATTCTATCTACCCATAGAGCATCAACCAATGCTCTATGCCACGTCCTTTGGTTTTCATCCACCAACTTCTTGATGATAGTCACTAGGTTCTTATTACCTGATTTAGCCTATCCATTCCCTTGTGAAAAGTAATCAGAAGAGTGAGTTCCATAGTAGAAACATAATTGAGTAATCTCCTAGGAAGTGAAACAAGTTACATTATCAGTGACAATTTTGATTGGGACCCCAAACCTGGACATGATGTTTTCTTTGAGGAAATTGCACACTACTTCTGAAGTAGCATGTTTGGTTAGAACAGCTTCCACCCATTTGGTGAAGTAGTATGTTGCTGTAAGGACATAATCATGTCTAGCACTTGAAGATGGGTTTATATCACCAATAAAGTCAATTCCCCATTGCTGGAATGGTTCCTCTATGACCACTAGCTTAAGAGGTAGGGTAGCTAACTTGGGTCTTTTGATAAACTATTGGCATAGCTCACACCCCTGACCCACTTGTATGCATCTTGAAAGAGAGTTGGCCAATAGTACTTGGTGCGCAAGATTTATGAGCAGTCATAGAAGTAGAAAAATGTCCTCCACAGATTGAATTATGGAAGGACTTTAGAAGTTGACTTTGTTGCTCCTTGTCCACATAGTGAAGGAATGTCCCATCAAGGCTCCTCTTGTATAGGCCATTGTCCCAGAGGAAAAAATTAGTGGATTTTAGCTTGATGGTTCTCCTTTCTTTATAAGATAGGTGTGTAGAACACTCACCATAAGTAAGGAAATGAGTAATACCTAAATACCACTCACTTGTGGTGGAGACAAAGAGGACTATTGGTGTGTCTTCCACTTCTGGTTCTTCATGCTCTGTTCCTCTTGGTTTGTTATCAACAATCAATTAGCATAGCCCCTTCCCACACACTAGCTTTGTGGGCTTGATGACTAGATCAAACTCTTGGATCTTAGTGACCTAGTTGCCTCTTTTCATCCCAAAATCTTGCTGAGTCAATATGGATTTCACCATGGTATTAGGAACCAAGGTAGTCACTCAAAAATTGAGGATGTAGAAATGAAAATGTTTCACTACCTTCACCACTGCATAAACGTTCTTCTCCATATTTGAGTACTTCAGCTCATGAGCTTTGAGAGGATAGCTCATGAATGAAATGGGAGATTCCATACCTTCTTTATTCCATTGAATTAGAATTGCTGAAAGTGTATGTTCTAAAGCATAGTTGTAAATGGTGAACTCTTTGCTATAGTCTGGACAAGCTAGAATTGGAGCATGGGAAATGGCAGTCTTGATATCGTCAAATTTTGACTTGCCTTCTTCAGTCCAGCTAAAGGTGGCCTTTCCCTTCATCATGTTAACAATGTGCCTAGTCTTCTCGGCAAACTTGGGGATGAACCTTCGTAAGAAATTCACCTTTCCAAAGAAAGAGTGAACACCAGTCTTACTTGTGGGCAAGGAAAGTTCTTGGATAGACTTGAATCTGTTCAAGTCAATCTTTATGCCTCCTTTGGACACAATGTGTCTGAGAAGTTTCCCCTTTGTTACTCTAAAAATTGACTTCTTGGGGTTTAAGGAAATGCCATTCTGGCAGTAGCGTTCTAGCACTTGTTGCAAATGGCTCACATGATCTGGGTGATGCTTAGAGAAGACAGTCAATTCATCAAGATAAACTACGATGAACTTATCCATCTCATCTTTGAAGGCAAGGTCCATTGCTCTTTAGAAGGTAGCACTAGCATTTACCAAGCCAAAAGGCATTCTTTTATACACAAACGTGCCCCATGGTGTGGTGAAAGTAGTCTTATGCTAGTCTACTTCACCAAATTCAACCTGATTATATCTTGAGAAACCATCTAGCATTGATAACATCTCCGAACCTATCATTATCTGCAGCACTTGATCCATGATTGGGAAAGGATAATTATACTTCAAGGATGCCTAATTCAAATTTCTAAAATCCACATAAAGGCAAATTTCACCATTCTTCTTCCACATAGGCACTATATTGGTAATCTATGTGGAATGATGGATTGGGAAGATTATCCTGGCATTTAGCATCTTTTATATCTTATATAAAATAGTACTTGATATTTTTGGATTATAATGCCTGGACTTTTGCCTGTAAGGTGTTGAATTAGCTTGAGAGGAATGTCATGTCAAATTTCATCAAGTCAGAGTGATTTTAGGTCATCATAGGAGTACGCTAGGATGTCCATGTATTTGTTGAGCAAAGTGGTGAAATTGAAACGCTCTTCAGGAGTATAGAATTTCCCAATGTTCACCATCTTGGGGTCTTGCTTGGTTCCCAGATTTACTTGATCAAATTCCTGAGAGGAGCTTGAATCCGTATGATACTGTTTGATGAATCTATCATGCTTATCAAACAACTTCTTAAGGGAAACTAGGCCTTTGAGAATCTTATTCCCTTTCAATTTCAAGAACTCCTCACCTATGCTTAAACTTGATTTAGGAGCTGATTCACACTTTTGAGGTTCACTACCTTTGAAATGCAGTCATTCAAAGCTATCCCTTTGCTCTAAGAAGGAAATGATTTGGTTGTCATTATTAAATACCTACAAATGATTGGCATTATCAGGTACACTTAGTTGAAAGACTAGCTCAATAGCGTACCTATCTCTTTTGAGGTCTGGGTGGGGAACCAAGAGAGTAGCTGAAATAGCTAGTGCATGAGTGCGGTCATTGAATTCTCTGGGAACTGCAGAGATGCAGAAAGCATCAAAGTTTTCAAGTTGATCCTAGACTAGATTATGGTAGTGGTGCAATCTTTCATTCTTGGTTTGATATAGTTTTCTCACCTAACAAACCACCATTTCAGCATCTCCTTTAGCATGGAGTTTGATGCCTTTATCCCTAGCAACATTTAATCCTAGCAACAGAGATTCATATTCAACTATGTTATTGGTGTTACTGAACTATAACTTATAAGATGAAGGAAAAATATCTCCTTGAGGATATATCAGCACAACTCTGGCTTCTGAACTAGTGGAGGAGTAGCTGCCATCAAACTCAAGAATCCACACCTCATTTAATACTGACTTTTCCTTGGATTCCTCTTCGTTTGGAGGAGGGGAATCCTCCACACTTGCATTATGCTTAGAAAATTCCTCTGCCATTCCACCTGAATGCATTTCCAAGTTGTCACATGTAGGATCTTCATCAGATGACTCATGAACTTCATTCATGGATAGAAAGTAGTTACCCATACCTAAAGATTCAAACAAAATTTGAGCTTTAGGTGCTGAGGTTTGGGTAACTACGTATTGTGCTTCCTTTTTAGGGAGCAACCTCTTCATAACACCTTTGACTGGAATCCTCACCTCTGATAAATCCATGCTTAATTCACCACCAACATCCCTGCAAAAATTCTACCCAAGAAGGATGCCATATGATGTTGGGACGTCTGCTACCAAGACAATCATCTTGATTCTTTTGTCTAGAAAGGTAGCAAATGCAAATTGGGTGTCTTTAATTTGCCCCAATAGTGGCACTTGTCTTTTCTCCATGGAAAAGCATCTACCAAATGTCTTGGTCAATGTGAGGTCAAGGGATTCAGGTACTTTAGCAAGCATGACATTGTCTGAAGCTCCAGAGTCAATGATGTAATTGTTCAGCTATCGTTTCATTTATTAGCTATGAGACATAAAAGGGTTCAGTCCTACTAGGAGCAATAAGAGGGGAAATGACAAGATTGTTCCTGGTGGGAGCATCCTTGGGGGGATCATGTGTCAATTTGGGAACTACTTATTCAACAGGGGCATTCTAGTTTTTAACACACTGAACTAATTTATCTAATTGCTCAGGATGGGATTGCAAAAATTTAAATTCAAACATTTGAATTTTGGTTTTATTTATGTGGTTAATGATATCAAATGTTGGA
This sequence comes from Torreya grandis, assembly GCA_037957365.1. Taxonomy (NCBI): domain Eukaryota; kingdom Viridiplantae; phylum Streptophyta; class Pinopsida; order Cupressales; family Taxaceae; genus Torreya; species Torreya grandis. Next base: position 1,808,791 of record JARHVA010003705.1, on the reverse strand, counting down.
AATGAACTAGGTGTAGAGGATGGGAGTTTAACCTTTTGAGTTTTTTTGAGGGGGGAGAACTGGACTGTGAATTTAAAGTAGAAAGCGTAGGGGCATTTGGGGTACTTTCCTTTCTTACAATCACTGGGTCCTTTGGCTAGAAAGGATGAGTGGATCCCCGCTTAGAAATTGAAACTATTGGTTGAGGTCACTCCTTTGATTTCTCTTTATCAGCTTGTTGAGCTAATTGATTCTTGGACTAGGTGAATACAACATATGACTCCTTAGTTACATTTCTTTCACTTCTGGGTTCATCCTAATAGTTCAAGAAACCAATATGGGAGTTGCCAGCTAATTCTTCTTCTTCCTCAGTGAAGAGATTAGCATCATCTTCAGGATTCAACTTAGGCTGGCATGAGAAATCTGATTCAGCTTCAATATATCCAACTACTGAGTTAGTTAGAGGTGTTTCAAGGGTGAGGTTCCTCTATGGAAGAGGAAGGCAATTTTGTTTTCCTTGATTCCTAGAAGCATTGCCTTGGTACACCTGATTCTAAAATGTCCTCCTGGGCATATCTCTATAAGCAAGAGTAGATGAAATCCCTTGTGCCATTTTCTTTCTGAGAGCTAGCACTTCATTTGCTAGCTTATGCACCATAGGATCAGTGGTGGCTAAAGGGGAGTATTCAGAGGAAGAAGAAGATTTACCTCTATTTGGATCTCTCCTTATCTTTCCTACCAAGCTAAGGTCATCTTCAACTTTAGTAGCTAAATCTTGAGCAACCTTAAGGTCTATGTGACCAACTCTTCTTAGCAAAAAACTCACTTCAGGCAGTTGTGAGTTGATGAAGAAGCATTTGAGGTTTTTAGGGGTCGACTAAGCAATAGCAAGAATTTAGTTCCTTAACTTATCAAACTTTGCATGAAATCCTTCATAGGCTCATGGGGCTCCTTCTTCATTTGTGTGAGCTGGGCAAATAAGGCATTTGTATCTTCTACAGGCTTGAATCTAGCCTTGAATTTGGCTTTGAGTGTGTCCCAATCAGTTACTGATCTAGCTTGTAGGTGGTAGAACTAGTCTGCAGTAGCACCTTGCAGTGTTTCCATAAAAAGCCTAACTTCCACATCCTCAAATTCTACACCTATCATGCCATAGGCTATGCTGAAGGCTAAAATGTGTTCATTAGGATGAACTTTTCCATCCCTAAAGAATTTGGGGAAATTCTTTCGTAATCTTCAGGGAAGTTCATGCAAGGGTGGAGTCAAATTAAGTGGGCCAATAGAGTTACCCCAGGGGCCTCAAACTGCCATGATGGGATTATTGAAAGTAGGGATAACAAATCTGGGTGGAATTTGGATAGGTAAGGCTTTGCTAATAGTAGGAAAAGTAGCTCTACCTTATGTTGGTGTCTTGGTACGGGTAGGAGGGACACTCCTAGAATTTTGAACTTGAGGTTGGGGAGAAATCAAGTTGAAATATCTTTGTTGTGTCAAATCAAAGATAGGGTCAACAACAACTTGAGCTCTCTGGCTTTTGGTATAGCATGGAGTTGCCAGATTGTGAATCAAAAATGGAAAAGGACTGGTCACACTTCAATTTGAAGCTTGAGGCTTCAACCTGCTTTTTGATCCCTAGTGGAGTCGCGAAACATTTTTGTATGAGGCTAGGGAGGAAAAATTAACAATGGGAAAGCACTGGAGTAGTTCATTCTTCCATAGCAGAATGCATGGATAGGGTTATAATGATAATGGGTAAGACACAGGTGATGTTTCAATCTAAAACTTGAGGTTCCAAACTACAAAAAATTACTGTGTCCCTAGCAGAGTCACCAAAAACTATTGGGTGAATATTTTGTTGACTAGCTAACTAGTGAGTAGAATAGTTCTTATCACCACAACATAGGAAGATTCGTCATCTAATGTTACAAGTTTACCACATCCAAAGGGGACAAATCTCTCCTCTCATTAAGGGGAGGTTTCCTATTAAATATACGGAGGATATATATATATATATATATATATATATGTATATATATATATATATATATATATATATACGCTAAAAGTAAGACACAGGGGTGGGATAAACCATACATCTCTCTTTTTTCAAAGATGATGCTAAAAAATAGAGGAGAAATCTTGGGTGATTGGTAAAGGTGCTTATCTTCTTTCATAAGTAACATTTAGCCAAGAGCCAAATCCCTTCCTAGATAGTAGAAATCCTAGTGAAGTGATAGAAGACACTTCTCTTCTTTCAAAAGTGCTTGTTCTTGCAAACAACAGGAATCTTTTTGGTAGGATAAGTAACAGGGTGCCAAGGGCATAGTAACCAAAAATCTAAGGTGTAGCACAAAGTTTCCACCTTGACTACCCAAGAGTGAGGTATGAAGAATAATGAGGGCACAAAGTCATCCCAAGGTCCTTTACACAGAAACAAAAAATAAACACACACTAAAGACAACTATGACAACACAAAGTCTAAAAGTAATTGGCTTTAGGACACCTTCCTTGTTACTTTCACTAATTCTACTTGCCAAATTAAATAAACAAGAATACATTCAGAAGATAGACATAAGAATAATCTTCTAAAATGATACAAGCCAAAATAGCACAAAGTCTACCAACAACTTGCTTTCTCATTTAGATAAAATGAAATGAAATACAATCTGAGCTCAAAGTCTCATTATTCGCCTTTCAATTGGGTAGAGTTTCACTTCTGGTAAGGGGAAGATCTCTCTCAAATGATACAAAAGATTACATTATATAGAGACAAAGAGAGGCTTGGCACTTTCTCCCATTGAGTGACCCATGCTGCATAATCAATGCCTTGGATGCATTCTCAATTTTGTCAGGAAGGGCCATGCTAGAGTAGGGTAGTTGCCTTAACAATGGTGTGTTGATTCATCTCTAGTGCCCCAAATATCTACCCAGTGAACTGCTTCACCTACTGGAAATAACTCCTACTAAGTTTCCCTCTTTGTCTCTTCCTTCTCTTGGCTCTAGCCTTAGGATCTTTGAATGCATCTGGGTTAACCTTTTAAGTCTACAAAAATCAATAGACACTTAATTGCAACCAATTTGGTGTTCACAAGTCTTTCCTCTATTGAAGGTTAATGGCTAGATAGTCACTCTAAATTTGATGTTTGCAGGCCTATCATTTTGTTGTGACATGGGTGAGGACACATGGCGACATCCACGGCTTTGAAATAATCTTATTGGAATAAGCTTTGAAATTTGTTAGAGGCTAGAGGCATAGATTTAGAAACATGCAAAATTTCACTATTCTAGGATGGGACACATGGCAAGTTTCATGCTTTGAAGCTTCACTTGATATTATGTCTTGGCCTGTGACACTTGGTAGCTTCCACTACACTTTTACGCTTTGACCTTTTTTGAGGGGAACATGCCCTTTGGGGTCTTGAAAAAGATCCATTTCTGAGTGTCGAGTGTCCCCCCACAAAGGTACCCACCCTTCAAGATCATCCAAGTGGCCTTTGGGCTTTAATTTCTTCAGGGGACTATTGTCCTTTTATTTCCTTCAAACAAAATGTTTGAAGAAATTCCTTCAGACAAATTGTCTAAAAGAAATCTTTCCTTGGTTTTGTGTGCCTCTGCATTTGAGGGTGCTCTGTCCTTTGGCATGTGGCACCTTCTACTCTTTTAAACAAGTGACATGTGGCATCTTCCACTAAAACTCATTGCAACCTTCCACTAATGACACTTGGCAGCATACTCCAGTGACACTTGGCAACATCTACCTTCTCGGGCCTTTGCGACATCATAAAAATATTTAAGGTTCACTAGGGTTCTTATGGATGATGACACTTGTTAGCCTCTACCAATCTCTGCAAGGGACACATGGCATGGTCCACTACTCTTAAGAAAACAACTCAAAGCCTTCTTTGGTTTCCACTTGTCACCCTCCATAGAATTCTAGAAGAAGCTTTATTGAAAGGAACCCTACAGCTTATAAGGAGCTTTGAGAAGTGAATGCCGACACTTGTTGTATTCTGCTTTATTTTAGTCACTCATCTTGGGCCCATCATAGTATTTGCTCAATATCATGATTCTAAACTAAGGGACTACAAATATTGAAACTTGGAGGCTTCTGACAAGCTTCAAAAGGGACATGTGGTAGCTTCTACCACTTCTTAAAAACAAAGCATAATGGGGCTTGGCTAATGACACTTGGCAACATCTGCCTGACTCTTTCTTTTGCATGCACTTCTTTCCTTAACTGAGGCAGCCTTTAAACCTTTTAACCTATGAACTCATGAACTCATTGAACCTATGAAGCAGTTCAAGGTTCAACGGCTCAGTCGATTCATTCCTTTGTTTTTTGGCTAAGTGTTTGAAGCCGTGGAACTTTGGAGTGGTTGAACTTTGAACTTTGATGAGTGTGCTCAACTCTTGCTGACGATGTTGAACCTTAGACCCACTGAACCCTTGAACCTTTTTGATTTAAGGTTTAATGGTTCAATGGTGCTTAGAAGCTTGCTGATTGAATTCTTTTGATTGAACCAAGGTGCTGAACCAATCCCAAAAATGCCTGAGTGTTGGAAACTTGCTCTTTTGAAGGAATTTTCCTGTAGAAGCCTTTGAACCTTTGAACTTGCTAATCCCTTTACTAAAAAATCTTGAAAAATGAGGAATTTGAAAGCTCAAAACAAATATTTAGAAATGGAAGAGACAATTTTGATCTTTCAAGGCCAAAATAGTTCATATGTTGTCCCGAAAGATGAGAAGTCATTTTTTAGGGACAACACTCTTCATCCATAAATCCATGGTCCACTTCTATTTCTTCCCCAGGATTATGATGAGTATGTTGATGAGGTGAATATAGCCTTGATGGGTGGATTATATTATTTAAGAGGGTGCAGTCAAAGGTAGATGGTAAGGTGTTCCTTATTTATATGGTTCATGCTAGAACTTGATCATGGTTCTCATATAGCTATCGATCTATGAGATTTTAGACATCATCATTGTGGAGGGGATTTTATTTATTCATTATCTACTCTATATGCATGTCACTATGGTTTTCATCATATTCCTAATTAGGATAGATCATTTATCCCATGATATTATTATCTTGACTAGATCCTTGTCCAAGGCAGAGTTGAGCTCAAGTTTGGATGACTATTATGAGAGGTTTAGAGGTTGAAATGTGATGAGATTGGTGATTTTCAAATACTTGCTTTGGTCTAAAATTTAGACTAGTAGTGGTCAAAGATGAATATGTAGATAGATGAGGTGACTAAAAATTACCAAAAAGATAGTCTTTTAAGAAACCAATCTATCAAAGATGAGCAAGTGTGATGGGATCAAATAAATTTATCAACTAGCAAATGGAAAAATGGATGGGTGTTAGAGGATAAAAGTACATGATAGAGATGAGGATAGTGATGGGTGCTATATTGATATCTTATAAGGATATGTATAATGATAATTTCAAGTTAAAAGAAGATAAAAACTAGTTCTTTAAGAGGAGGTGAAGTGGATGATAAGGAGGTGTGATAATTAGGTGTGATGTGAGATTTTGTATAAAATCAACCACTCAAGATAACTAAATGGGAAGGGTGGATTTGGATGAAATTAGTTTCCAAAATGGGATAGACAAAAACATAATAGATGAGGGGTGACTATGGATGATTTTATAAAAGGATGTATATACAAAAGTGATAATGGGATATAAAATTATTAAGATAGATGCAGAATTTTCAGAAGTTCAAAATGGTATGGAATAATGTTTACACAAGCTAATTTTCTTGAATGTGAATGGAATTTGTGGAAGGATTATGAATTGATAACCAAATAAGATTTGGTAATATTTCAAATGGGTAATAAGAATGGAGTGATGAGATTTATCGAAAGTGGTATAGGTAGTAAATGTGGATGGTGGTCTAAAATAATTAAATGAGAGGGGAGGATATATAAAATATGGAATAAATGGACTATATGGATGATAGGATGGTATATGGATAAGTGGGTTGTACTAATAAGTAATAATATGTGAAAGATAGACTATGTGGAGAGAATAATTAAAATATGATGGATTATGAGGAGGAGATAGGATGGAGAGATGGATTAATGGAGAAAAAATGTCCAATGATAAAAATAGTAGATGAATGGACACTAGTTATGAGAGATGGGTTAATATGGGATTAGGATGGATAAAGTATGGACTATGTGAATGAGGTAATTATAATGAGGTATGATACAAGGATAAAGTAAATGAATTATATGGATATGTTGGGTGGTTAGATGTAAATAGTGGATTATGAAGAAACAGGATAATATATGGATAATGTAAATGATAGTTATGAAAGGTGGACTTATATGGATAAGGTGATATGGAGAAAAAATAAATTAATAAATGGATAATTGATATGAAATATGGATTAGAGTGAATAAAATAATTACAAGAGGATATGATGATGTGATGACCAAATGGGTGGATGAATAGACTATGTGATAGCATAATCAAAATAGGGATAGGATGATATAAGAATAATATAGATGGGATGAATAACTAGTCATGGGGGATGGATTACATATATATAATAAAGATGATAGATTATTAGGATGATATGAGGATGATAATGATTGAGTTAGGATGGGTGGATGATGTGGGCAAGGAAGCTTTAAGGATATAGGATGATGTGATGATAAGATGGGGTGGAAGGATGAATAAGTGGATGTGAGGAATACATTATAACAAAATGTGATGATGTAAGAATTAAAAGGGAAAATAATATGTGAACTATGAGGACAAAAAAAGTGAGGGAATGGGATGATATACAAATATAATATGGGGGATAAGTGGATGGATGGTATAAAACATGGGTTATGGAAATAAAATAATTACAATAAGATTTGATGGAAGGTGGATATGATGTAAAGGGGGTATTCTAGACTAATCTACAAAATCGGATAATTATATGAGATTATGGATGTAGGTAAATACTTGTTCTAATATGGTGTGTGTGGATTAGTGGAGGGGTATAGATATGAGATGGAAATATAAAGGAAATGGTTGATGAAGAGAATGAATATAAAGTGACTAAACACTATATGTGGGATAGGAGGATCAAATATCGAAGGATGCAGCTATCAAAACACTATGGAATGGATATAGGTGAGGGAATGGATGTGAGATAAGGGTCTAATTATAATGTATAAGGAAGGATGTGAAAGGATGATGGTGTTAAGTGATATGGATCCTATGGAGTGTGGGTAGGATGAGGATGTAAAAGAAATGATATGGATAAAAGGAGATGGGGAAGTGTGATGGTCAAAAGGGATATGACAAATGGTAGTGGACACTAAGTGTTATGGGATGGGTGAAGACATAAGAGGCAATATTTAATAAGTGGGGAATAATAGAATGATATAGTGTGACTATTGTGGGGGGGGGGTATATGATGGTCAAAAGATTGGTTGAAATTGTCAAGGAAAAGGATGATACTAGGGTGAATGTGGAAAGTGATAAGGACTGAAAAGGGTGTGGACTAATGAGATGAAGGAATGAGCTAAAGGAATGATAATGGGATGATGGAAGTGATCTTATAGGTTTCTAAGGTATTCACTCAAAAATTATGGGTGTGGCTAACTTAGCTAGAATACAAAATAGGTCTCATCACAACACATAAATAATCATGCACAAGTACAACCCTAATTATTAAAATATATGGGAGTGTAACATGATTACCACACCATCTAATGGATATATAATTGAGGTTATAGGCTGGTGACCCATTATGAAATTGATCTAACCCTCTCGACCTTGCTTTCACTTGATGGTCACTTCAGTGCTATTACTAATGTCTGTAGTGGAACACCTATTATGATTATAGTTCCCTAATATAATTTTTACCAAAGGATATAGGGGAGTCTTTGATATATTCAATGGTAATTTTAGGCCCAAGTCCATGTAGGAGGTTTTCTTACTGCCCTGGGTATATGGGTTTGATCACCCCTCACTCCATGGAACCCTTTATGGGGAATTTTGATTAGGCAATAATGATAACTCTCCTTATATTTATAATCCATTATAACATAGATTTTTATTAGAGCATGGTGGTGAAATCCAGACACTAACACCTATAGACTAAGGCATGTGCATGGTGATGAAATCCACATCATGTGTTATCCTAAGGACGGGATCAAAAAATAGGCAAACACATGATACAATTAATTAAATGTGTCTAATTACCTATGTGAGATTTGGCACAATATGACAAATTATTTAAAAATCAACAAGCAACAAAACACTCACAACAAGCAACCAAATATTTACAAGCAACTAGATAATGATCTACCTAAATCAACAATCTTTCAAATATAATGGAATATAAAGCAAAAATGACAGAGTGGTACCCATTACTATAATCACGAAGGTTATATATTTTATTGGGGTGCCAAAATCCTAAAAAAACCTACAAGAAATTGGTTAGCAACTCAAACTTCTACAATCTTGCAAGTCCCTGCAATCTCACGAGTGCATAGGGCAATCCTATGACTAGAATGCACAACCCGAATATTGAGAGATAAATACCATAAGAATATAATGATGGGTTTTCAAATTAATTTCCACAATTATATATAATACTTTTACAGTCAAACAATACCTCTACTTGAACTTAAAAAGCTGCTACTAATAGAAAAGTTTCACTAGCAATATTGTAACACTATAACAAAATAACCTATGTATGAGCTAAATTGATAAAAAGCCTAAAAAATAATTTACAAGGATTTATTGTTTAAATACAATTATTTATAATGAAAATACTATTATATTCTAATACTAGTCTTGATTATACTAAACTACAAAGTCATGACTCAGGATGATGATGTCATTATTTTCAAGGCAACCCTATGATTGAGGGAGCAATGGTATTACAAGATGGAATTGAACCGGTATATAGGATAGGTTTCCAAATAGTATCCTTACTCCTATGTTTTATCAAGACCCTGCTAGACAAAAAACACCCCTTATAAGAAAACTATTTTTGAATATAAATGGAGGTCAAATTGACTATATGAAGGAATGTTTGCAAGAAATTTGTTAGTAAAAGGTGATATTTTCAAACTTACACCTTACATACCTTCACCTTCCTAATAACTAGAACCTGAGAAATTTATAAAATAAATAGGGGTAGTGTTTTACCAATATTTAATGAGTGTACAATACCATAATTGAAAATGACAACCTCACTACCACTAGGTCAATCCTGCCACTGAGGGAGTCATGGGTTTGTCAAATGTGTGCAAAATTTTTCTTCCTATTAACACAAATTTAAAAAAATAAAAAAATACCAAAGGATAGAAACTAACTTTTTCCCAAAATTTAAGAGGACATATATGATAGAATATCCCCTTGATTATGACTCTTAATAGTCTTGCTAGTGCAATCTACAATATCACTAATATCAGAATAATAATGCTATTAAATAAGTCATGGGATTTTGAAAAGGAGATGTTTACCTACAATTGAGATTATTCCTCCTTCTACCCTGCACACAAACTCAACAACCAAAGACAAACAACTCACAGAGGTAGAATATTATCAAAGATAAAGCATATTATAGACCTAGCTAGTAATTTGAACAATACCATGACTGGAATCTACAATATCACTATTACCAATACAACCTCAATATTCAAGGAGTCATATGATTATTAAATATGTGTGAACAACTTGACTTCCAAGGGATCACTACCTGTCTTGCACACAGAAAAACAACACACCTAGAGAAGAGTAAAGAGTCAGTACAATGGTCTCAAAATCTAAAGTTTATTATAAGATACCATAATATTACCACTAGAAACGTCAATGTCATAACTAATAGGGTAATCTTATGACTATTAGAGTCATGGTATTATCAAAATCTAAAACCCTATTAGACCCTTAACCATTAATGGATTATCTAACAATATCTCTATTCTAATTTACAATGCCATGATTGTAATATCACCACTAATAGTGAAATCCTTATACTTCCCTAGAATGCATCAAAAAGTGAAAATCTAACATTTTTAAAATGTTTAGTTAGTCCTAAAATCATATAAAATGCTTCCAACAAGAGTGTTATCTTAAATAAGGGAGGTTAGCTCCCACTGTTATTGCTAAAATGTGTACCAAATTCAGGATTCTTGTAAATATTATCAAAATGATTATACAAACCCAAAATCTAATGACACCACTAGGAAAGGATAGAGAAGATAAATCAGAGTCAATAGAGAATTATTACCATCCTCTTTACCTTCTCATAGATCCATTCTAGGATTTGATCTTGTGTGATTGAACTTGAAAATCTTGATTATTGGATTGCTTGTGATATTCTTGAAAATGGCTTCCAAAGGGATATGGAATATGGATAATGGCTTTGATGTAATGCTTGAAGGCTATTATGGATGATTGATAAGGGAGATTAATGGCTTGATAGGATATTTTTCATTAGTTGGAGGGTGGAGGGAAGGTTTATTTTTATAGGCAAAATGAAGGGAAGATCAATGGTCCAAATTCAAATTTGTGCCATTGAGATCTAAGGCTAGGAGATTTCCATGGAATTTTTAATTCCATAGAAATATCTAGAATAGGAAAATTCTAGAGGAAGGGACTAAGTTGGGGAAGATTTATAGAATCCTCCAATTCTATAAATCTTTGTATAGGGTTTAGGGTTTTAGGAAAGGCTAGTGTAGGATGGTGGGTGGGTAGTTAGAATATTTTTTATTTTTAAATTGGCTGGTGGGTTTAAGAGGTTAGGTTAGTAGGTAATAGATCCTATTATGGGTTTAATGAAGTGATTAATTAATATTAGGATAAGATAAATGTTTTGTGGTATGTAAGAATAAAGTATGGGTTTTAGGCCAATGGTTTATATAGCTAATAAATACAAGAATTAAGTTAAATTAGAAAAAAATAATAAAATTAGCAGGGCGAGCATATTTTAATGCATACATATGGATTTTTTGAAATCTACTAGACCTATGAAATCCACTAAAATCTACCACCAAATTCTCATTTATTTTGGATCTTTGTGCTTCTGCCATCACCATATTACTTTTTCTAATGGTTTATGTGGTGAAGTGATAGGTGATTCAAATGATCACTTACTACTGACTATACAGTGGGTACTAGCTATCTCGATGGCCTTTCTCTTATGATTTTTTCACCTTAGCATGACCTTCACCCTTCTTATGACAATTTGGGTGCAATGCTTCACATGCACTTGATTCAACCTCCTTAGTTCCATTTCTTCATAGTATTGCAGTTCTTTACAAATGTACCTCTTTTTATTGGCCAATTTATCTACACTTTCATGTCTCCTACTTTAGCCTTCCCTACCCCATACAAATCCTTACAATGGTCCTCCATCACTTCATTCTCTATTCTCAGTTTCTTGCACATGAACATCTTGTGCATCTTCACTAGTCAAATTTTATTCACGGCTTTTTGAATTTGGAAAACTTCACACACCCCAAAACTTAGGTGTCTAGCCTTAGGTTATTAGGAAGTGACCATGCTTGACTGTCACTTGATTGGATTTATGCCTATAATCAGTGGAAGAGTTCTCATATGGCCCTAAAAGTGCCATGCTTATTCATATAATATAAATGAAATGACATAAGGAAAGATCTATCTTGCACCAATATTTTTGATGGTCAACATAAAGTAACCAAATTATGATTGGGATGTCAGTATATGATGGTTCGAACACCATCTTAGTGACTATAAGGCTTCAATAAATTACTATTGAAATTCCTAGGGAACATTTAAACCATTAATGTGTGTATATTGCATGTTCCAATATCTAGTATACTATGGATGATATAACATCCCATCTACCTAATTTATATTTTTCTTGGGTACTTGAGGTAATTTAAGTCATCTATCAAGACCAATACGCCTCTATTAAAAACCTTGCACTTGATGTGCTTATCATTCTATAGCTTTTAACATACCTTTTCTATTTGATGGGTCCATCTTTCTTGAGTGTGTGTCTCATCCAAATACTTCAAGTCTTCCAATCATGCGCTTAATTACTCTTGGTCATCTAATTAACCAATATGTATGATGCATAATGAGGGCACTAGAAATTCCATAGGTAAAATAACCTCTACACCAAACACTAGTTAAAAAGGTGTAGCCTTGTTTAGGTGCTTGTACATAGTGTGATAGGCCTACAATACTATTGACACATGATCATCCCAATATTTATGAGGCATGTTCCCAATATATTATTGAAAACCTTGGTAGTTTCATTTACTTGGGGATGGTATGGTTTCATCTTGTGGTGTGCCACCATATATTCAATCAACAAGATCTAAATGGTTTTATTGATAAAGTACACACCATGGTCACTAGTCAAGATAAACAAGCATCCATACTAACTGATGATATTATCCTAGATAAATCTTGTGGCTATGGTGGCTATATAATATTTATTTAACACTACCTTGACCCACTTGGTGAAGTAATATGTGGCCACCAAAATGTATTGTGTATCTATGCACCTTATAGTAGGAGTAATAGGCTAAATAAAGTCAATGCCCATTTTTAAAATGGTTCTTGGGCAAGGATGGGGATGAGAGGTATCTCATCCCAATGGTTTGGTTTTCTCATGCACTAGTAGATGTCACATACTTTAGCACATTCATTTACATCCTAGAACAAGCTTGATTATAGTACCTTGTGTGCCATAACATTTCCAATGCAAAGGCCTCCAAAAATCCCCTCATGCACCTCTTGAAATATTGAGTCCTATTCATTATATAGGACACATTGGTGCATAAATTCATCATGGATCAATTTTTATAGTTCTATGTCAATGAATTAAAAATGGGCAATGTAAACTTTGAGTTGCTTCTTTTTGTTGAGGCATCATGGTCTAGGGCACATATATGGAGGTCATAAATATGGTAATCTCTATCAAGTCTTTAGGGACATGTTGGACTCTATAAATTTTTGCATTAGGTATATCATCTTTAATAGGTACAACTGCATCACCTGAGTTAATGTAGGATGTATGGTTTGGGCCTGAGTTTTGTTTTACAGGCTTCACTAAAACAAAGAATGGTAACTCTTGAATTAAAATAATTCATCGATAAATGTCCCCATGCAGAATGGGATTTTTCATTAGGTAATTAAGTGCCTCATGATCAATTAAGAAGATGAATGGGTTGGACATTAAGTATTTTTTGAACTTTTATAGGGCATAGACCAAGGCAAGCACCTCATGCTTAATTGTGGTGTAATTCTGCTTTGCCTTCATTAGTTTTTTTATTAAGAAAGAAATGGGATGATCCATTTTATTTTTACCTAGTTATTCTAGAATGGCTTTGATCATAATATCATATGCATTGACATGGATATGGAAGGGAGTCAGCTAGTCAAGAAACTATAATATTAACATGCTTGTTAGTTTGAGCTTTAGGGTTTCTAATGCATCTTTTTGAAATGCACCCCAATATAATGGACCATCCTTTTGTAAGAGATCTTATAGAGGCACTGCAATCTTAGCATAATTCCTTATGAACTTCTTATAGTACCCATAATGTCCAAGAAAGGTGTGAACATCTCTATACATTGATGGGGCCTAGAGCTAAAGGATAATTGCAATTTTTTATAGATCAATGAGCAGACCATCATTACAGATGATGTGCTTGAGAAAAGTGCCAAATGGTATTTTGAAAACACACTTCTTAAGGTTCAAATAAATTTGCAAATTCATGTACCTTTCAAACATAAGGCACAAATTATCATAGTGATCCTTCACTAACCCATACATAGTCTATTTGTCTAAATATACTTGGAGGAACTTGTGAATCAAGTCTTTGAAAGAAATTATCACCACTTAAGAGGACATGACTAGCATATTCTTAAGTATAAAAGGCATTACATTATATGGGAAACAACCCCATTATGTCACAAAGGTGGTTTTGGGATTGTCCTCCTCCTTAATTTTGACTTGATGGTATCTTGAGAACCCATTAGTAAAGGTGTATATCTCACAACCTTTCATACCATCCAAGATTTCTTCAGTAAACAAAGTTGGAAAGGGGTTAGTTACATAGGTGGCATTCAATAATCTATAGTCAGCACAAATTTGAATGCATCCATTATTTTTTATGTTGATGACCATGGGTCTAACCCATTCAAATTATTACATAGGGTAGATGGTGATTTTAGCTAGCATACCATCAGTCTTCATTTTAACCTTGGCACGAAGATTGGGGTTCATCTTGTAAGTTAATTTCTTGACAGGTCTTGTGTCATCGACTAGTTTGATGTTCATCTTTCGAAGGGATGGGTGTGTTCCTTTCATATATATATATATATATATATATATATATATATATATATATGTATATATATATATATATATATATGTATATATATATATACACATATATATAGATATATATATATATACATATATATATTTATACATGTATATATATATACATATATATATATATATACATACATATATATATATATATATACATACATATATATATATATATATACATACGTACATACACACACACACACACACACATAATTCTAAATGAACAAGTCTTATAAATCCTTTAGGAGATCAAAAATATGTGCCATAGGGGAACAAGTCTTAGACTAATAGGTTCCTAGAGTGGCAATCTTTGGTTCCCCTTCTGAACTGATATCTACCTTTATAGTTTTTAACAACACATAGTAGGGTTCCTTATTTTCCTAGTGTGAATCCTTGACTTGTTGGCTTCCCTCAATTATTTTTATCCGAATATGGGTAGGGTCTTCTTCTTCAAGGGTGTTATCCTCAACTTGGTGCACTAGCTTTATTTTTTCTATCAAATTCTTCTAGTTACGTGACTTTAATATTTCATCATCTTCATCACTACAGTCACTATTAAGATTTTTCTCTTAGAAGAAGGTTGGGAGAACTAACCCCTTTTCATTGAACATGTGTTTCAGGCACTCCTCTAATATTATAGTGTCCTCAAGCACTGAACTTCAAACTAATTTTAGTGGTTCAATTAACTCAAGGTTTTATGAATAAAAGGAGAAGATGTGAATAAATTGTTCTTTAAGTGCTTCCCAATTGGTTGTCTCATGGTGTATCTCATTGATAATGTACTATGCCTACACCCAAGTATTTAAGGTCATATATAAGTCATGCAATCATAAATTATTTAGGGCTTTTTCACTACCCCAAATAAAGGTGACCATGCACTTAAAGAGTAGGCTAAGATGTTTCTTCATAAAGGCACACATGAACTAT
The DNA here is from genome assembly GCA_037957365.1 of Torreya grandis. NCBI lineage: Eukaryota > Viridiplantae > Streptophyta > Pinopsida > Cupressales > Taxaceae > Torreya > Torreya grandis. The sequence goes on along the minus strand of JARHVA010003705.1, from coordinate 1,793,531 downwards.
AGGGTTAGAGTCAACAGAGCAGGCTAAGTTGTCTAGGTCCTCGTTACTCTTTCTGAATCTAGTGTAAATGGTTACCTTCAAATCTCACAAAGTTGGAAAGCTAGGCTTTTGTGTTTCCCACTAACAAGTGATAATATTCTTCAATGTATACACTAGTGAACCCATTCTATCCACCTCTTTTAGGATGCATGATTTGATGTCAAAGACATAGTCTTCCACTAGATTACTTCCTTCATATCTTGGGAACACTACAAATTTTCCCTTATTAAGGTGAATCACTCTATTCCCCTTTTTCTTAGTGCAAAGGACCCACCTTTTAGAAGTGCGATCAATTTGGACCAAACCTGTCTTTACTAGTTTTGGTGCCTTCGTGCATACTAAGTGGCACCTTCGACTAGTGATCTCATATGCTTCCTTAACCCATCAATTGTAGGCAACATCAATGGTATCTAAAGCTAATTTTTCATCTTCTCAAGAGAAAAATCCTTATTCATTAGGGTCTAGAGTCTTGATGCCTTGCACTATGATATTATAAATGTGGTTGATTTCATCCTTGATGTCCATGCTCTCAATATAAGGAGTCTTTGGTCATTTAAGAGGGGTATAACTACCCTCTCTTTTTCATTCTCAAATTTCATATAGAACCTTTTAAAGTGCTTAAGTATACTATTTTCATAACACCATGACCTTTCTATAAGCATCAAGTAATTATCCTAATCTACTAACTCAATTACTTTAAAGTCAATGTGGATTTCGATGCCCATGATATCTATAACTACACTTTTTAGAATTCTAATTGACTATGCACGGGTCTTATTGGCCATGAAAATTACATGAGGGGAAGATCTCAAGGCTAGCCTACCCATTTTCTCCCAAGAATTATTGGTCAATATGTTGACCTCAATGCTTGTGCCTATAAGGACCTCATAGATAGACCATCCATCAATAATGGCATTCACCAAGAGTTCTTAGTCATATTATAAATTTTGTGTATGTTGAAATTCTCATGCCCACTCTATGCATGGCATGATGACCTCAACTTTATTTTAACCTACATGCTCTAGGAGCAAGTTCTTTAATAAGGGCAGCATTTACTCTATTTGCAAGAGGTACAAGATCTTAGTTAATTCTTGTATCTCAATTTCCTAGTTATCCTGCTTCTTCCAAGAGGAAACAACATGCATTTCTAAGTCTTATATTAATTAGAGTTCCCCTTATAGGTTTTGGATTACACTCATGGCCTATTGTAATACATCTTTTTATCATACTGGATCTGGGTAAGGTACAACTTTAGGTTTAAGGCATATTATGCACTCAGTGTGACCCTTATCCCTATATTCTAAGCATAAATTAACTATTGGCACAACTAGTAGCTGAGTAGTGAATCCACAATGAATAGTTCCTACACCTATACCATCTCATATAGGTTGGTTACACTTTTAGGGTTTATTTTTCTATTTTTGGCTCATGCCTAATCATTCTTTCACCCTTATCTACATCAAACCTACCTTGGGTCAATGTTTTATACAAGTTAGGGCATTTTTTAACCTTATGGGACCCTCAACAATACTCACATGTGGGATGTCTAGGGAAGTCACAATGATAATGCTCTATCAAGCCATATTTATAACATGAGCATGATGAGAACCTTCCACCACTACATCCTCCACCTCACCCTTTAGCATCTCATTACATCTCAAATCCTATATTCTATTGACCATAGCCTATAGTTCCTTGGTTAGCTTGACCTCCAAATGTTGTGGTGGCCTAATGTGTGCACCTTTTTCCATGTTCTCACACATTTCATCAAGCACTTGGAAATCAATAGTGATATGGGTGTAAGAATAACACAACTAGAAATAGATGGTTGTGTTGACCTAGTTGGTGCATTATAATAAAGGGTAGTTATGAACATCATGTGCCTCTTGAAAAATTTCATAGCTTAAAATCAAAGTGCGTACATTTCTTTATGGGGAGTTAGTCCTATTATGGCCTTTTTATTCATAGTCGGTGTACCATAGTCCAATTTGAGCATCATGCAATAAGATAGATGTAAGATTTTGGAGCTGAGAGGCCATAGATGCAATCTATACCTTTATAAATGGGTTGATCCTAGTATTTACGCTTTTGACTACCTCAAATCTAAGCATGAATTCAAGTGCTTCTCAAGGGCCTATAAATGTCTTCATGGAAAATGCTCTTTGGAATGGCATAAGTAACCCTCTAATGAACCACTATGCATGTTGGGAAGGGTGAATATCATATCGAAGCTTCTATAGGAGAGTTTTGAATCTTGTATTGTACAAGCACACACTTTTTGAGAATCTTTGGGTAATCTCTTTTAGTGTGGAAATTTTATACTATTCAAACTATAGAATGTCACATTCATTGAGGAATGCATCTTTTAGGGTATCATAATCAACCATGGCCTAGTTAGGGTCAAATTAATTATACCAGGTAGAGGCACGATCAAATATAGTGGTCAAAAATTGGGTCACCTTGTGCTCTAATTAGGTTAAACCTTATGTGCACCACTATATTTCACACTTTAGCACATGCTCTATGACATTTTCCATACCATGATACTCTGGTAAATATATAACCATCTCATATTAAATTTGTTGTGGGGGTGGGTATTTGCTATTTAAGGCACTTGTCCCCCCAGTATCTATCTTGGTGGTAGTTTTCCAATGCTTTTAACCACTAGGTTAGGTGATGGTCCCATCATTACTATTGGCACAATTGATGTTGATGATATTATGGTGCTTACTTGTGGCACTAGATCACTTCTTATAGGTTATTGCCAACTTTGCATTATTGACACCAATTGAGCTAGTATGTTTGTACTCGAGTTTTATTGTGGTGATATAGCATCCAATGTTCTAGAGGTAGTTGTACTCACCTCCTTATATGGAATAATTTGTTTAATCATAAAGTTGTATTCAAAATCTACAAAATGTGTAAGATATAATTCATCAACATAGTAAATTATTATTTCTATACTCTCTTCAAGTGGGGGATCTAACATATGAGCATGCATCATAGGTTCAAAGTAGGTAGGCATGTCAAGTGTATCTTCATTCACCAAATCCTAAAAGAACCTAGGGAATTATACACCTCTCAAGTGTTGAGCTTGATATATTTCTTCATTGTATCACTCATCATCATGTTATTATGTTTCAAGAGATCCTTCCCCATGCCCTTCCCACTCATTACAGTTCTCTCGACACTTCCAAGTTATAGATCTTCCATCAATCTACATTGTCTCTTATTATAGGTCTATCTTCTAATCTCTTAGGTGTCAATATACTCATCCCATTCATTATGCTTATCCTATACATCCCCCTTTCCCCCTTTACACTACACATATGTGAAAATCCTTTAACTTTACATCCCCAAAGTTTTAAATCTATAATCAACCATTGGATTTTTAAGCTCTGCATCTAATTCCTTCATAAATGTGCCTCTAAGGTCATGCAAAAATTAGTACTCTACTTCCTCTAGGCATGAGTATGTTGAGACTATAAACTCAAGTATGTAGTTATTTAGTTTTCCTTGCCATAATTTATCCACTGCTCTCATCCAAGTGGCATTTAGGGTCTCAATGCTCTCTAGGCACTCCTTCATCCATTGATGGTGATGTCCATATCTTATTATGTGGGTTGAATATATATCCAACCAATGGTAAAGATTCTTAGGTATCTCACATAAAAATAACTCATACAAATCATCATATAGGTTATTCTAAACCCATCTTTTTAGATTTTGTCCTTGTCAAATTTGATACTTTAGAGAAAATCTATCTTCCACCTATTGTAGCTAGTACTCAATGTTTTTGAGGGAGAGTTGGTACCTCATTATATTATACCATTATAGCAACAAAATTCAACATGAGTCCTAGTAATAGAACCAACAATGTTGTATAAAATAAAACTATAAGTTATCTTAGTTAGTTCTTGGCTTATTATAACTAGGCACAAACATGGGATATTCCCTTTATACTCAACATTTTAACACTCAACTATGTTGGCATCAATTCATATAAGGCTCAATCCTTATGCACTCACTCGAATCACAACTGAGGCTCGCATTACACTAGTTGTGCCATGGTGCAAGATATCAATTATGGGACTTGATCAATTCATAGAAGGCTTTAAGTAGATCCATAGGTGCAAGCCTTTCATGTATTATGCTAAGTGGAATATAAGCACAAGCATTTTGGGGGACTAATCTTAAATTCATCTAGGTTCAAGCCTTTTCTAAACTAATCCTAATATTATATAGGTGCTTGAAGGGTCAAAGGGCTACTTTCAATTCAAGTAATCATAATAAGATCACAATCTAGAAAGGATATGAAGGCTTGGAATAGACTCTATACTTAGTTTTTATGTAAGTTATAGATGATTTCATTAACATTTGTATGCATTCCATTAATGATGTGAATCAGAAGCATGCATGAACTTCATTTATCATAATTGGATTTAAACTATAACATTACATCCCATTAGAAATATAGAAAGGCATACAAACTAGACACATAATGTTTTAATTTAACCATCTTCATCATTAATCAAATATTTAAACAATATAAAGTTTAGATTTGATGATAGAACACATGTTTAATTCATACTAAATAACCTAGAGGTTCATAGGCAAGCTTGGGCATATGAAAATGGAGCCTTCTTGGCATCCATACTAAGCCTAAGTCTAATTACTAATAGATGCATGCATAAAAATAAAATCCATTTCACCATATCTTTAATATGATTGTTTTATCCCTTGTCTCATCTGGTTTGATCTCTTTAAATAGTTCATAAGAGCATGTCCACCAAGGTGGAACATATATGTTGAGTGCTAAGCTAGATCTTCGGTGATCATTCCCAATGGATTCATGACTTCATGAAGTTAAATATGTAGCTTACACATATCTCCAATCATTTAATATTCCCTAAATAATTGGGAACTAGTTAACTACCTACCAACTGGCACAAGGTATGCATTATAACCTTTATCTAGCACCAAAAAGCCAAAATTCTAATCATTATACAAAATGATCCCTTTGTACCAATGTGGATGTCATGTTAGCATGAATATTATACTTAAAAAAATAAGGGGCCCAATAAAAAACATCCTTTGATCTCCATAAAAACTTTTAGGTCTAACCACTTCATGAAACCCCTTAATAGTACTCAGTCCTATTAGGCCTATGTACACCAAAAAGTTTGCCTTTCAATACTAAAGCTCAAACACACTTAAACCACTCAAAAATGATCAAAACATTAAATAGATAGAGTATAAATTACTTTAGGTTCATTAAAAAATGTAGTATACACTTTCAGTCAGGAGGTAAGGGCTCAAGAACATCTCTACAAGTTACTCACTAAGAATTGCTAGTTTACCTAAAAGACTAGTCATGGTGACTCATACCTCTAACACCTATATATACACTTTCCATGACTATTGATGTATGTAGATGGTACTATAAGATCACTATATCATCCTTAGATATAAATATCATATGGTTTAATGGAAAATATTGGTATTATAGACCAATCTCATGACCTTATATCATATTGTCTTATCTGAACCAGATAGGTCAACTTGTGAGCAACTATTTTACCATATCCCTTGACATCCAAAATTTATTAAGAATATATAAATGACTTAAAATTCATAAATAAAATCTAAATTAACTTTTTTTCATCATTATTTCATGAAAAAACACTCCAATGCATCTTCTCACTATTGCCTAGGTTTTACACTATTTACACTAGTAGACCTATTAGCGATTGGCTAACTTGGAAGACCATTTTAGCTTATATAAAGGGTGGAACCTATCCATAATCCTTCATGGGCATGTATTATGAATCTCTATCTCCTTCTTCCATCCATTTTATTTTCTTGACCAATGCAACTTATTACTATTAAAATAATATTTTGATAAATAAACCTATATTTGTGCATTTTATCTCTCATCTAACTAAACACCACCACCTAAAGGTGATTGGGAGACTTTAATACATGATAAAATAATTTTTATAGTAATTTTCGACCATTATTTTCTATTTTAAACAAGATATTTCACATTGGGTCCTTGTTAGAGTTTTAGAGAGGTTTAACATAGGTTTGGTGTTAACGATTATTCATAAGGGATTTCTCCTTAAATCCAAAACCATTTCATTTAGTTCTTAACTAGTAACCTTCCCCATATCTCCTTAAAAGATAAAGTTTCCATGTAGAGGTTACATGTGCCAATGACCACCTAAAAGTGTTTTTCAGGTCTTGAGACCTCATCCCGTGAACTTGAGAAAGCCTAAAATAATGTTTCATGCAATTTCATTCAAACCATGGCCTAAAATTTTATGAACATGCTTAAAAAAACATATCTTACCTCTATCCATGCTCAAATATGCATACTTTCCTTTAATTCTAATATTCTAACCTCATTAGGCTAGGTAGGGTCTAGGAGTGGTTTAGGTGTAGACTTGGTTTGAATTTCCTACCCCTGTAAGCTCAACCTAAGACTATCATGAATGATTATACACCTTACTCAAATTCTCAAGCAATTCCATGTAATCTATCACATTCTTGATTTTACTCACCTTATCATGCCACCAAATCATACCTTCACCATGTCATGACTGGGCTCAAGCTTCCAATGCACTTGACACCTTGACCTATTATTTCCATGTCATGACCTCAATAAATCATTAAAAAAAGACATAATACATCAAAACAAACTCATATCACTGCACCATTCTCTTTCTAATGATAACAAACTTCCATAGCCTCATATAGACCTAAAACCACATGAATAAGCTTCGTATGACTTGACATCTCTCTCTCATGCACCTGAACACCTTTGACACCAATCTTGACATCAATGACTTTTACTGTCATGAAACATGATACATTATTTGCCTTCAAATTATCTCAAGACAACACTCTCCTATACATCACACACTACCAAACTAGGCTTAGTCACATTTGACACATTCCTTCACAAGATACACCTTTGACATCAATGACAATACTCAACAATCTCCCCCTTTATCATTGATGAAAACCACCCTCATAACCTTCTTTCAATAAAAAAATTCTCCCTCATTTTGAACTTTCTCCCCCTTTGATAGAAATGGTAAATAAATGCTTATAACTTCTTGGATCACACTCCTTGCAACTAAAACACTCAACACACAGGACTATGAGTTTATGAATCATAATATAAACATGCTCCCATATCTCCATGCATACTTTTTTGGCACTAATCACCTACTCTTGGAGATAATGAACCACCTAATTACCTCCCCTAAGTACTTGGCTTCCTCAATGACTGGAAGGGGTAGGAATTACACCCATTTCCTATTTTAGGTGTTTAAATGTTGCCTTTAGAAGTGGTTAGGTCAAAATGTCTACAATATGATCTTGTGTAGAAACATATTCAAGTTTGACACTTTATTCACTTACCTAATCTCTTAGAAAATGGTACCTAATGGGAATGTGCTTAGTCTTTGAGTGCATGATAGGGTTCTTTGATATGCTTATAACACTTATATTATCACAATAAATAGGGATAGGACCATCATACTCTACCTTGTAGTCTTTTAAGTTTTGTCTCATCCATGAGACCTAAGTGCAACATGAAGCTTCTATAATTTACTCAAATTCAAAAGTGGATAATTCTACTAATGGTAATTTCTTTCTTATCTATGAAACTAGGCACCCACCTAAGAAGAAAGCTCCTCCACTTGTATTCTTCCTATCATCTAGACTTCCTACCTAGTATGCATCTATATAGGCTATCAAATTGAACTCCTTGATCTTTGGATACCAAAATCAAACTCCATAGTCCCCTTGAGATACCTAAGTATCTTTTTGACTTCTTGTAGATGATTTTCCTTTGGATCTAATTGAAACCTTCCCACAAGACCTACTGCTCACATAATGTCAAGTCTAGAGGTAGTGGTGTATAGAAAACTTCCAATCATTAATGTATATAATGTCTTATTGACATTTAGAGACTCATCTTCCTTACTCAACTTCCACCCTATAATCATATGTGTGCTAACTTACAATATTCCATCTCAAACTTATTCAACATCTCTATTATGTACTTGGCTTGTGAAAAGAATATACCTTTTTTAGATTGAATGATTTACAACCCAATAAATAAAGATAGTTATCCCAACATGGATAGCTCAAAATCTTTCTTCATCACCTTTGTAAAGTCCTTGGTCATGTTCTTATTATTTACACTGAAGATGATGTCATACATATAGACAACCACTACCAACTAATGGTCATTTTTATCTTTATGTACATATTATTATCTAAAACTCTTATTTTGAATCCTTGATCCAAAAGATACCTATGCAACCTAGCATATCAAGATCTAAGAGATTGATTTAGAACCTAAAGAGTCTTTTTCAATCTACAAACATAGTCCTTATTACCTAATAGTGAGAACCCCTTAGGTTTCTCTATGCACACCTCTTATTCAAAGTTTCCATTCAAAAAGGTAGATTTGACATTCATTTGATACACCTTGAACCCATTGAATCTTGCATATGATAGAAGCAATTTTATGGCCTTTAATCTTGACACTGGTGTAAAGGTCTCCTCAAAGTCTACCCCTTTAACTTGTGCATATCCCTTGCATACCAATATATCCTTGTTCCTAGTGACTTCTCCATCTTCATTCAACTTGTTTCTAAACACCCATTTTATGTTAATGACATTCTTATATTTAGGCCTAGGAAAAAGTTCCCAAGTCTCACTCTTCTCTATTTGGTCTAACTCCTCATTCATAGCACTCATCCAAAACTATATTTTCTTTCTTCTACAAGGTTCTTAGGTTTAATATTAGACAATAAAGCAACATTTTCTTGATTTAGGTTTCTTGATAGTCTTATCCTTGTTTGCAAACCTACATCATTGTTGCTAATGATTTATGATTTAGGATGATCTATTAGAATCTATATTAAGGGACCTTTTGAGTATTATTTTTCCTCAACTTATTATTCTTCCTCATCAACTTCTATTTTTTCCTTTTCATTTTTTAAGTCTATATTTTTTGTTGTATCATTTCACTATGAGTGTGATTTCCTTGTTTCATCAATCTTCACATTGATTATTTCCACTATCTTTTGAAATCTCTTGTTATAGAATCTATAACCTGAGCTCATAGATGAGTATCCCAAGACTATACATTCACCAGACCTAGAATCAAACTTACCTAAGTCTTCCTCATATTTTTTGATGAAACATTTGCTCCCAAACACTCTAAAGTGTTCCACATCAGTAGGTCTACCTTTCCATAGTTCATAAGGGGTCTTATTACCATTAGTCCTTATCTATCATCTATTCAAGATGTATACTATAGTGTTCATTGCCTCTCTCCAATATCCACAAGATAATATAGACTCATTTAACATAGTTATTTCCATCTCTTGAACTATCCTATTATTTATTTCCATTACCCTATTTTGATGGGGTGTCCTAATTACTGAGAATTATCTCCTTATCCCATGGATCTCATAAAAATCATAAAAATCATTAGAACAAAAATCTCCTCCTCTATAAAAACTTATTAACTTGATCTTCCCATTCTTATCATTCTCAATAAGAGCCTTGAATACCTTGAACTTGTCAAGAGCTTCTGACTTTTTTTTCAAGAATGCTACCCAAGTCATTCTTGTGTAGTCATCTATGAGAAACATGAATTATATATCTCCTTGAATTATTTGAATTCTTATAGGCCGACATATATCATTATGTATTAAATCCAATTATATTATAGTATATTACTCCTTAGACTTGAACTATCTTCTATTTTTACTTATCATGTTAACATGCCTTACAAAGTGTGTTTGTTGGTTTGGTGATCTTAGGCATGTTCTTCACAAAAATTTTGGTTCTTATCTTGACTATATTATAAAAGTTTAGGTGACCCAATATTCTATTCCATAGATAATATTAATCCATGTTTCTCATAAATCATATCTCCTTCTTGATCTCATTTAAGACATATAGATTGTTCTTAGTTTTCTTGGCATTGATAATTAGTTTTCCTAATTTGGCTCTCTTTATATCACATCCTCTATCATCAAAGGTTATTTTCTATCCTTGGTTACACATTTGACTAACACTAAGTAGGTTATGTTTCAAACCATCCACATATAACACATTTTATGTCTTGGTCTTTCTATTGTCCAAACTCAAGATACCCTTGCCAACTATATTGGCAGTTGTGTTATCTCCAAATCTCATTGTTCCTATAGCATTATTATTCAATGAGATGAAATTGATTCTATCTCCTATAATGTGGCTTGAGAAACCACTATCTATATACCATTTCATGCCTTCATTTTGATTATGAAAGGTAGTCTGAGCTAACATATATTCTTCTTTAGTCTTTTGCTCCTCCTTAGTAAATAATCCATCTTAACTCTTGGGCTCAATATGATCAATCCTAACTTTATTTATCTTCCATACCAATATTTGACCCTTCTCATGCACTCTATAAATTTAATATACCTTGTTAATTCCTATTTACTGATCACTCCTTCTCCCATGGTTGCATGATAACTCATCACTTAAGACCATTCTATAGTCACTTTCTCTATGATGAAAGATATGACAAGCAAAATAATAACTATTGAAAGATTTGGAATACCTCATTGTATTGGGTTTCCTGATTGGTCTCTTCATGTTATTACTCTTGAATTATTTTGAATTCGCACACCCTTCCTCATACTTTCTAATTTTATCTATGAGATTATCATGCTCATCCTTTAAGGAATATAGATCTGTCTTCAACTGATCAAACTCAACTTCTTTTGATCTAAACTTTGTATTGAGACCTTCTAACTGATTCTTGAGATCCTTGATGGTTTTGTCATCATTTTTGGTTTCTTTGACCATGTCACTCTTAAAGGTACATATATTTTCCTTAAAATCCTTGACCATGATCTTAACTCGTGATTCCTCTTATTTTGATGCTTAAAATCATCTAGGGTATTTATGAGCTCAACTTCAATGGTTACTTCAACTTCTCTTTCTTCATTATCATAGTACCTTCAATCTATTAGGACTTATTCAAAGGACCAGGCCATGATTACAATGTTTTTAAGCACAATGATTGATAGGGGGTGAGTTGACCTTCAAAAACTTTCAATTAATTACATCTACTCATTTATGAACTATAAAATCAACACAGTGGTTTAGGAATGTATTAAGAACCAATCACATAAGCATGAAACAAGATAACACTTCAAATATGTGGGAAACCCTCGTAGAAGATAAAACCCATTGAAATAATGCTTGGAAAAATTATCCTATAATATAATGTATCAAATTTAGTTGAACATTAACCCAATATGGAGTAACAACCCCAAATTTATCAAACACTCACTTGACTTTAGTAAGCACCTACTTATTAGGAGACTACAACCCCCTATGACTAAGAACCAAATCAATAAAAGGATAATTTTTCAATTAACAACCTGCAAGGTATCTCCAACTCTCTCTTGACCAAGCACCAACTAAATCAAGGTCAATTATATAACTTGCAACAAATATTTAAATCCTATAAACACCAACTCAGTTAATCACACATCTTTCCAATTAGCTCTTTCTCTATTCTATCTAAAATCTATCCACTTTCATACATCAAAAACACATATGTAATGTAAATATGATAGCCTATCAACATAATATGATCACTCTATCTCTAATCCACTTGATCTCTCTAAAAATTTCCTCTAGGCTTCTTCACTCAACTATCCCTCTTCAAGATTGAATAGATTATGTGTCATTGAGATTCATATAAATAATACTTATATGATCATCATGAAATGCTTATATTCTCTCTCCTAAGGGTTTATAACATGTTACCCAACTTCCTTAGGCTCATTTATTTATCAATCCATTTACTTACTCTTAGTTTACACAAATATGCCTAAAATGCTTTATATATATACTCATCTCTTAATCATATACCACTTGGTCAGACACACACACTTAACCTATTAGGTCAGCCATAGAATAGATCTTATGACATCTTAAAAACATGATTCAAATAAAATTTGAGACCCTTTTGGTCTGTCATGACTCTATTAGACCTCATTTCACTTTTGGGTCTCATGGAGACCTCATTAGGCCTTGTTACCATTTGATCCCTTGGTAAGCATTACACCTATATACACCACACAATCCTTTCACAAAAAATCTAAAAATACCTTATCCAACATCATATTATCTCCATAACATCTTTTAGGTCCAATAACTTCATGAAACCCCTCAATAGTATATACACATAAAATTTTCAAAAATTTACTGATTATTGACACTTTGTATTTTACAGGAACCTATCGAGTCTCAATCTCTCTAAGTGCATGCCTTAAGGGGTGCATCAAAAAATGGGTGGGTAGACCATTGATGCTTTATAAGATTGATTTTCTTTTTTCCAATTTTCATCTACATACTTGTCTCCTAAAACCATTTACCTTTAGATTATTCTTCTATCCTACCCATTCCTCTCAATTGTCATGCCTTATCCATCATTTTCTTACCTTAACTCCCTTTTGGTCAATCATTTATAGAAGGCTGACTCGGTCAACCTAGTATAGTTTCGGGGTATTTTTCACTTTTTTAGATTGTTAACCCTTCAACCAACCTAGCTTAGACCTAGTCAATTATCCTTGAAAACACACTGGGTTGACCCTATACAACCAACATTTTTGAAAATATTTAGGGAAATATCCACCTATATATACAAGTTCATTTCCCACCATTTCATAAGAGAATAATTAAGAGTGAAGAATTACAAATGAACATCTACTTATTGACATTCTAATTGAGGAATAAAACATAAGGTTCTATAATTTATTTGGAGATATGGATCTTGTCTTGTGGAGAAGTATTTTGGATGTTTAGATAGGTTGTGTAGCCTAGAGATGATTTATATTCATTATCCTTAAATACCACAACAATCTCTTGTGAAGAACCTTAGCCAAGGGAGAGATTGAGGCTCGATTGGATCATCTTCAAAGATAAGTATTCCTACCTTTATTTCTCCTTTGTAAGAGTAGATAAATAATGTATTTGTATTCTTCTACCATGTATTAGGATTATGTACAAATTGATGTGAGTATATGTCTTCTAATATATGTTTAGATTAGTTATTTTATTATTTTTAACCCCCACTTTACTAGACTAGATTTACTTTCTTGTTATTAGAATAATTGTGTACTTTAAACCTTAATACTTCATTAGGGTTGTTGTGATATTGTGTTAGAATGTATGATTTATAACCCTTGCTAGCATGATATGTTGTGATAAGTGATCCCCTAATTGGGTCTAGTAGATCCCTATATTGGTCACTCTCCTGCTTAACAAGTTTATCCCAATCGAAAGTGTAAGTATGATCTATCTTCCCCGAGCTAGGATTGATTTATAGACTTGATACATTTATGATTGCATATATTATTTTGAACCCGATGTAAAACTAACCCTTGTAGGATTTATTTCACTTATTTTCATTCTTTTGGTCATTATTTTTATCATACTGGATCAATTTTGTTGACCTATTTTTTTTACTTTTGTGCGTAGGTTTCTAAGAGAAGGTAACTAGATCAACCCAATCAACCCATTATAGGTTTCCATCCTTTAATACATCTAATTTAACCTACTAGGTTGACCCAGCCAACCTTGTACATTTTTATCACTTTGTAGCAAGTTCCTACATAGCTTGATCAATCCATTCGACCTAGTTTATAAGTTTTGTCAATATAATTCAAGGTTATTCATCAACAATCTTCTTTTAGTTCATCTCTAATCTACCATGGTTCTTTTCTAGTTCTCTATCTGATTCTTTTTAATCTTTCCTTTCATATTTTGTAGTCCTTAAAACTACCATTACACAATCAATTGGATCGACACTACCGACCTAGTTCTATGTTCTATGCACTATCTAAAATAACTAAGTCAACCCTAGATGACCCTATACATTTATAGACCTTGCTTCTATTTGACCCTGTTGACCTTGTTCTATATTTTATGCATATAGTTTCAACACTATACCTTTTTCCAAGTTGGAATTAACCATAGCTTATAATAATTAGTTCACACATTTCTTTTCATGTTGTTTTCATGCTTATAATAGTTCACATAGTCTGATTAGGGGTTTATAATTAACCAATTGGTTTCACTATTTCTATTTTATGCACACATGACCAAATCATAAAAACATAAACAAGCACTTTAACACTTTGTCTACCCAAGGCCAACCTACTTGGATTTCATCACCAAAGGGGAAGCTGACTTGATGCTCTGGTCAAGTACAAGGCATGGTTAATGATACATTCTAGCTAATCACCTAACACCCTTATCATTGTGGTGTGTGAAGTGAGGGGGTAGGCCCTAATACCAATCTAGTATCATTTCCACTATAGTCCATTTCAACCCAAATTACCTAAAACCATCCTTAGATTGCTATCTAGTACCTTGCTTATAGCCAACTTATAATCACATTAAAAATCATATCTTAATAATCTAATAAACATTCAGGCTGACCAATTAGTTAGCTCTTTACTTTCTAAGTTGATTGCTTGCTCTTGCATTATCCAATGTTAGTACAAGGTTTTATTTTGTGTGCTTTAATTGGATTGGCCAGTGTTAATCCAATTATCTATCTATTTCTTTTTCTACTTTTCATTACTTGTAAAATCATCTTGTTTCATTCTCATAATTTGTTTTAGGCTTCTTGAATTCCCTATATGTTTTAATGGATTGACCTAGTCAACCCAATATCTTTTTTGCCTTTTGTGCATTATATTGGATCAACCTAGTCAACCCTGTATACTTTTATAGTCCTTATTTCTATGTTAGGTCAACCTAGTCAACCTTATACTATTTAAATCACCTCTTTGTCCTTTAATTTCTCATCTCTCTTCTTTTTCCTTCATCATGGACTTTTTTTTGGGTGATGACACTAATAAGTTACAGTCAACAAACATGATGAGCTTAACTAATCCTAATAGGGTCTCCTATAGATAAAGTGGGGCTACTCTTTTGGATGTTATTAATGTTCATATTTCCATTCACACAATGAGCTATGGGACCCCTCCTAATACATGTTCACAACCTAATCCTCTTTTCTCATTAGAAGACCAACCTGAGTTAGAGTATATTCCCAAAATGCTTTTCTTTACTTCCAAATTTATGCAACATTGAGGAAAGGATCCTTCTACCATTTATAGCCTCATGATTAGTGGTCAAACTGAAGATCCCCATTTACCTAATCCTACATTTAATATTAGATTTGGGGGTACCAATTTAATTTAATTTTCATCCTCTTCCTTCAATTTTGACTCCTTATGTCATGACGTCTTATTCTCTAACCTCTTCTACCTCCATGTCTAGTATCTCAACTAAAATGGTAGATTATACATCTAGTAGGCCTCTCATAAGATCCATTATCCTTAATCCTTCTATTATTTCACTGTTTACTACCCAAGGCAATCATGATTCTAGTGCTTCTTCTTTTCAACCATTCACTAGTCCATATTTTTCTACACAAACAAATTTTGCCACTAGTGCCTCACACCCTCATAATTCATTTCAAGCTGTTGGGAAATAACAGAAGCACACAATTGATTACCAAGCAACTTAACATGTGGAAATTAACTAGAATACACAAGTAACAAGAATTTAGAAATAACACAGAATATGAGAGACAATACACAACTTGTATTAAAACTCTTCCAAAAGGAAATACAACAAAGAAGATTGCCACAGTTCTTCTTCCTTACACACCTCTAGGGCTCCCACACCTCTAGGGCATAAACAATAAATCTTCCCTCAAAGCTCTCTCTCTTAGGTCCCAACACACAACTCAAACATAGAGTTGGTGTTCACCTTCAACTAGCCAGTATCCACTACTGCCAGTACCCAAGTGCTCCATGCACTCCACAAGTGCTCCACACACTCCAAGTACACAAACATACTTCAAGTAGATCTCCCTTGAACCTGTAACAACCTGCAACTCAAATGATCTTACTTATGGAAGGAACTGCCTTGCCTTCCTCTTTGCTCTCTTTTTGAGTACACACTGTACTCCAAGTAGATCCTACTTGATCTTGCTCCCTATTGTGTTGCTGTCCTATCTGATATTGCACACCTACAAATCAATCTAGTTCTGCACACCTGTGAACCTTAGACCTTGCATACACATACACCTAGATATCAATGATCTTACTTACCATGTAGATCTCCTAAAGTAGCCATGCTCACCTGATGACCAAGATCATACATACATGAAGAACCTTGCTGATTCTCCAATCTAGCACCCACACTTGGTACTGTGGCACTAGGAGGAACACACCATGCTCTCTTCTCTCTGAAGGAGCTTATATTTTGCTCTCTTACACTCTGGCACACTTTTAGAATACAACCAATGAGTCTCTTAAATATATCTCATGCAAACAATAATTAGACACCTAATTCCAATAATTAGATCCATAGCTTCTAGTCTAAATTTGGCTCTTGACATGCAAACACTTGGTTCATTAACTAACTACTCATAACACTCGCAGCTCGAACTGCACAGGTGACCGACGTTGATCGATCTCTGACCAACGTCAGTTGTCTTCCTGTCTACACCCTACTGATGTCAGTTGGCCTGACTGATGCCGATGACTGTGACAATAGCAAACTCTCTGCAACCTCCTCACTTGTTTGCATCAGTGAAGCTTTTAGCTCCACAACCTAACAATCTACCACTTGGAGATAAACAGATGCACTGTACCTATACTTGTACCCCATCTAATCTGTTTTTTGGCTTGTATCCCTCTTCAAGATCAATCCTGAAGACCACCCACCACACAACCTGTGGTGCACCTCCTATCATCCGAGTAACCTGCCACATTCGAACCTACAAACCCATGTAGTGAAGTCTTGACCCTGTATAGCATGAATCCCTACTACTGGTCCCTCTCAAATACCTGAGAACCCACTTCCCTGAATTGGCTCCTAACTCTCTGACAGCTCCCACTGCTTGGGAAAACTCAGGTCTATACCAGACCTCATGTGATTTCAGACACTGAACTGTCCAGCCCTTGGTGTGCTCCGATTCTACATCCTAAACCTCGCCAACACCTGATTCACATCAGCTCCCACTAGAGACAAAATCAACCTGTGATCTTCCATGCCTCCCATGCCAAAGAATTTTGCTGCTCCAAATTCCTCATGACATGCCATTGAACTAACCTTACCCTTAGCTCAGCAAAACCCTGTATGTACAACCCTGCTAGCAAACCATCCACATACAGTAACCAGATAATGTTGTGACCATCATCCACTTGGTAAGACAAACCACAATAGTTACCCTAACATTGACTAAAGCCCTACTTTGTCATCCACCTATCAAAACCTCTACCACTGTCCTACAGCTTCCTCAAGACCATATGACCTGGTCTTCCATCTCACGTGTCCGTTCACTCTATTCTTCAACTAAGGTATCCATTCGTCTCTGTGCTTTCATATCAGCTGGCAACCCTACCAAATCTCCCACTTGGTTTTGCATCACATACTTGCCATGCTCCCACTATTTCTTGGATCCTTCCTGTTCTATAGTCAGCAACTAGTATAAAGAAGAGGAACAATGAATTTGAGGCTTACTTACCACCTTCAGTCCTCCATATGGGCATTTGAGACTCCTTGACAGCTTGCTGTCTACCCAAAATTTGTTACAGTGACTGACCTTGGTCACCACATAGTCTGCATCCAATCGACGTCAATTTTCATGCACTTGTCCTGACTACCAACACTACTAACATCGGTGTCCCTATTGTCGACGTCAGTCCTCTTGACCGATGTCGGTCTTACCTATCTCCAATGTCGGTCCTCTTGACCGACATCGATCTTACCCTGCCTGACATCACCAGCTTTGATCTACACATGATTGACATCAGCACCTGTCTATTTGACATCAGTTCCTCCTGACCGACACCGGTGCCTGTGTTCACCTGTGAGTGATGACTTTTTACCCATGAGCTCCTTTGAATCAAAACCCATGTCCAAACTACCCTACTCAGAAGTATCCAACCCCATCCACTAGTCTCTATCTGCCATCTCCTCCATAAACACCAAGGCTTTCCAGTTCTTAAGCCTGTCAAATACATCTGTCTTCCACTTAAGAACATGCATCTCCTTCTTGCTCATGTGACCAAGCCTACAAAGCCATGTCTCTACAATAGAAGAAGAATTAGTAATATAAGCAAGTAGATAAAGAGTACCTGCTTTCTTACCACCAGCTAATTCAAGTGCATCCACTATGAGATTTCTTGTGCATCTCTCATCACCCAACTTTCCTAAAGAAATTAGCCACATCTCCAAGCCTGAGACCTGCATGACCTCCTTTAACACCCATGTGTTGGCCACCTACAATTTCAGCTTCACTTCCCCTTTGCCAATTATTTGGCAAGGCTCACCAGCTCCTCTCCTTGGGGCTACATGGAAAGAGGCAACATAATCTATTAACCAAGATTTAAATTTATCCAAGAAACCTCCCAGAGCATCCTATGCAACAACACCTGCAACATCTGCATCTTCAGTTCCTTCATGCTGATCTACTACCAACCAACAATATTCTTTTCCCTACTCTTTCTTTCCATAGGACCGTAAGTGACCATTCGTGATTTTCAACTCCTCCATTCTTAGCTTACTTTCTTCTACCATTGCTCTACTCCCACTCAATCAAAAACCCCTGAGAGTGACCTGTAACCAAACACAAAACCTGCTCCCTGCAACCTTAGCTCTGATACCACTTGTTGGGAAATAATGGAAGCACACAATTGATTACCAAGCAACTTAACATGTGGAAATTAACCAGAATACACAGGTAACTAGAATTCAAAAATAACACAGAATATGAGAGACAATACACAACTTGTATTAAAACTCTTCCAAAAGGAAATACAACAAAGAAGGCTACCATAGTTCTTCTTCCTTACACACCTCTAGGGCTCCCACACCTCTAAGGCATAAATAATAAATCTTCCCTCAAAGCTCTCTCTCTTACAATCACAACACACAACTCAAACACAGAGTTGGTGTTCATCTCCAACCAGCCAATATCCACTACTGCCAGTACCCACGCACTCCACAAGTGCTCCACGCACTCCACAAGTACACAAACATACTTCAAATAGATCTCCCCTAAACTTGCAACAACTTGCAACTCAAATGATCTTACTTATGGAAGGAACTACCTTGCCTTCCTCTTTGCTCTCTTTTTGAGTACACACTGTACTCCAAGTAGATCCTACCTGATCTTACTCCCTGTTGTGTTATTGTCCTATCTAATCTTACACACCTGTAAATCAATCTGGTTCTACACACCTGTGAACCTTAGACCTTGCATACACATACACCTACAGATCAATGATCTTACTTACCATGTAGATCTCTTAAAGTAGCCATGCTCACCTGATGACCAAGATCACACATACATGAAGAACCCTGCTGATTCTCCAATCCAGCACCCACACTTGGTACTGTGGCACTAGGAGGAACACACCATGCTCTCTTCTCTCTGAAGGAGCTTATATTTTGCTCTCTTACTCTCTAGCACACTTTTATGATATAGCCAATGAGTCTCTTAAATAGATCTCATGCAAACAATAATTAGACACCTAATTACAATAATTAGATCCATAGCTTCTAGTCTAAATTTGTCTCTTGACATGCAAACACTTGGTTCATTAGCTAACTGCCTGTAACACACGTAGCTCAAACCACATAGGTGACCGATGTCGGTCCCTATTTGCCTGGGGGTGCCGACGCCAGCCGATCTCTGACTGATGTCAGTTGTCTTCCTGTATGTACCCTGCTGACGTTGGTTGGCCTGACCGATGCCGGCAATTGTGACAACAGCAAACTCTCTGTAACCTCCTCACCTGTTTGCATCAGTGAAGCTTTTAGCTCCACAACCTAACACAAGCTCCTATCAATGCTAATAGTGGTACCCAAGGCACTAATACCAACACAAATACCAAATTTAATGCTTATAATGTTAATCAAACACATAAAATTTTATTTCAAACTCTCAATTAAATGAATAGCTTTCAAGCTCATAACACAAATCAAATGATGAGAATGTAAAACCACCTTCTTAATCTTCAATCTCATCTATAACCAATGGCTTGGGGAACAAATAACCAAAATTCTCCCCCTCCTCTTTGAGATTCTCAAGGTAATCTCATTCTTCAACCTCTTTTAATCAATAAAACCATCAAGAATCTACAAAATGAACCTCTCAGTACTTAAATTTCCAACATTGATATAGGAGGTATAACACCTACAATTTATTATAATGGGTCAACCAATCCTACCCTTCACCTCAAAACATTTGGAAATCTTTACAAGGATTGGGTCAAAATAAACACCTTTACCTCTACCAATCTCCTAGACAAAATTTTCATGGGTGATGCCTTGGATTGGTATAATCAACTTAGATCTCATTCCATTTCTAGTTTGAAGGACTTAGTAAATGCCTTAATTAAAAAATACCAAACTAATGATATTCCTAAAAAGACTTTGGTCCATTTCATAAATTGAAAACAAAATAAAAATGAAACTACCCAAGATTTTATTAAGAGATGGAAAACTCTATCAAACAAATGTGAACATAACATGGCAGATGACGATATTTTTCATCTCTTTAAAAATGCTCTCTTTCTTAAATTACAATATCAAGTTCACACACTCTCTCTCCATGTACCTTTGAGAAGGCTATTGACCAAGATAAATGTCAATATTTCCTAATTCATCAATTCAATCCACCCCAACCTTCTGTGGGTCCTCATCTCTTACTCAAAAACAAAAACCATAATATCACTAATGATGGTGTTATCAATTTGTATAACACCATTCAAATGTTCAAGTTTTTTTCCTAACCTTTCTTCAGAAATAGGTTTCTTCTCAACAATATATCAATCCTCATTTTTCTTCACCAAATAACATGAATGTTCACAAACCTCTATCTTCATCTAAATTACTTAAATTTATACCCAAGCCTCTTCCACAAGAGCTTAACCCTACTCATCCTATGAAATCTTGGTATGATCCTAACAAGTTTTGTTGGTTTCATGCTAGTTGGGGTCATTCTCATGAGACTCATAGAAAAAAATTTAATTTAGCTATGGATTCTCTTTTTAGACCTAATTTTGATCATTATTCCATTATTTTTAAGTGTTAACAATCCTATGAGATTACTTTTAAGGAGTATAAATCACATGATAAAACTCAAGCCTTGAATCACACAAATGATAATTTATCTATCTACAAAGATCCTTTACCTAATCATCAACCTATTCAAGATAACAAATATAAGCCCACCCCTTTCATGAATAAAATATAAAGTCTTATTGAACCAATTTTTGAATAGAATTTGGTGGATTTCATTAATTCCCAACCTATTTACACTCCTTCACATAAGACATGTCATGTTATCTACTATTCTTCTCCAAATCATTTAAATGAGTTGGGGAAAGATAACCTTATTACTTTTGATGATCCAATTTATGAGTCTCCCTTGGATAACACATCCCATACTATTTATACCACTCTTCCATCATATTCTAATACTAATGATAACTAGGCTTCTACTAACACTTCTTCCAATTCTCAAAATCAACTTGAACCAACTAGTTCATCATCTCAACATGGTTTAAATCTTTGTTCTAAACCTTATTATTCTTATCAACATAAATTTTAGTGTAATTTAGCTCCTCCTTTAGAGGATCTCCTTAATCACTATGCACCATTATCTAATAACATTCTCATGGGTTATGATGAGTGGGATCTCATTGTAGAGATCACTAATCTCCCATCCAAAATTCCATTCCTTGAGTTTATGAGGACTTAACCACATTAAATAAACCATCTTATGCAACTATTATTTGAGATGAATGTCCCTTTTCATCCTCTAATAGGATAGGAGGATAATTTATCTGGTTCCAAAGATAGTATTTTAAAACAATGTGAAGAGATGTATATTATTGTTGATAAAACTATAGACACTTCTCTTTCTCTATGATTTCCTGTCGCATCTATGATTCATAATGATATTTTTTTTATGAAGATGATCCTCATTTATTCACATCCAAATAGGTTATATACAATTCAAACATGCATTTATTGATGAGGGTTATGGAACATGTGTTGCTTCTCTCAATTTTATTAAGACTCTTGGATATTCTAAATGTAATATCAAATCTGCACACAATACATGCTAAAGATATGATATAAGGTAAATGCCTCTTCTAGGTTACATGTGGATTCCCATTACCATCCCACATATTATTTTCCATGTGAAGGTGATGATATTTAACTTCCCCCTTTCTTATAACATCTTGCTTGGTAGGCCATGGACTCATTGCATGAGAATTATTGCTTCCTCTACTTGCTAATGCATTAAATTCCCTCATAATGGAGAAATTTACAAGATTAAAGGTGACACTAATACTTGGAATTTTAAATAATTCCAAGATCATGGAGTCTTCAAGATTCCTACTTTTGATTCTTTGCCTAGCATTCTATTTCATGAGTCTCAGTGTCTCAACTTTCTCATTAACTCTACCTCAGGTTACAGTGGGCATCCTGAGCTCATTGGTAAAATTCCACCCAACCTCTTAGACTCTGATGATGATGAACCTAATGAGATTAACTTAAAAATAAAGACTTTTAATCTCTCACCTCATCTCATCTCGTAGCTTCCTACTTCCTTACAACCTCATTCTCTCAAACTTCCTTACAATGACATTATCGTAGTCTTGACCAAGACTAGGCATTCTATTCACCATGCTTCATCAGATGACAAGGTTATCCCTAGATTATGATGATGGATATTCCTTAGATGATATATTATTATGTGGTCTTGTACAGGCCCATGTTGCTAAGATTATTTGTTAGTATTCTTCTTTACTTGAGTCTTTTTGTGTATTTTATAGTTTTAATTCACTTATAATTCCTAATTTTTTAATTTTTCCCCTTTATTTCAAGGTAGAAATGGCACTGATACCTCCATTTTTTTAGGATCCACATAAGATTATGATTGTGGATCATGCTATGATTTGGCCTTGCTACTTTGCTAGGTATCCTGACCCTCGTAGCTGGTTTACCCCTGAGGTTAGTAAAACTCTTATTAGATCTTCTATAGATCTTGCTTGTCACTTAGTAGAGCATACTATAGTTGAGACTCTTCTTTTACATGATATAATTTATCCTATTTCCACTCCTACTGTTGATGAGCCTACCCCTATTTCTAATGTTATTGCTCCTTTTGTGAAGCCTAGTTCTATTCATTCCTCATCATCACCCTCCCTTGGTGATGGTTTGCTTCCCTTTCCTAAGATTTATTCTCTATCCACCAAATGGGTTGATGAGTGCTCTCTAACTTCTTCCACTCATATTTTACCTCCTTCCATGAGTGTTTCTCCTAAAACCACTCACAATCATCTCTATTGCTTCCATGGGATAGATAATCATTATTCCACCCATTATCACAAGTTGTAATAATATATTGATACCTTACATCCTTATTCCATGTCATTAAATAAATATATATCTCCCCCAAAGCTACTTCCTAAATATCTACCCAAGTATGGTGAGGTATATTGTATATGGAATCTATGTGGCACCCATCACACTGATCATTATCACATCCTACAACAACATCTCAAAGATCATCTTATAGCTATTTATTGACCTTATACTAATCCTCCCACAACAAAGCTCCTCCTTATCCTCCCATGGCTCTACCTCTATGGTTCCAACCCCTCTTGTGGTTCCTTCACCACCTTATGTGCCTCCACCCATGGATTCTTCTACATGGGTGATTCTTACATCTCCAGTAGTTCTTGATCCCACACATTCTTCTAACCATACTTTGCTTAATTTTCCTCCTCAACACAATCCATCGAATATTCCTAATTTTTTAGTTAAAGAGATCAGAAAAGAAATATTTGCCTAGTATTCATTCAAGATTGATGAAACATTAGCAACACTATGTATCCAGCTTCATAAAGACTTATCTGATGTATTGGATAATGTGTGTGGATAGATTTACTAGTATTGATGAGCACATGCATGGTGATTTCACATTTATATTTGATTGGACATGTGCTTCAATCTTTTGTCTATTTATTATATCATTTGAGACTATGTCAAATTTTTACTTATCTTATATCATGATTTCTTACTTATTGTACTATATCTTGCTTATATTATCATTTATATTCACATATGTTTGTCTTTTATCATTGCTTTCCCTTTTTTCCCTATATTTTTTCTCAAAACTCTCTTTATTGTATCTTTATGATTATTTTTCTTTCTTATCCCTCTTTTTCATATATAATTTGTTCTGGTGACTTGGTTATAAAAACCATGTTCCCTTTGGTTATTATCTCCCTTTACCATGTGATCAGTTAGTAAATAATTTATCTCATTACTATCTCCTTTTACTAGTCCACTTTGGATCTAATTTTTCCTTGTTCCTTTTTCAAAAACTAAGCATATACATGATTGAGACTTGATATCACATGATAGTTCATTTTCAAGCCTAAGTGCCCTAGTCAGTCTTTATCTTTGGTTACTTAGCTTTTTTTAACCTTAGCCTGCAGCTCATTCATGTCTATTACTATCTTTCTCATGTTTGGTCATTCCAAATACATATGAAGGAGTCTTAAAAAACCTAAAAAATAAAGTTAAAAGCCAAATCATTTAAATAAAAGGTAATTATATCAAAAGGCAAAAATATTCTTAAAAGTCTAATCACACTAAAAGATTTAATTCAAGTCACATCTTCTCTGTCTAGTCAAATATCAAACTTCGTAGTTGGCCTCATAGTAAATCTGAGGTCCTTTGGGGTGTGGTAGGCCATTAAATTAGAAAAATAGAATTAAAAAATCTTTTATTGCTACCTACTTTCTTGTGCAAGTACCCAATATTCACAGTAGACTGATGGCTCTATAAGGGGTCTTGAAGAATGAGGAACACATCATGGGAAAGTAGGTCCATTTTAATTTTTATTGTACCAATATACCTTCATGAGTTGATATTATTAGGATGCCTATTTTCCTACAAAGCTTTGTCTTTATAATGAGCAGGTTTCCTTTGTACATAAATGACCACTAGTCACTTAGTGTCTTCTCATGTCCTTAGTATGCCTCCTGTCTCCTAAAGTCTTCTCATAATATGCATAAGTCTTGATTTTTACATTCCCCTTTTCATTCCTTATGTCCCTCATAATTCCTCTTGAGAAATATTTTTTTGTCTACTAATCACTCCTATTAGAATTTCATTTGTGAGTTACATTATAAGACCATGGATAGGACCAGACCATCCTCACAAAGTACCATCTTTTCCTTCTTATTACCCACATCCTTGATTACCTAATTTTTCCTATTTATTCCACCCTAGTGGTTTCCCCTTTATTATTTTTAGTGTAAGACTATGGATAGGACTTGACCCTCCTCACAAAAATTTTCCAATACCCAAGTCACCATCCAAATTACATGTGTCAAATTTGAGGTAAGAGTTGATCAATTGTGAAGTTAGATGTCATTTTACAAGATTCCCATATTTATTTAGTATGTTTTATGCTTCATTTTTATTTCACCTTTTTATCTTAATATTTTTTGAGTGTATGTAAGATTACAACCATTTCTTGAATTTTTCATACTTCCCAGATTGAATTAGTATGACCAATTTAAGACCAAAATTTTGCAACTTTGTTTTTATTTCATACTTCCCATCATGATTTAGTATGATTGATTGAATTAATTTAATTTTTTTTATTACTATTTAGGCCCTTTTACATGCCTTCCTTTTTATTACATTATTGTCATACTTCCCAATGTGATATTAGTATGATTTTACTTGTTTTAATTTGCTGCACAAATCTTTCACTTTGGTTTAAAAGCAAATTTCTTTTTACCATCTTGTTTTAATATTTATTGGTTCTTTATACTTAATCATTTCTTTTTATTACACATTTCCCAACTTGAAATAGTGTGTAGTACATTTTATTGATTGATTATATTTTACCAAGTCTTTTTTGTCTATTTCTTTTTAACCATGCATGTGTCTTTCATAATGCTAGAAAAGAAACCACATCTCATATATTTATTATAGCATATACAAAAAAGATAAATACATGTGCTAAAAATAAATATATCCTAAGCATCCATAGCCTCAACCATAATACACAACCATGATAATGATAACATACACATCCAATAATAATATGCCAAAATGATATATATATATATATATATATATATATATATATATATATATATATATATATATATATATATATATATCATGATTTTAATACAACCATATACAGTGCTCCAACTTTATGGTTGGACTCTATCCTATCTATCTCATGGCCTAGCCATGCTACCTATTGAGGCTTCAGTCTAACTCCTCTAAATCATGATATATATATATATATATATATATATATATATATATATATATATATATATATATATATATATATATATATATATATATATATATATCATGATTTTAATACAACCATATACAGTGCTCCAAATTTATAGTTGGGCTCTATCCTATCTATCTCATGGCCTAGCCATGCTACCTATTGAGGCCTCAGTCTAAATCCTCTAAATAGTATGTTGTAAGGAGGCCATCTAAGATCTTAATCCCTCTACCTATCCTTATAGATGCATTACTCACACCTATGACTTTGCCAACTAGGTCAAAATCTCTATCATTTATGCTACTATATACAAATGCATAGCTCTCTCATATGTTAGGGTCTACCATGCCTATAGATCCCCTACACCCATTACTATTGGTGGCTACATCCTCTCTCTCTACGCCCGTATTGTTTCTAAACAAGATTCATTTTTCACATTCAAGAAAGGAAAATGAGAAACTAAAAAGAATAGATGAGGGTTTGTACATACCCGGATTGTGGACTTGCGCACCAAATTTAGATGATAGCAGGAACTCTTTGGTTGTGGAGGATGACACCTGAAAGAGAAAGAGACTAAAACATGAAAAATGTTAGATGACAAGAAAGTGGACTGCCAAGCGAAAGCTTGGTCCTAGAAGCACAAAAGACTTCTCAGAGGATGACAATCCACTATTAAAAATAGAATATTAACAGAAATAGAGATGGTAAAAGACTAAATGAAGAAATAAAAGACAAATGTGTACCTGATATGCAGCAATCTACTTTGCACAGTCACCAACATCGGTGGTTCTATCGACATCGGTCAAGGAATGTCGCCAACGTCGGTTAGGCCGTCGACGTCAGTGAAGGCAGTGGTCTCTACAGCTGGCATCAGTCAGGGCAGTAGTCTTTGGACGAGGTTTGGTCAGGTCTAGATGGGTTTCAAGGCTGTAAACAGGTCTGAGAAGGAGTTTGGGCCTTGTTAATGGGCTGTGCAAGGGTCTGGTTGGATGTTCAGGGTCTGGGCAGAGTGTATGTTCTGAAAAGGGGGATAGAGGTGGTAAGGATATGGGAAGACCTCTCAGCCTTTCCAAGAGGGAGTCAAGTCTAGTCTGGCTAAATAACAGATAGATTAAAAAGAGAATACTAAAATGAAAATAGTAGCAAATACTTACCTCATACCTGCTAGAGAAGGAATGTTGCAAACTGGTTGTACCTGTTGTTGGTGTTGCTGGTGTGAAGGCCTTGTTGTTGATGTAGAAGACTGATGCAGAGTCCCTATTATTGCTGTCTCTAGTGTAGAAGCCCTGTGAGAGAGAGAGTGAGAGGTTTGGTGGATTAAAGATTGGAAGATTAGCTGATTGTTGAAGGTCGAAAGGCGGATCCAAGAATGTCTTGAAAGAAGGTCCGATAATGGATTGGAAAACTGATTGGGAAATGGATAATAGATTAGGAAATGGATAATGGATCCTACGTTTAGGTTGAGAACACAGTTTTAAGGGTAATCAACACTGGCAGAACCACTGACGTTGGCTAAATAGTGACCGACATTGACAGCTATAGAATGGGGACAGAGGCTAATTTTAGCCTTCTGCCCATTCTTACACGCTGCCAGGGTCAAGGTTCATGGGAAAATGGTCGAGAGGGGCTAAATAGGCATGGGAGAATAAAATGGGGGTCATAAATGGGTCATAGGGTGAGAGAGAGAAGAATTATTAATGTAAAATAAGTGATTATTTTAAATTAATAAGACATAGGTTAGGTGTGTCGAAGTGGACGAAGGGGACCAAGGGGGAGAGAATGGGGAGAGGATGACCAAGGGAGTAGACATGATTTGGGTGTCTACATTTGCCCCTTTTTGTCTTGTTGGTTGTTCTAGATGAACTACAAGACAAAAATAGGAGTTGGTTGCCCCAAGTGGGATGAGGTATTCCCCCTCAAAGTAGGAGTTGAGGGAAGGGAACTTGGAATCGGGTGCTAATTTGATAGAGAGTGGATGAAAAATGGTGAGTGTGAATGCTGTAATAGTTGTGATTGCAAACATATCACTACATGAGATGGTCAGGTCAACTTGTCACAGGTCAAGGGTCGAGGAGTGCCAAAATTAAAGTAATCGAGCCTTAGCATTTGGTCATAGCTAATTGGGTTATTCAATCTAAGCTGTAGCTCCAATGGTCATCATGTTCTAGGTATCTCAGGCTTAGGAAGTGCTCCTAGAAAACATGAAAATGTCACAAGTAGTGGGGATCAACGTGCTAGCGATCCTAAACTTGTGAGGGTCAAAAATAGTCTGCACACAAGTTTGCTAACCAGTTGTGGGGTAGCATACATGCAAAAACAACCAAGGCAAAGTCATCTTGGAAGTGGTCAGGGTCGGAGGAGATAGGCATGATCCCCAAAGTGGTTGGTCGAGACGAGGCTGAGATAGATAATTGGTCGAATGAATGGGCAGATGAAAGAATGTGGCCGAGCTAACCTCAGAACAATGAGTGATGCCTACATAGCCCCTGTGGTTAGGGCCTCATGCCAATGTAGTTCTCCCTAAAGGGAGGAAGAGGGTCAAAGGTATGGATTGGTCTTGGTCGAGGTCAAGTCATGGTCAATAAGAGAAAAGAAGGTTTGTCCATCAAGTAGACAAATAAATGAGGGTGGTCGAGCTAACCCTAGAGGACGTCGTGTCAACTGAGTGCTGCCTACATAGCCCCAGTCTTAGGGCCTCAGACCAATGTAGTTTAGAAGAAGAGACAAAATGGGTGATGATTGGTGTGGTCATGTGTTGAAATGATGAGGATAAGATGATGTTACAGCCTTTTCCAAATGGTGTGATGGTGTATTCTGTAACATTGGTTTAGGGGTCTTTCATCCCTAGAAATTTTCCATAGTCGTGATGGATGTATGCAAAAAATGAATTGAGTTCTATGTATGCTTCAGCAAGTAATGGTTTATGCTTAACATAAATTGAGTGGTCGATAGTTTCCATGTGTATTGGTGTCCATAGAAACTATGTGAAATGGACTATGTCATGTTGGTAGTCTGAAAATGTGTGGGTTGGTTTGGTTGAATGTGACCAAAGTGTATGGGTAGAAAGTGAAAGGCATATTTCTCTTTCATTGACAAAGACCAAAATGATGGCATGGATAGGGGTTGTTTAGAACAAAAGTCTCGTTCATGCATTACGTCATTGACCATGGGTTGTGTTAGAGAGGTAATCGAATCACTTTGACATTAAAGTGAGCTCACAGTCCCTTGAGCAGGTGTATGATAGGAGGAGAATAGGGTAACCCATTTTAGAGTAGAGATAACTTTGCCCTTTTTGTATAGGAGACTCGGAGACAACTACAAGCCAAGTCCATGACCCGTTTGTTTTTTTTTTTGTGCAGACTGATCAATGCGGGAAGCCTGCATAGAGAGGTCATTTTGCTTTGTGGTCATTTGTGAAGCTGATCAATGCAGGAAGATTCTAAGAAAGTGCTATTTGTAACAAGATTTAGTCATAGCCATCCTTTGAGGGAGTGGTCTATATTTTACTTTATATACATGAGGGCTTTTGAATAGTTGTCCTTCGAGGGAGCAATCTATTAGCTACATCAATGATAGTATAGTTGTCTTTCGAGGGAGCAGTCTATTTTTTGATTTGAGTTGGTGACCTTGATTTATTTTTGACAAAAATGTGAGTCATGGACAAGACTATGAATTTTAAGGGCAGAACTATATAAAAAGGGTTATAGAGGATTTGTTAAGGGGAATAGGGTTGAAAGGAATGAGGATTAAGAGGATGGGGTTGCTCAAGGGACAAGTTCAAGTTAAATGCCAAGTGGATGAGTACTCGACTAACAGTATAATGGTCATAGATGCAAGGCATTGAAGGGCTCAAGTTCTGGTCATCCATCGAGAGAGGACAGACGATAAGTCCCTGATCCATACTTGTGCATGATAATGAAAGGTCCGAGCCAATTAGGGGCAAACTTGCCTCGTTTACTTTGCTCCATATTGGTCACATGCTGATTCTCTTTGAGGACAAGGTCTCTGATGTTGAAATCTCATTCTCACAGATTTTTGTCATAGGCTCGCTTGATGCGATTTTGATAGACATGGAGATGGTTGAGGGCAACAAGACGGCGCTCGTCAAGTAACTCAAGTTGGGCTAAGCAATCTTGACAAAAATCATCATTAGAGAGAATGTCATGTAGAGAGATGCAGAGAGACAAGATATGTACTTTGAGAGGTAGGACAGCCTCTATTTTGTATACTAGAGAGAAAGGGGTAGCACCCGTAGAGGTTCAGATGCTAGTGCAGTAGGCCCACAAAGTGAAAGTAATGTGAATATGCCAATCCCTTCTAGTGTTGTTGACCACCTTCATGAGAATTTTAGTCAAGATTTTTTGGAAGCCTTGGCCTACCCATTTGCTTGTGGGTAGTAAGGCGAAGAGAAGCTAAGTTTGATGCCAAATGAGTCACATAGTTTTTGGATAGTCTTGTTTTTAAAGGACTTGCCGTTGTCGGTGATGATTTTGTGAGGAACACCAAAATGATAGATGATGTGGGTGTTGATGAAGTCGACAATCTTGTCAACTTTTATGGAGACAAGAGGAATGGCTTCCACCCATTTAGTGAAATACTCAGTGGCGGTGATGATGGACTAATGATGAAGAGAGGAGTGACGGTTAATCTCACCAATAAGATCTAAGCCCCACTGAGAAAAAGGCCATAAATCATGAGCAACTTGTAAGGTGTGGCTAAGAAGATGAAGCAAGTTAGAGTGTTGCTGACACTTGATGCAACACCGAACATAGTCACTACAGTCTTGATGAAGGGTGGGCCAATAATAGCCCAAGTGAATGATGTGCTTGGCAACCAAATTCCCACTAAAGTGTCCACCATAAATCCCATCATGGACTTGTTTAATGGCATGAGAGGATTTAGTGGAGGTTAGAAAGCGAAGAAGGAGGCCGTCGAAGCCTTGCTTATAGAGAAGACCCCCTAACATGGTATAACAAGTTGTGCACTTGATGAAAGCTCACCGCACATTGCTAGAGAGATTGGGAGGAATGACGGAAAGAGATAAGTAGTCCACAAGTTATGTATACCAGTCATCTCATGGGCTAGAGTCTATGGTGTTGACATGGTTGATTTTAGAAGAAAGGTATGAAGGCAATGACAGATGATGCACCGTGACAAAAATTCTAGATGATGATGATGAAGACAGAATATGCGAGGCAAGAGAAGCCATGGTGTCAGCAAACTTATTCATGGATCGAGGAACAGTCTGCAAGAGGTAATGGTCGAAAGAGGCCAGAAGAATGTCAACACAGTTTTTGTACCTTTGCAAAATTTCATTTTTACAAAGGTATGAACCATTGACCTGATTGACGATAAGTTGTGAGTCACCGAAGATGTTGATGGACTTGATGCTGAGAGAAAGGGCAGTTTGAAGTCCCAAAATTAAGGCCTCATATTCAGCCATATTATTGGTATAATCAAAGTCAAGCTTGAAAGACAAAGGTATGGGCTCCCCTTCGAGTGGGATGAGAATAACTCCCGCACCCCCATCGAGTTGACATTTGGAGCCGTCAAAGAACATGGTCATTTGGTAGACGGTGTCATCAGTGGAAAGCATGGTGATAGACTCGTCAGGGAACTCGCACTGTGAAGGTTGATTGTCAAGAAGAGGGGCATCTACCAGTTGGTCAGTGATGGTTTTCCCCTTGATAGATTTCTACTAGATGAATTTGAGGTCGAACTCAGCAAGCAGCATGAGCCACCGAGCCATACATTGATTTTGATATGGCTTGGAGTGCATATACTTATGAGGGTCAGTGTGAGTGATGACAAAGGTTTTATGGTTGAGAAGATAGTGGTAGAGCTTGGTAGCTCCAAAGACTAACACCAAATAGAGTTTCTCAGTATGAGTATACAGAGTTTCATAGTCAACCAATGTTTGGCTGATATAGTAGACCGCTTGCTCACGATGATGCTTGTCTCAGTGCGTGATCATGGCACCTAATGAATGGTTGGTGGTAGAGATGTAAAGGTAGAAGGGTTGGTTGTCTTTATGTGGAATGAGGACTAGTGGAAAGACCAGATAGCATTTGAGGGCTTTAAAAGCCTCTTGAAAGTTCTTATCCCATTTAAAGGAGACATCCTTCTTAAGGAGATGATGAAAAGGTTGGCAGCAGTCAAAAAGCTATGAGATGAAACAGGGAATGGACTAGAGCTTCCCTTGTAGACTGTGAAGCTGCTTGAGATTAGTCATAGGTGGCATCTCGAGGATAGCACAGATCTTGGCGGGATCTATCTCGATGCCACAAAAAGAAATGATAAAGCCTAAGAGCTTGCCGGAGAAGACCCCAAAGACACATTTCTTAGGGTTAAGGCAGACATTATATTGAAGAAGGCAAGAGAAGATGATTTTGAGAATGGTCAGATGGTCGTGGCAAAGCTTGGACTTGCCGAGCAGGTCATCCACATAGTCCTCCATGATTTTGTGGAGGAGATTATGGAAAATGTAGGTCATGGCACGCCGATATGTGGCACCTACATTCTTCAAGCTGAAAGGCATGACCCGATAGTAGAAAGTCCCCCATGGGGTGATAAAGGTAGTCTTGTGCTGATCTTCTGGTGCAATCAGGATCTGATTGTATCCTAAAAACCCATCCATGAGAGATAACATCTCATGGCCAGCCATGAGATCAACAAGCTGGTCAATGTTGGGAAGAGGAAAGTCATCTTTGGGATAGGCTAGGTTAAGGTTATGATAGTCCATGCAGATTCAGATCCCCCCAGTCCCTTTGGTGAGAGGGACGATGTTAGAGACCCACTGCAGGTAATCGATGGGCTGGATGAAAGAGATAGAAAGGAGGCGTTGAAGCTCCTCCTTGACAAGGAGTGTAATGTGAGGATGCATCTTTCAAAGCTTTTGCCTAACAGGCTTAGCCTCTGGTTTGATGACTATGTTATGGGTAGCGATGGTGGGGTCGATGCCAGGCATGTCATTGTAGGTCCAGACAAAGGCCTTGCTATGGTCTGAGAGGAATTGGGTGTAGTTTAGCTACTCCTGAACGTCTAAAGATTGGCCAATCTTTAAGACATGAGGAACATCAGAAGAAGGAAGGTTGATGTCAATGGTTGATGCATTTAACATAACCTGGGTCTCAAAAGGGAGGGAGCACTAGATGAAAGAGTCATCGGTGCCCATGTAGGAAAGGATGGTGTCATCATCAATGCAGCAGACAGTGTGAATGGTTGCCGACTCATCCTCTATCATGCTAGGAAAAATGAGAGGGAGAGACCTAGACACCCCACTTAGCTGATAGGTCAGGTGTTCCAGGCGGATGGTGTTTATAAAAAAAAACTAGGAGGGATGGAAACCACTGACTCCATAGGTGAAGGGGGAGAAACGGGTGAGCTTGGAGGAGATTGGTCAGTGGTGGGCTTGGGACAGAGGTCTGCAGAGGCCTGAGTGGGGTCATGGTATCCTAGGCCATATTGTTTCTTGGCATCATCATCATTGAGAGGTTTGATGGGATGATGGGATCCTTGCTCATAACATCCGAAACCAAAACCCTTCCATGCACACCTATAAAGGTAAGTGTGTGCAAAGGTAGGGTTGCCAAGAAATGAGAAGTCTGATGTGAATGGTTGCGGTGAAGAGAGAGGATTGCCATCAGTAGGAGCTTGATTGAGCCCCCCATAGACAAGGTTGGTTCAGAGGTGAGGAGGACCATAAGGCACGACCATCCCGATTTGGTGATCGTAATTGGGGCTATGGTGAAGGCGTCCATACTCTTGCAGAGTTTAGAACATGTCTAAGGCCAACAAGTGATATTCCCCAAGTGAAAGTCATTGGAAGATGTCTTCCATGGGGTCTTTGGTTACCGCTTGAAGAGGAGGGGTGAGGGCGACCACCAGTTGCCAACTAGTCAAAGCTTCTGTGGATGGAGGCGGCACCGGGGTTGATGGCTTGATAGGAATGAGGACATCATTTGGCCGATAGGTTGTGTTACAAGTTTTGAAAGGTGATGGGTCAATAGGAATAATGTGGACTTGCCCGTCATGCTCAAATTTCACACAATGGTGTAGGGTAGAGGGAACACAAGCCATGGCACGGATCCAGGGTCAGCCCAGCAAGATGTTATATTAAAACTCTCCTTCGATGATATAGAAGAGCTTTGAGACTGTGCGTGGGCCAACGCAAATGTGAAGGATGACTGTGCCAATGGTTGTGGTAGTGGTG
Source organism: Torreya grandis (assembly GCA_037957365.1). NCBI lineage: Eukaryota > Viridiplantae > Streptophyta > Pinopsida > Cupressales > Taxaceae > Torreya > Torreya grandis. Next base: position 1,758,804 of record JARHVA010003705.1, on the reverse strand, counting down.
TCATTGAAGGATCACAAGATTGCATCAGTTTTGGATATGCAATTCTTGGGGAGGGCCAATTGATCAAAGGCGTGGGTGGAGATAATGTTGATGTTGGCGCCTCCATCAATCATAATGCGCTTGATGTAGGTTTGATCAACATAGGTAGTGATGAAGAGAGCAGCATCTTGATCTTTTGTGTTAGATGTATAAATCTCAGAATCATTGAAAGTGATGGAGGCGATAGGAGATAAAGAGTGGACCAAGGTAGCGAGTGGTTGGGGGTCCTCGGGTTGGACCTTCACTGCCTGCAAGGCTTGGATGAGGGCCTGATGATGCTGGGGTGAGGTTTGGATGAGGTCATAAAGGGACATCTTCACGGGCATCTAGTGAAGTTGTTTTAACATGGAGTCATGAATCGCCCCTGAAGAGGAAGAAGAAAAGGGTTGAGATGCGCCAAGGATAGAAATTTTAGGTTTTGGCAGTTGAGGCAGCTTGATGAAAGGATAGGTCCAAGGAATGGTGGCTTTTTCTTTTGCCTTGTCCTTTTGTGACCTAGTGGTTATGTGAATGGCATTGATTTCGATGATAGGGGGTGAAGGAGATGAAGGGGTCATGGCCTGCTGATGAGATGTTGATGTGGTTGGAGGAATGTGGGAGGGTGTCAGGGGTCGGTCGACGGTGTCCTCAAGAAGAAGAGTGTCCTTCTCCATGTAGCATTGAATGACGGCCTTGAGGGCATAACAAGTCTCGATATCATGTCCTGGCATACGATGATATAGGAAAATCTTTGTATCATCGAACTAGGAGGGCTTAGACCCAAGAGGTTGGAAGGGCCTGATGGGCGGAAGGGTTATGCTAGAAGTTTGCAAAATTTGGTGCAATATCAAAGAGTATGAACCTACTAAAGGGTCTGTGCTTGTTGATGTGTGTGATGCTGGAGACTTTTGCTTAGGCGGCATTAGAGGAGGCTTCCATACCACCTTTTGGGTTGATGGTGTGGTGGCAAGGGAAGACGACACTGTCTTCATGAGAGGTGCTGAAATTTTTGGAGAGGATAGGCTGGTGGTAGGCAAAGGAAGCAGAGGAGGCAACTAGTTTTGATTAGAGGTTAGAGTGGGGAGGATTTTGATCAAGGCCAAAGGATGAGGGCCCAAAATAGAGGGCAATGGTGATGGGGGAGGAGGAGTTTGCCTCTGTGGTTTGGTAGTCTTCTTTGATTTGATTTGAAGACTACAATTGGTCGGGGTCTGGTCTAAGTCCACCTTCACTTGCGGATGAGTGAGATTAGAGACAGGGCAACACCTGAGTGACTTGATAGGTTTTGATGGGATAGATGAGGGTTTTGGTCTTGATGTGGTTGGTTGAGGTTTAAATGGTCTAGAAGTGGAAGTCTAATTTTTGTTGAGAGTCCCAAGAGATTTTGCCATGGGAGGATTGGCAACATGAGATGAGAGGGCACGTGCATGTTGAAGAGCTTTGAGATGCTCCCACAATACCTAATGCTCCACTTTCCTTGAAGGGAGAAGTTTGATTTTCTCCACTAATCAGGAAAATGGTTGAGAAGATGTTGGATGAGGCTTGGGTCCTTGAGAAGATGTTGACGGTTGTGGGGCCAAAGATGAGACTGGTGTAGCGGTCTCAGACTCGAGGCATGATGAAGTCGTGATAGGTTCATCTTTGGTTCAGGATGGAGGAGAGACAGGTTCTTCCCTGGGTGGAGAAGAAACTAAAGAATGAGGCTCCTCAAGAGGGTAAAGGGCAGGGATGATTGCGCCCTCCACTTGTGGTTGAGGAGTAGGAAGGGTCGGGTCCTCCATAGGTAGCAAGAAGGAGGATGGTGAGACCGGTGGTGCCGGTATAATCGAGGCATCCTCCAATATAAGAGAGGTTGATAGAGAACTAACTAGAGAAGGGGGTTCATCCATGTGTGATGGACTGATGGGTGGACTAACCTCTTGAATTTGGGAAAGAGGTTGGTCAGGGATGAAGGGTGAGACCGTATTGACTGTTTGTATATTATGTTCGTGAGTGTTGTCAGTCATGGTCTGGACATTATTTTGGGTTGGAGGATGATTGGGGAATGGTTGCTTGAAGATGTTGATGCCCTAATTGGGTGGCACATTGGGATTGTCGAGTACAAGGTCACCCTTTTCTAGCATGTCTTGGATGATGTTTTTAAGGGTCTTGCAGTTGCCCGTGTCATGGCCTTTAACACAGTGGTAGTTGCAGAAGTCATTTTCCCTATACCACGTAGGGATGGTGCGTGAGGGATCAAATTATGGAGGTGGTCAGATTTGGGGGAGATTGAGAACCCCCTATTTGATAAGTTTTTCCAGCACAGACGCATATGACTCTCCAAGTGGAGTATACTGTCGCTACACATATCTCTGCTAGAATTGGCAGGTGATGCTTTGGGACATGGATGGCTCAGGCTGGTTGGTTGAAGGCGAAGAGGATGAAGGTCTAATGACTACAACATTTGTTGATGCCTTAGACTTAGGATTAGATGAAGAAGGTTTAGAAGAAGATGAGTCATTGGTCTTGGAGTTGGGATTCTTACTCTGCAACTTGACTTTGTTCTCCTTGATGGCACGTAATTCAAGCTTGTGGGCCATCGTGAACACTTTGTCAAAGGTGCGGAAGGTTTGAACCCGCAAGGTAGAATAAATATGCTTGGCACAGGCTTGAGAGAAAAGTTTGATAAGTTCGGGTTAGGGTAAGGAAAATGAGAGCTGATTAATGAGGCCTCTCCAGTGAGCAACAAAATTGGCTATGGATTCGTCCTCAAACTGCCAAATAGAATAGAGGTCTATGATTGAGAGCTTTTTGGTGATGTTGACGGAGAAATGATCGAGGAAGAGTTGTGTTAGCTGGGTGAATGTGAAGAGAGAATGGCTGGCAAGGGAGCTGTACCAGTCAAGAGTAGCACTGAGAGAGTGACATAGGAAATGTGCATAAAAGTAACACATCGTCATGTGTAATGAGATAACAGGCATGTCTGAATGCCCATAGGTGCTATTGCAGGTCTTCCTTGCTCTGGAAATGAGAAAATTTAGGAAGCTCCCACTGACTGGGATATGACCTGATCGAGGACAGAAGGATGGATGGGTTTGTTGCAAATTTGCTCATATGAGAGGGCATTGCGTGAACCAGAAATAGAGGTCTCGAGACTAGACATTTTGTCCATTAGCATTTTGATGATGTCTGCTGATGGATTAGCGGGTGGAGTGCCCCCTAGATTATAAGGCGCTTGGAAGGTATTAAGAGGGGCATATGACATTGTCAGTTGTGCTTGTGTAGACGCAACATATGGGTAGCTAGTCATCGGGGTGGATGTTGAAGCCAAGGGCACTTGTGTTATGGGGTTGGTAGGCACAAATTGGATAGGGGCCATGTCAAAGGTGGTTGAGGAGTGGCTACACTTGTTGAAGGGTAGGTAGTTACTCTTGTGTTGATAGGTGCAAGAGTAAGGGGATAGAGACCACCAGGTTTTGCAAGGGTGTAGAATTTGGTTGAGTAGTTTGAGGTTGAGGGGGTACCGGAACCCCCATGGAGGTAGGTTTAGAAGGAGAGGCTAAATTTTGAAGGTAGGACATGGTCAGGTTATTAGTCAAGGTGTTGGCTTGATTGTCTATAGGTTGAATTGTGGACACTGTTGATGTGATCATTGTCTCGACTAAGGAAGTTGACATCCCATAAATTGGGTTGCCTAAGGAGTCTCGCGTTCGGCTTCTCATGAGATAATGTTGAAGGGCTCTGCCATTGAGGTCAAAGAATCTTTAAAAGTCTTGGTCCCCTTCAAGGACAATGGGAGACTGAGTCGGGGTCGATCGAGTAGGAGTTCTTTCAGTCTCCGAGTGGAACTCCATTATGGGACTGGTTATGGACGGGGAAGACGAAAGTGGTTAATGCCTCACGTGGTCGACAAGAGCCTTGGTTTGACTACGAGTTAGAACCATTCAAGGCAAGAAAGAATGTCCTCACAAGCTCAAACAAGTAGATAAGAAAAGAAAAGATGAAGAACACAAGCAGACCCTAAATGTTAAATCCCTAGGAATAAATTATTAGGATCATGTGGCTTATGCCTTAGAATGTGTATAGGAAGATTGGCTTTTGAGACAGGTCCTAGAAGAAGTATTCTATGGATGGTTTCGGGTTTGTTTCGGTGTTCAAAAGTCTGTGTTAGGTTTTGTACTTGGCCTGGTGCTAAGGAGCAAGCTCCCCTCACTTCACGAACCCAGTGATGAGCTGGGCCCGCTTAGCCAGTATATACTTCCCCTAGAGATTATCCTCTACTAGAGAACAGAGTGGGATTTCCCCTTGGTGATGAAATCCAAGTGGGATTGCCAAGACAGGTAAGGTATCCGCTAGGTGACAAAATCCCAGTCGAGCCTTGTCTCAGGTGAGTTTTGATGTTTGATTTGTGCAAGTGATTTGGTTGTGTAACATAAAGTGGACTACGATTAATTCATGATGTGGTTATTAATTACTAGGTGTGGACTAAGTATGTAATCAAGAAGAAATGAAATGTAGTGTGTTTTAAGCCCAGGTCAAAATGTGAGTTCGTATGAAGACAAGTAAGAAGAGGTTCAAGAGTATGACTTTTGACTAGTCTAAGATGCAAGAAAAGAAAGAAGAGTTCTTTTTAATCCTACTAATAGTGTCATTTAGAAGAGAAGAAAGAGGTGAAAAGGGAGAAACCTAATGCACCTATATGAACAGAAAGAAAAGAACCCAAGGAAGACCCTAGGGTCCCACCGGGCATGCCAGAATGTTTCTAAACAAGATTCATTTTTCACATTCAAGAAAGGAAAATGAGAAACTAAAAAGAATAGATGAGGGTTTATACATACCCAGATTGTGGACTTGCACACCAGATTTAGATGATAGTAGGAACTCCTCTTTGGTTGTGGAGGATGACACCTGAAAGAGAAAGAGACTAAAACATGAAAAACGTTAGATGACAAGAAAGTGGACTGCCAAGCGAAAGCTTGGTCCTAGAAATGCAAAAGACTTCTCAGAGGATGACAGTCCACTATTAAAAATAGAATATTGATAGAAAAAAAGATGGTAAAAGACAAAATGAAGAAATAAAAGACAAATGTGTACTTGATATGTAGCAATCTGCTTTGCACAGTCATCGACATTGGTGGTTCTGCCAGCATCGATCAAGGAAGGTCACCGATGTCAGTTAGGTTGCCGATGTCAGTGAAGGCAGTGGTCTCTGTGGCCAGCATCAGTCGGGGTAGTAGTCTTTGGAAGAGGTATGGTTAGGTCTGGATGGGTTTCAGGGCTGTAGATAGGTCTGAGAAGGAGTTTGGGCCTTGTTAATGGGCTGTGTAAGGGTCTGGTTGGATGTTCAGGATCTAGGCAGAGTGTATGTTCTGAAAAGGGGCATAGAGGTGGTAAGGATATGGGAAGGCCTCTCAGCCTTTTTGGGAGGGAGTCAAGTCTGGTCTGGCTGAATAATAGATAGATTAAAAAGAGAATATTGAAATGAAAATAGTAGCAAATACTTACCTCATACTTGCTGGAGAAGGAATGTTGAATACTAGTTGTACTTGTTGTTGGTGCTACTGGTGTGAAGGCCCTGTTGTTGATGTAGAAGACTGATGCAGAGTCCCTATTGTTGTTGTCACTAGTGCAGAAGCCCTGTGAGAGAGAGAGTGAGAGGTCTGGTGGATTGAAGACTGGAAGATTAGCTGATTGTTGAAGGTCAAAAGGTGGATCCGAGAATGTCTTGAAAGAAGGTTCGATAATGGATTGGAAAATTGATTGGGAAATGAAGAATGGATAATGTATTGGGAAACGGATAACGGATCCTACGTTTAGGTTGAGAATGTAGTTTTAAGGGTAACTGACGTTGGCAAAACTACCGACATCGGCCAAATAGTGACCGACGTCGATGGCTGCAGAATGGGGACAGAGACTAATTTTAGCCTTCTACCCATTCTTACACGCTGCAAGGTCAAGGTTCATGGGAAAATAGTTGAGAGGGGTTAAATAGGCATGGGAGAATAAAATGAGGGTCATAAATGGGTCATAGGGTGAGAGAGAGAAGAATTATTAATCTAAAATAAGTGATTATTTTAAATTAATAAGACATAGGTTAGGTGTGTCGAAGTGGACGAAGGGGACTAAGGGGGAGAGAATGGGGAGAGGATGACCAAGGAAGTAGACACGATTTTGGTGTCTACATGTATCTACCTTATTACCTCTCTAGCTAATCTAAACTAGCTCACCTAAGCTAGGGCAGATGGTACACTCATATCTTCTAGTGTCAAGGGGTTGTATGGCTATAAAGTCTCATCCAAAACATCATGGAGTACTCCCCTCACTAGGGACCCACATCTCTCTTCTGCATCCTCAGCTAAATCTATAAAATCACACCAAATGTATATTAGATCACTATTATATCTCAAAATATCTATCTATCTCTATTTCCAAAATAAAAACTTAAAACAATAACTTAACCATATTCTTTTACCTATATGTGACTCAAATATTATGGTTTATCCATTTGCATGACCACCTAGCATAGTCTCCCCATTTGCATGGCCTCCTATCACTTCCTCTATAGGTCACCTCCTCATCTCAAATCCAATTGTCATGACTTTTGTCAATCTCAACCTACATTTGAGTGATCTATTTATCATCTCCTCTAGCTCACCTATGGGGTCATCTAGGGTGGTAATAGTATCCACTCTCTCCTTCACCTCTTACCTCCATCGATGTCATTTATTCAATGGCCATTGCTCATCTCATTACAAAGATGGTAATGGTACATCTAGTATCTTTGCCTCTACATCCCCATCCTCCTACTTAGCTCCTTATCATGCTTGACTAGTCAATGGTCACTTTTGATGTGGCCTCAGTATCGGCCTCACTATATATGTTTTCAATCCTCTCCTCCCCTATGGCTCCCTCACATTATAAGCCTACTACTTTATCATCACTATCGATGTCACTAGATGAGGTAGGACCATTTGACCTTGCACCCTTGCCACTATACATGACTCTCTCCAATATAAATAGTTTTTTGACAACCTCTATCCTCATTATAGCTAGTGTAACTATGTCCCAACTTATCCATGTAGTTGTAATATACTCATGGTTTCCATATGATGTCTATTAATCTTACTAACTATAAAAATGGCACATGGATCATGGCTCACACTACCTAGTCCTCTCTCTATATTTTCACCTGAAGTGACCTATCATCGACCACATAGGGCAACCTAGCTAATTGATACATAGAAAACATATCATATATCCAAGCTATCATTAATATGATTAGTCTTATGGTCCTCTACCCTCTGACTAGCATCTTGTACATATCATATACCAAATGGACCCAGATGATAGAGCCTATAATATATAAAACTTGCTCCTCCAAAATCATCCTACTCAAGGCTACCATGAGTAGTGGTACCTTATCATCTAACTTGTGACATAGCACTTGCTATGTCACAAGGACTATCATAACATTTTAGATGTATAAAATCTATGATGTATAGACATCAAACATGTTAATTCTCCTACCTAGTACTATCATCTCTAAGCTTATAGCCCACATGACTAAGGCTCTCCTCTACTCTAGGCTACCTGGTATCCCTGTGGTCACCTATGCTTCTAATATAGGTAATCATAGGATGGCATGGACATCCTCTAGAATGATATCCACCTATACTATATCACCTCCACCTCCCATCTGAATGTGATAGTCAATTATTCATAGTAATTGATGAACATGACTAATAAATCAACATTGATGGGGATCCATCACATCTCAACTATCTCACCTAGACCTATGAATCCTATTATAGCTCTATCTCCATATGAAAACCTATCTAACAAGTCTAGTAACCATGTCATGTCCTCAAGTCTCCAAAATCTATGTCATTCCTACACCCAAGAAACAACAATGGATGTATCAGTTCTTTCATGTCATGCATAGTCATAATACATTCTTTTTATGTTTTAAAAGCAAACATAAGCCTAAATTACTTTATGTTAGTCTTGTTTACTTGATTTTAGCCTACTCAATCCTTATTGACCTTACTTGGTCATTTCAAGCCATTCTAACCCTCTTTTGGCCTTTTGCATGCTTTTCTATTTCATTCCAACTTTGTAGTCAAATTATTTTGACCAAAACTTTCCTATCTTTTGCTTGGTTGACTCAAAAACCTAAGTCAATCCCCTTCTTTTCCTCTCCCTAGTGTTGAGTTTTCATTATGGACCTTTTATACCACCTAACAACTCTAAAATAGTCCGTTAGCTTATTAAATGTACATTATCAACCCATACCTACTGGGTTAGCACAATGGATTTTTCTCATTTTTAGCCTACAGTTGACCCCTTGTATTTGCCTAAAAGAGTACAATTTTCTAGCTTTCTTCTTAAACCCTTTAAACCCATTTTCTATCTTCCTATTTTCTACCCATAGAATCTAATTTTGTTTCATTTTGACATATATAAATGATTCAAATAAAATTTTACTAAAAATACACTTAATTTAATACAAAATTCAAAAACTAGCTTAAGATTCATAGTTGCATACCTGTAATGCATTTGTTATCACCTCTGGAGCCTCTCCCTGTCTAGCATGTCATCACCTCACCATCCTAGCTTTTTTTCTCTCTATATATATTTTTCCCTATCTCACAAGTCAAAATAACAAATTAATTGTCTTTTACCCTATATAAAAACACTTCAAAATTTAAATAATTCAATTATTTTTTAGTAGATTCCTTATTTTGCTTATATCTTTGTTTCTACTCATTCATTTTGAAAATCATAAAATGCATTAGATTCTTGATGATGTAGAGAATATTTTTCACTACAATTTATCTATATTCTAAAAAAATTGATTTTTGGCTTTTTTTGCACTAACTTCTACAAGTTCATCTAGTGTTCTCTACATTAGACACCTTCACATTTATTATAGTCTACTTATTTATCTACAACACTAATGTAAGTTAAAGGTATGTGTTTTTCAATTTAGTCCTTTAATTTATCTTATTTACTACTTATTTCACTTAGCATCACCATTATGTGTTATCATGTTCTATCTCAAAGCACCATCCCATGTTGCACTTACATGACACATGATGAGCTTCAAGTGGGGCATATGTATACACATAATATTTTCAAATTTTTACTAATTACTAACACTTTATATCTTATAGGAACCTATTGAGTCTCAATCTCTCTAAGTGCATGCCTTAAGAGGTGCATTGAGAAAGGGGTGGGTAAACCATCGATGCTTCACAAGATTATTATCTCTTTTTCCACTTTCCATCTACAAACTTGTATCTTAAAACCATTTACCCTAAGATTATTCTTATCATTCCTACCCATTCCTCTCAATTTTTATGCCTTATCCATCTTTTTCTTGCCTTAACTCCCTTTTGGTTAGTTGACTATACTAGGTCGACTAGGTTGACCCATTATAGTTTAGGGGTATTTTTCACTTTCTTATCTTGTTAGAGTTTTAGCTGACCTAGCTTAGACCTAATGAATTGTTCTCAAAAACACACTAGGTTGATTGGGTTGACCCTACACAACTAAGTTTTTGAAAGGATTTAGGGCAAGATCTGCATATATAAACAAGTTCATTCCCACCAGTTCATAAGAGAAGAATTAAGAGTGAATAAGTCTAAAAAAACATGTACTTATTGACCATTTTACTTGAGGAATAAAGCTTAGGGTTCCATAATTTCTTTAGAGATATGGATCTTGTCTTGTGGATAAGTCTTTTGTTTGCTTAGATAGGTTGTGTAGCCTAGAGTTGATTTATCTTCATTATCCTCACATACCACAATAATCTCTTGCCAAGCACCTTGGCCAAGGGAGAGATTGAGAATCGATGGGTTCATCTTCAAAGATAAGTATTATTAACTTTATTTCTACTTTTTAGGAGTAGATATATAATGCATTTGTATTTTTCTCCCATGTATTAGGATTTTGTATACATTGATGTGAGTATATGTCTTCTAATACATGTTTAGTTTAGTTGTTTTATTATTTATAACCCCCACTTTGTGCCACAAGATTTGGTGTGTAATAGATTAAATTTAATTTCTTGTTATTATAATAAGTGAATGCTTTAAACCTTAATACTTCATTAGGGTTGTTGTGCGATTGTGTTATATTGTAGGCTTTGGAACCCTTCCTAGTATGATACATTGTGATAAGTGATCCCCTAATTGGGTTTAGCAGATCCCCATATTGGCATGATCCCACTTAATAAGTGTATCCCAATAATAAGTGTAGGTATACTCTATCTTCTTTGATCTAGGATTGATTTATAGATATGATGAATTTTTGATTGCATACAAATAGTACTCAATCCTATTAGGCATGTATAACCCAAAAAGTATGTCTTTCAATACTGAAGCTCAAACACACTTAAGACACTCAAACATGATAAAAAATTGGATAGATAGAGTCTAAATTACCTCAAGGTTATTAAAATTTGCATTATAAACTTTCACTCAAGAGATAAGGGCTCAAGAAAATCTCTGCAACTTACTCATTTAGAATTATTAGTTTACCTAAAAGACTAATCATGGTGACTCAGAACTCCAACACATATATAGACACTTGCCATGACTCTTAATTAATTTATATAGTTATATGAGATCACTATACCATCCTTAGATATAAATGTCATATGGTATAATATAAAACACTAGTTTTGTAGACCAATCTCATGACCTTAGATCATATTGTCTTATCTGAACTAGACAAGTCAACTTGTGAACAAATTTTTTAGCGTATCTACTAACCTCCAAAACTTATTGAAATCATAGAAATGACTTAAAATCCTTTAGAAACATCTCCATGTACTTGGTTTCATCATTATATCATGAAAACACACTCTAATTCATCTTCTCACTGCTGCCTAGGTTTTACACCATTATGCTTATTAGTGACTAGTTATATTAGAAGACCTATTTAACATATTTGAAGTTTGAAACCTATCTAAAATCCTTCATGGGCATGTATTATGAGTCTCTATCTCCTTATTTCATCCATTTTATTTTCTTGATCGATGTAACTTTTGATTGTTATAGTATTTTTTTCTTAAACAAGCCTATATCTATGTATTTTCTTTCTCATCTTACTAACCACCACCACCTAGACGTAACTAGGAGAGTTTACTAAATGATCCAATAGTTTCTCTAGTCATGTGAGATAATTCTGGGCTATTTTGAATAATATCTTTCACATCATGTCCTTATTATGGTTTTAGAGAGGTTTAACACAAGTTTTGGTGTTAATGATTATTCATAAAGGATTTTCCATTAAATCCAAAACCAATGCCTATAGTTATTATATAATACCTTTTACCATATCTCCTTAATATCTCATATTCCCATGTAGAGGTTTCACATGCCAATGAACACCTGAAAGTGCTTCTTGGGTCTTGAGACTTCATTTTTTGAACTTGAGAAAGCCTAAAATAGTATTTCATTCAATTTCCTTCAAACCATGACCTAAAATTTTGTGAAAATAATTTTAAAAACATATCTTACCTCTATCCATACTCATATGTGCATACTTTTCTTAAATTTTGATCTTCATACCTCATTAGGCCAGGTAGGGTCAAGGAGTGGTCTAAGTGCAGACTTGGTTTGAAGGCCCTACCACTATAGGATCACCATGATACTCTCATGTATTCTTATACACCTTACTCAAATTCTTAAAAAAATACATAAAATCTTTCACATGCTTTATTTTACTCACCTCATCATGCCACTAGCTCATACCTTCACCATGTGATGACTAGGCCCAAACTTTCAATGCACTTAACAAATTGACCTAATCGTTCCATATCTTAACCTAAAAAAAACATCAAACAATAAAACATAAGACATCATAACACACTCATCATTTCACCATTCTATTTTTTATGACAAAAAATTTCCATAGCCTCATACAGACCTAAAACCACATGACCAAGCTTCATATGACTTAACATCTCTCTTCCATGCACCTGAACACCTTTGACACCAATATTGACATAAATGACCTATACTTTCATTAACCATAATACATTATTTTCATTTAAATTCTCTCAAGACAACACTCTCCTATGAATCACACATTGCTAGAATAGGCTTAGTCACATTTGACATCATCCTTTACAAGATGCACCTTTTACATCAATGGCAATGCTCAATAATCTCCCCCTTTGTCATTGATGGAAACCACTCTTAGAACATTCTCTCAACAAATAACTTGTCCCTCATTCTAAAAATTCTCTTTTTGACATAAATGACAAATATATGCCTACAACTTCTTGGATCACACTCCTTGAAACCAAAACACTCAACACACAGGACTATGAGTTTATGAGCCATAAGATAAATATGATCCCCTATCTCCATGCATACCTTCTTGGCACTACTCACCTAACCTTGGAGATAATGAACCACCTAATTAAATACCGCTAAGTACTTGTTTTCCTCAATGATTGATAGGGGAAAGAATTACACCCAATTCTTGTCTTAGGTGTTCAAATGTTGCCTTTGGAAGTGGTTTGGTCAAAATCTCTACAATCTGATCCTATGTAAAAACATATTAAAGTCTAACACTTTATTCACTTTTTTGATCTCTTATAAAATGATACCTAATTGGAATGTGCTTAGTACTTGAGTACATGATGGGGTTATTTGAGACACTTATAACACTTATATTGTCACAATATATAGGGCTAGGAACATCATATTCTACCTTGTAGTCTTTTAATGCCTATCTCATCTATAGGACCTAAGTGTAACATGAAGCTAATATAATGTAATCAACTTCACAAGTGGATAATGCTATTAATGGTTACTTCTTGATTATCCATAAAAATAGGCACCAACCTAAGAAGAAAACTCCTCCATTATTAATCTTCATATCATCTAGACTTCTTACCCAGTATGCATCTGTATAGGATATCAAATTTCACTCATTTTTCCTTAGAAACCACAACCCACACTCCATAGTCTCCTTGAGATATCTGGGTATCATTTTTATTAATTGTAAATGATTTTATTTTGAATCTACTTGAAACCTTCCCACAAGACCTATTACTTTCATGATGTCAACTCTAAATGCAATGGTGTATAGAAAACTTCTAATCATTGACCTATATGATGTCTAATCAACCTTTGGAGACTCATATTCCTTTCTCAACTTACACCCTATGATCATATGTGTACTAAATACCATGAAATATTCCATCTCAAACTTATTCAACATCTCTCTTATGTACTCGGCTTGTACAATGGATATACCTTTTTTTAGATTGAGTGATTTATAAACCAAGAAATAATGATAGTTCTCCTAGTATGGAAATGTCAAAATATTTATTCATCGCCTCTGTAAAGGCCTTGGTCATGTTCTCATTTTTCTTACCAAATATGATGCCATCAACATAGATAACTACTATCAACTGAATGTCATATTCTATTTTTATGTATAGATTACTATTTGTAACTCCTCTTTTGAATCTTGCACCATTATCTTTCTAATGAGAAAAAACTTCCACATCTCCATATAGGCCTAAAACCACATGACCAAGCATCATATAACTTCACATCTCTCTTTCATGCACTTGAACACCTTTGACACCAATCTTGACATTAATGACATGTACTTTCATGAACCATAATACATTAGTTGCCTTCAAATTCTCTCAAGATAACACTCTCCTATGCCCCACACTTTTCCAAACTAGTCTTAGTCACATTTGATATCATCCTTCACAAGATGCACCTTTGACATTAATGTCAATGCTTAACAATGTTCCAGTAGTGGAAGCCAAGTAGATCAAGTAGTGGGACCAGTAATCTCACATAAAAAGAAGCAAAAATAGAAGATTAAAAGGGCCACTTCTAACACCTTAGTTCTAGTAACCCAACCACTTGACCAATCACTACCAATTTATATAGGGGAATCAACTAATATAACCCTTCCTCATGTTTCTACCATCTAACTTGTGAAAGTAATTACACTTGTATCTAGATTGCCAGTACAAGTGATCTCCTTAACAGTAATCCAATCAATGCAATTATTTATCCCAACTCCATCCTCACCTCCCTTTTCCACAATCACATCCTATTATAATTACCCTTTAGTTAGGATAATTTATTTTATCCTAAGTTTCTTTTTTATGTGTAATTAATTTATATTTATGTGAATTATTAATTTACATAAATTCAAATTTCATGACATGTTACTCACCTCTTTATTCTCCATTACAATTTAACAGTTATTTGTATTAGTAACTCCTTTCCCCACATGACACACACCTCCCTTCTCTTTGTAAGGATAACCAAGTGACACATAATTGGAGGACTTGTAAGGTCATAATGGGATTCTATGTAACACTCATTTTCCTCCTCTAACTCTATAAAAGAGCCCTTCCTCTCTTCTTTTCCTCATTAAGAATCACATAGCTCTCTCTATTCTTCTCTTATGCTCTTGATCAAATCTTTTACTTGTGAAGATATTTATTGCAATCCTTCTAATAAGATCACATAGATTTTTATCTGATACATTTGGTTTTCTACTTTAAATCTCTTGTCACCATGGTTTTATTTTGAGAGCTAACTTAGTTTTTTGTTCATTCCTATTTTTATCTTACTTTCATGTTTGTTATTAATGATATTTCTTGAGTTAAAATCCTTTATGGTATTAAATCTATGATCATTTTAATGATTTTTTTTTTAAATTGTGCAGATTTTTTAAGAAGAATTCATGAATTATTTTTGCAAGGGCTCTAATCCTTGCTCAATTTTTTTAAAAAAATCCATTTATTTTTCTCCTTGATTATTTTTTTTATAGTGTCTCCTAACTCTTTCTTGTAGTATTTTTGTATCCACATTATTTTAAGAAGAAAAAAAAAATCCTTTTTAAAAAATCATTTTTTTAATATTTTTTTTAAGCATTAACAACTTTTAATATGTGTGTTATATATATATATATTTCTTTTTTTTAATATCGATATATTTTTATTTTATTTTTGCAAAAGGAGAGTGATAGAAAGATTTTTTTTTCATTATCTTTAATATCTTACAAAAACCAACAATTAATCTTTTCAATTTCTCTTTTCATACTCTATTTCATCTAATCCATAAATAGAGATCTACTCTATTTTTTGGTCTATTTTTTTTTTGCAGAGAGAGAAAAATATCTCAGGGCATTGCCCCATAGCAACTCTAGTCAAAACTCAAGTCTTTTTTGTTTTCTTCTACAACATCTTTCTCTTTCACATCAGGTTAAACTTGATTTAATTTTCTTTTTTTTCCCTATCTTCCAAGTCACCTATCTTTGAGGTTTGCCCTTCTCCTCTTATAATTCACCCCATTTTTTATCCTTTATTCTGCTAATTGTTAGTTCCTAACATTTTGGTTTTTCATTTCAATCTATTTCTCATTCCCAAAATTTTGTCTGTAGTTTTATTTTTTTCCATGTTCTTTTCATTTAGGCACCATAACCTAGTCGTACCTCTACATGAACTAAGCTTAGTTTTTTTTTTTTTTTTTAAATAATCATATTCTTTCTATAGGTCATTGCCCTATTACCAAAGCCATTTCTTTATATATTTTTTAAAATTATTAATTTGACCTTAAATGCCTTCTTCTTTCTTTGTATAAAGGCATCAATCCTCTTTTTTGAGTTTAAAAAAAAATCTTCTTTCCTCTTTTGGGTCATATGCCTCCTTTGCATGAGGCATCTTAAGTTTTTTTAAAATCTTATTCTTTATTGCACCCTTTTTGGTTAGTGGCTACCAAGTGGCACCTAGGTTCAAATTATAAGAGGACCATTTCATTTCTAGGTAACTCTTTCACTCCATTTTATATTTTGATATTCTCATTATCATTTTTTTCTCTTTTTCAAAGTTTAAAAATATTCAATTAAGTGTTTAAATTTCCTCAGTTTTTTAGTATGGCGAACTACTAATTTGTTTAGTTTTTTTTAATCTTAAAAAAATCACCAAACAAATCATTAAAACCAATCACAAACTCTTTATATAATTTAAGGTTTTTCTTTAAAAGTTATAAGAGTTTTTTAAAGGAATCTTTACACTTCTATTCTAGGTGACATTTAATTTAATTTTTCTTATTATTATAAAAAAAGGGAAAGGTTTTTTTTTATTTGTATACAATTTATGTAAAGGGAAATTTTTCTTTGAAATTATCCAAGATTCAAATCAATTTCATTGTTTAAAGTTTAAAAAAAGAAGAGAGATATTCTTTAAACTTTAAAATCAAGTTAGATTTTTTTTGGGTAGATTAATAAACCATCTCTTTTTTGTAATTCAAGCATCCATTTTTGGCTCATTTTTTTCCTAGTTATTTCTTTTGCATTCTAGCGAGTCATCATTTGGTTTCTTGCCCCTCTTATGCCTTTATTGTTTAAATGATTTTTTTTCTATTCATTTTCTAGTTGTTAGGTGAGCTTTCACAGCACAATGACTCAATTATTTTCCAAATTTAAACTCATGTCGACCAATTAACATTTATGAAAATCACATATAAAATATATTTTTAATTTCTAATATTTGGTGCATGTAGTGGACATAATGGATCCTCAATCAGATAAAAAGACTACCTCAACCAAAATTCAAGATAAATAGCAAGCAAAAAATAACAAGACCTTATGATTGATTGGCATGGCCATGACCTCTGAATTGTATATCCATATTGATGGTTGTTCTCTTGCCTCCACTACTTGGTATAAACTTAAATCTATTTATGATGCTGTGAATGAATCTCACAAAATTTAAATTTAGGACCAATTGTATGATTTAAAGTAAAATAATTTCAAAACTATGGATGATTTCTTAATTAAATTTCATTATTTTCTTTCTCAATTAATTGGTTTAGGCATTAAAATTTTAGATTTAAATTTGATTCATATTATCATGAAAGAAGTGTTTACCTCGACCTTTTCAATAGTTTATTACTAATATTCATTTGCAACTAGATTTTTTTAACTCTATCTCTTATATTGACATTTGAATTATTTTGTACTTTGTTGCATCAATAAGAACAAAATTTGATTAAATTTGGTAGTCTTAAGACTAATGAACATGATTTTGTTTCTAAAAACCAACATAAGAATGGCAAAGAACATGTTAAGTCCAATAATACACATGATAAGAAAGATCAAAAATCTAACTATAAATCCAAGAAAAAGTTAGAATGTAGTTATTGTGAAAAAACACTCATGATGAAGATCACTACTTTAAAAATGAATGTGATATCAAAAATGGAAAGCTTAAAGTCAAAGACAATGCTAGCACTAGTAACAACAAGACTCAAGAAAAACAAAAGTATAATGCTAGAGTTGTTTTTACTTGTGCTTTGGATACTCCTGCTATTGAATGGATTGTTGATTTTGGTGCTACTCAGCATATAACATCTAATGCTTAATTATTTACTTATTTAGAACCAGATCTTTCTAACAATCATTTAAGTCTTACAAATCATATTTTTTGTAATGTTGAAGTCATAGGAAATGTTAAAATCTCTAATGGTGAATTGCATGATGTCTTACTTATTATTGATTCAAAATTGAGTTTACTTTCTATACCTCAATTATTCAAATAGGACTATAAGGTATAATTTATTAATGATATTTATTATTTTAAATCTACTAAGCAAGATTTTCAAGTAATTGTTACTGCTTTTCTAGACAATGATATTTTTTTAAAATTTATTGGATTCTTTTCTTCCTCATCTTCTCATGTTTTACTTGTTTCTAATGATGATAACTTGTGGAATGAAATATTAAGTTATATCAATTACCAAATTATTTCACTAATATACAAAATAAATATAGTGCAAAGTTTGCCTGACATTTTTTCTACTACTTTTACTTGTAATGGTTGTATGGCTGGTAAAATTCATTGAGAAACTTTTCCTAAATATCACTCTTGATGTGATATTGAAAAGATTAATTTAGTTCATAGTGATATTTTAGGCCTTATGAAAACTCCTATTAATTTTGATAATTATGTTTTAAATTTTTTTGATTATTGCACTAGGTGATTTTGAATTTATTTCTTGAAAACTAAAGATCAAGTTTTAGACACTTTTATTGAGTTCATGTCTTTTTTGAGAAACAATCTCATTATTCTTTACACATATTATGCACTGATAATGTAATTGAATATGTTAACAATGATTTTCTTGAATATTATAAACAACATGAAATTAAGCATGAGAAAATTATTTCCTACACACTTATTCAAAATGGTGTTGTTGAATGTAAACATAGGGCTATCAATGAAATGGCTAGGTATATGTTGCATGTCAAAAATATGCATTATAAATTTTGGGATGAAGCAATGTATTGTGATGTTTATATTATTAATAAGAATCCCACTAAATTTATTTTAAATATTACACTTGAATAAGTTTGGAGTGGTACAAAACTTAATTTAAAACATTTACATGTTTTTAGTTGTGATGCATTTATTTATATTCCAATTGAAAAGCGTAAGAAGTTATATTCTAAAGTAGATACTTTTATATTTGTTAGTTATGATGAATTATTTAAATATTATAGGTTTTATGATATTTAAAATAATAAAATCAAGATTAAAAGGGATGTTAATATTGCTAAAAATAGTGTACTTGATTTTACTTCTAATTTAGATTATCTTGATATAATTTCTACTACTTTTCCTTTTGAAACTAATGATGATCATAATAATGTGTTACATACTGATGTTGATCCTCAAATTCCTTTTCCTGATTCTATTTTTGATCCACCTAAAGCTATGCTAAAATAGGCCAAGACTACTATGTAAGATTCAATAATTAATGTCGATCTTAATGATACTCATCGAACTAGGTAACAATTTTTCAATTATGTTTTGATATCTAAACGTATGCACAATCATGATCCTTAAAATTTAAAGCTAGCTCAAGGTCACCCTAATTGGAAAAAATCTATTCATGACACATATAACTCTTTGATTTATAATAGCACTTGGGACTTAGTTCCTCTACTTAAAGGGCATCATTTGGTAAGTTGTAAATAGTTGTTTAAAACTAAGTTCAATTCTGACAATCAAATTGAAAAATATAAATCTAGATTGGTTTGTATAGGTTTTTTTCAAATTGAAGGTATAGACTATAATGAAATATTTGCTCTTATTTCTAAAATTCTTACTATTAAAATTGTTTTATCTTTAGTTGCTCACATGCATTGTCTTATTTATCAAATGGATGTTAAGAGTGCTTTCTTAAATGGTGACTTGCATGAAAAAATTTACATGTCTCAACCTCCTATTTTTATTAATCTAGGTAATGAACATTTTGTATGAAATTTTAACAAATTTATTTATAGTTTAAAATAATCTCCTAGAGAATGGTACTCTAAAATTTATCAATTCTTTATAGCTCAAGGCTTTACTCATAGTTATAATGATCTTAATCTTTTTATAAAAAATAATCCAAATGACATAGTTATCATTGTTTTGTATGTTGATGACTTAATCATAATTGGTAGTAATAGTTCAATAGTTTATTTCACTAAAAATGTGTTGAATAATACCTTTTAAATGATTGATTTGGGTCTCTTACGTTATTTTTTAGGCATTCAAGTTTGGCAATAAAAATATAGGATATCTATTTCTCAATCTAAATATGCTTATGCTTTATTATCTAGATTTAATATGTTATATTAAAAACGTTTTACTACCCCATGTGAACTTGGTGTTAAATTACTTCATGACATGAAAATAAAAAATGTTGATCCAAATCTATATCAACAATTAGTTGGTAGTTTGAATTATCTTACTCATACTCATCCTGATATTATTTTTACTATTGGATTGGTTTCTCGCTTTATGTTTAAACCTCAAGCTACTAATTTTAAAGTCGATAAAATAATTTTTCATTATATTAAAGTTATTCTAAATTTTAGCATCGATTATACCTTAAATAGTATTTTTTTCTTTGGTAGGTTATTCATATTTTATTGGGTTGGTGATCCTAATGATTATATATCTACTAGTTCTTATTACTTCTCTTTGAGTTTTGACACTATTTCATATAATAATAAAAAGAAAACAACTATATATCTATCTTTCATAAAATTTGAATATAAATATTGTAATCATGCTACAAAAAAAGCTATTTCACTTAGAATACTTCTTGTATATTTGGGCCACCCACAACATTTGGATACTTTGATTTTTGGTGATAATCAAAGTGCAATTGCCTTAAAAAAAAAATCTAGCTTTCCATGTAAAGTCCAAGCATGTTGAGATTCAACATCACTTTCAGTGTGAACTTATTGAAATGAAACAAATTATTTTCTCTTTCTATCTTACTGAAGAACAAATGGTTGATATCTTCACTAGGCCTCTATGTAAAGACAAGTTTGTTTTCTTTTGTAACAAGCTAGGATTGAAGAAAGTTCTCATCAAGGGGGAGAGTTAGTGATGTTTCCTCCCTTATTATTTATTTTTAAAACCCCTAAATAAATTTTAAGGGGGAGTGTTATAATTAACCTTTATTTAGGATAATTTATTTTATCTTAAGCTTTTTTTCATGTGTGAGGAATTTATATTTATGAAAATTATTAATTCACATAAATTCAGATTTCAAGATGTGTCAT
Source organism: Torreya grandis (assembly GCA_037957365.1). Lineage (NCBI taxonomy): Eukaryota > Viridiplantae > Streptophyta > Pinopsida > Cupressales > Taxaceae > Torreya > Torreya grandis. The sequence goes on along the minus strand of JARHVA010003705.1, from coordinate 1,738,188 downwards.
TCACCTCTTTGTTATCTCTTAGGATTTTGGATTTATTTTTATGAGTATCTCCTTTCCCCACATGGCACACACCTCCCTTATCTTTGTAATGGACTAGGACATAAGTAGCACACACTTGGGGGGCTTTTAAAGTCATAATAGGATTTTATGTAACTCCTATTTTCCTCTTTTAGCTCTATAAAAGAACCTTTCCTCTCCTCTTTTCCTCACTAAGAATCACATAGATATCTCTATTATTTTCTTGTGTTCTTGATCAAATATTTTACTTATGAATATATTTGTTATAATCCTTCTAATAAGATCACATAGATTTTTCTCTGATACATTCAGTTTCTCACTTTATATATTTTGTCACTAAGGTTTAATTTTAAGAGGTAACTTAATTTTTTATGCATTATTATTTTTATCTCACTTTCATGCTTGTCATTAATTATATTTTTTAGATTAAAATCCTTCACTTCCACCTCATACTTTATATCTACTATTACCCCATTGATCACCAACAACACCTAGCAATACATTGTTATCAACTCAATCATTCTCATTACAGTTCCACTATCCACCATAGCCACTAGGTCAATAATAATTACATCTTCATAGTACATCATAGTACCCACTACTTCTACTCTATCCATTCCAACCACACTACTAAATTTTTTTGATACCTTGGAAACCATCCTTCTACAAGTTCCCTTGTTACCCATCCACGTATCCTTACCTTCTCCCACTCTCACTTTGACCCAAACTCCCACCAAAGAGGTGGAGATAGAGAAGCCCACTAACACAACTATGGCTAGTTAACCCACCAAAGTGCTAAACATAGCCAAATCATCAACCAAAGACTTAGTGGTAAAATCAATGGTACATACACCACTTTTTACAATAAATACTAGTGTGGAAACTTCAATCACATATTAATAGGTAATAATACCCATTGGGATAGGATAGGATTCATTGGTAGATGTTCCTAATTAGATTTCATAATCAATGTTTAAGAAGAGGAAGCAAATGATATCTCCTAACACTCTATATTTAAGTCTATTTTAAGCATCTAAACAACTAAAGAGAGGTCCCAAGACTATTTCCAGAGTCTCTTATGATGAAATAGGGGAGAAGTATGTGGAGATGGTAATTCTCCCACATAAAAAATAAAAAGAAGATTTATTGGTGGGATATTATCAAGTATCCATGGTATACCTTGGTCATCAAATGAGAGACATACTAATACATGATGTCCAAATAAACATAAGTTCTCTCTTTAGGAAAATGGGCATTGACAAAGTCATCAAGGATAAATTAAAGAACAAGGTAGAATGGTTGATGGTTTACTTGAGAAAGATCATAGACCTAGCACATCCACTTGAACTAACTTAGATAACTCAATTTTCCTATCAGTTCTATGATAGAAATAAATTTGATACAATAACAAAGATTGACATAATGATCAAAGCTAAAAAGAACTAGGCTAAAGAACTAGTCACCGAAGGGAACAAGGTGATAGGGTTGACAATAGATTAGTGAAAACATTAAAGGATGAATTAGTAACTTTGAAGTTAGAAATAAATAAATATGAAAAATAAGTTAAAAGGATAAAGCCCTACTCTCCCAAGTTTCAAGCCATTGACCAAATAAAGAATGACATACTTATGTCTGAAAAGAAACTCAAACTCCTTTGGAGCATTATGAGCTAGAGAGGGCATCCAAGTTTAGATTCAAAATACTTAATAAAAGTATTTATAAGAAAAAAATAACAAGTGATAAGACCATTGATGTAACATATGACGTCAAATATTCAATTTGTAAATTGTCATGTGAGTAGTAGATTACCAAGATAAACCTCTTCCTATTCAATTTATCTAGGATAAATTTAAGGAGGTGATTAAGAGGGAGTTAGCATGTGACACAATTTTTAATTTGGATTTCATCCATAAATTTATCAAGTACCATAATATACTTGATCATATGGGAAAAGATATCCAAAACTATCGAGCTTCTTCTAGATAATTATCCAAGGAAATGACAAAATGTGACATCAGTAATGTTTACATAATTAGTCACGATGAAGAGTGCCTACAAGAAATATTCAAAAGTTACAACTTGTAAAGTTAATATCAAAATAAAAGTTCAATAAATCCTTTGATGTCATCATCATTGATAAATTATTGAAGAAGAATGCATTCTGTAAAATACAAATTTTGTAAGCTACATTGAAAAGTTATAAAGTTACAAGTTATAAACTACAACTATCATTTTGATAGCTCTTAGCTTTTAGTTTAAAAAGTGTTACTTTTAATTTTCAAGTATCATTTTTTCAATTTTAATCTAAAAAAGTTCAACTTGTATTTTACACTTTTCTTTTTAACAATTTGAATGATGTAAAAGTTGTAAGAGATCACATTGTAATTTTCACATCCCTTTTTGTCAAGTGACTTATAAGTCACAAAAGTCTCAACTACAATTTACAAGTTTGGTTTCGAAAGCTACATTTTAAAATATTAAAATATTGAAAAAGCATTTAACTTTGTTAAAATATTCACTAAGTCATGAATTTTTATTTTGGCACCCCATTTCTTGGTAAGAGACTTCTTCAACTGAGCTCAAGGAGAGATGGTTCGAATGGAAGACTCCAACAACATTTTTCTCCTTCTTCAATATTTGGAAAAGTACCGAGCTACTTACAGAGTCCTCTTCTTCCTTATAATCTACCAAAGATGCCTCTTCAAGCTGAATATGAGGACATTTGTATGAGAACTCCATGATTTCTTGCTACAGGAGCAAGTGTAAAAGTTTTGGACTTCTTCTCTCTTAAGAGAGTAAGTGTTTTGTGTAAATATGGGTCTCCTATGTAGCCCATGGATCATTTTACTAAGAGATAAATATTTTTTGCTTTTAAAAAGTTCATCTACATATTGTACCCTAAAGAATACCAATATATTAAAGTTTTGCCTTCCTTATGTTGTGTCATCCTTGTGTATGTATGGATTTTCTTACATTTATGAATGATATAAGTCTTATTTCAGTCATATAAGATGATTTGTGGTATTTATCTTGCCTTTTTGAAAACTTGTTGAAAAAAAATTGAGAACAATTTTCCTTATTTAATAAAATATACATATTACCTTTGATTACCTTTGATAATAGTTTCTAGAATGCTTGGTGGGACCCAAAGATCATAGCTAAGAAATTAGTGCTATTCTCATCAATCATTGTGCAAATTTTGTACACATCTCAAGTTCACTTGGAGACTCTACCAACTTATGAATTCAGTAAATTCACATTTATGTATACCAAAAATACATACATGATTTTTTACTAAAGGTAAGAGGATTGTCTTGCAAGAATTGTCTTTTCCATATAAAAAGAAATCAAGATCAGTTTTACTTAACCTAGAATAAATCACACAAATCTACCTACATATTTTACAAATACCCTCAATTTTTTCATACCTCCCACTATGGCACAGAAAAATTAGAATTTCATAACATTCAATGGAGGCAACCCACTTATGTTGGCCTAGTATTATGATATACCCACCTCAACTCCAAAAAACCTTTCATATTTTACTAGTGAAACTACCACTACACCCATTAAACACATTCAGTATGTTGCTAACATATATTCGATTCATAACATTTCATAATAAAATGTTGCTATCAAGATTCTTGCCTCATCATTTAAGGGTAAATCCATATAGTGGTATAGGAGTTTGCTTCCCAATTCCATCTATGTTTGGGATGATCTAGGGTTTATCCTATGCATATAATTTGAGGATAAGAGTGACCACCTCTCTCTACTTGAGAAACTAACCACAATTGCATTGGTTCCCCATGATTTTATGAGTGACTTTAATTTTTCTTCTAAAATATGTGGAATAGGATACCAATGTTGGTTAAACCATCCCTAAACAATGCTTTCTTGTACTATTTAATAGCTTTAAACAGTGATATAGTTGTCATGATTCAATCAATGGGTGGCATCACACTCCTTGATGCTTATGACATTGAAATAAGAGCTAAAAATTACCTCAATCAAGCTAGTAAAATTTCACCTTGGCCTCCAATGTCATTGTTCCTAGAATTACCTGTTGAAACACACCTATCTACTAAGAGGGGGGGTGAATCAATAAATCAACTAAAATTAGTCCTTAAAATACTTTTTAAATTAGATTAAAAAGCATATGCATATTAAATAAAATATATAAATATCACACACACACAATTCACATGACACCATATTTATATGTGGAAAACCCAATATGGGAAAATCTATGATGAGAATAGTTACTAGAATCTATTGTTTTAATCTAGCCTCATAGTCAAAACCTCATTGGTTACACATTTAAGGGTACTAACCCTAAGGAGACACCAATATCATAGCTTAAGAGCACCAACTCTAAGGAAGAATGAACTCCCTAACTAAGCACCAACTTAGCTTAACCTTACTTGTTATAATGTTTAAGGGAACCAACCCTAAGGAGAGACCGATCCCCTAACTGAGCACTAAATTAGCATGTCTGATGGCACCACCCATTCAAATATTTATGGAGATACAACTCCAATTTATAAAACATATTCATAAATGAATCCAATTCTAACTCTCTATTACAAGTATAATATGTAATTACTCATTCTATGCACATTATTTATGTGTACTTTTATTCCTCTCTACCCCTCTCCCTCTATGCCTGTATATGCATCTATTTGACACACTTCATCTCTCTCTCTCTGTATCCTCTTTTTTTCCTCTCTACCCCTCTAGTTCTATGTCTTTATATTATCCATTTGACACAATCAACTTTGGAAATAGTAACCTCTGATAGTATCCTATATGTTGTATATATAATTTTTTGATCTAGGTTTTTCCATATCTTCTTTGTGTTCACACTTGTTTATAAACACATCACACTCTATTCTAGACTCAGTTCATTATTTATTTAACTATAAGTTTCTTGCATCTTGAACTCATGCACCACCACCATGATTCCTATTCTCATTACTATTTATAGCATTTTGTTAGACTCTAGTTTTGATGTATATGCAATATTACATAGATTTGATCGATTACAAAAATCAAACTCAATATTTGTGTTGTGGTTTAGGGCTTACCTACATGTTCTTACATGTTCTTACACTTGACCGTTATCATGATCATATCTTTAATATTGACCATTGATATTAAGTTTGGTGTTAATATCTAATGGTCTTCATTCAATCTGCTCATCTTTAAAATGTGTCCATTTGATCAATTTTTAATAGGCTCACATGCTCTATTAGATCCCTATACGCTTTTGAACTTTAACTATTCAAGTTTAAAATGTGTCTATTAGATCATTTTACCTGAGCTCTTGTGTTCCATTAGATTTTCAAACTAGCATGATCTTTACTTATGTCTTGATGTTAAACGTTGAGATATGTATCCCATCATGTTGCTTCTTGAGTCTTTGGAATGCTTACACTCTATCAATATTCTCAAACTTGCTTGATCTTTAACTTACCACTGTGTCAATAAACCTTGAACACTTTATCCCATTGATTCTACTCACTCTATTGGATCTCCTTTGCAATATTACCCACTCACCATCAAATCTTCTGATAAGATCGATCTTTATCTTTGCTTAGATCTTGAGAATGTAACACTTGACATTAGTGTGTCCCTTATTCACATTATTGTTGGTTCCTACATTGATCATTGACATTTTAACTTTAAACCACTCTATAGACTTACTTTACAAGCTCCGTTATTGTGACACTTATCACTAGTGTGTTTACTTGGAGGTTTTTTTGATAAATTGACTTTCTTATGCTTCATTAGATCTTTAGCATATGATCAATTGGTATCTATTGATCAAGATGGGATAGATATTAAGTCTAAGACTTAGGAAATATAAATTCTTGATCACTACTTCAAGGCTATAAAAGCATAACAACTTTGTAGGACCTTGTGTAGATTTGACTAAGTATGTGGACCATTTCAATATCCCTGGAAAGCTAACTTTGCACTTGCATAACTCTTGTTGTGCTTCGTAACATGACTTGAAATTTAGTGCATAATATCCTATTATATAGGGGATTTCATCCATATATCCATTTTCTCTTGAAGCCTTCATATGTGCAAGATATAACATCATAAAAATTCCTTCTCAAAATTTTCTTGAAACATAAAGATTTGACTATGGGAAAACACTGTTAAAATGCCTAGGAGCCCAAATTTACTCATGCATATCTTTTGTCGTGCTACATCATGTGACTTGAGATTTAGTGCATATAAACTAGGCACAAAAATGAATAAACCCACATGATCATTTTGTCCTAAAATTTTGATGTGTGTAAATGCTAACCTCATCAACATGCTTACTTGGCTCTATTTAGCCCTTTTGAAAATTTGGCTAAGTGTTAGAACATAGTGCATTTTGTCCAAGTAGCCAACTTTACATCCCCATATCTTAAATTGTGCTTCATCTCATGGATTCAAATTTGGTGCATAATAACTAGGGACTATTGTGATCATAACCATATACCCAACTACCCTAGACTAATCCACATGTATAAATGGTGACATATGCAATTTGCTTACTATATTTTCCTCTATAGACCTAAAATGTCAATATAAACAATGTGAGGAACCAGATGAATTCCACTCATGCACATAAGCACTCCAACCATCCTTGAACTTTTATAGGATGCCTTGCACATCCTTAAATCACCATACTTAGCCTTGAGCATTAATGACATCCATAATCTCCCTTTTAACATCAATGACAATCAAATTGCCAACTATATCCCCTTTTGTCATTGATGGAAAACTAAATGCTCTAATCTTCTAATATTCTGCTCCTTATTTGTCATTGCTTGCATTGGCTTTTTATGAGAATGAACTAAATTTTTTCATACCAAACTTTCTCCCCCTTAAGAAATGGCATATTTTCCTGATACTTAACTTAGACACTTGCTCTGCTTCTTTGACATTTGCACATTTTTTCCAAATTTTTATAGAGAGCATTTTCTCTTTTTCTCCCCCTTTGACATCAATGGCAAAGGGAATACAACTTTATCACTATTTTTCCAATTATTCTCTTGCTTTATCAAATAAAGGAGTTTGTCCAAGTATCTGCAACCATAAACTTATTATAAATTTGGGCATAACATACATACCTAAGTTGCCTTTTCTCTTTTTCTAAGGATTAATAAAGATTTTATGATCCTCCCCTGGACTCATGCCCTATCACTAGAATCTAGTGATGTGATGTATAAACTACCATTCTTGATTTATGTTACATTGCCATGACCACCATAGAACATACATCAAGCCCCTCTACTTTAAGTTATCTCCCCCTAACTCCATACTCCATATTTTCATCAAATGACTACCTATATCACACCATAACTTCATCTAACACATATATAACATCATTTTGAACATGTTCACTAGATTTTGTGACACAATTCATTGCACAACCCAATATACACAATGTCAAGGGTTTTTTTCATTAGAACCCTATGCCAACCTTTGATTAGTGCTTGCACATCATGAGATAATCATCTCTAACTAGTATCAATCATTTTATCCTTACAGACATTACATACATAGAAATACCACAACATCACTTACATCTCCATTAAAAGGAGTCTCTTAAGTAGCATAGACAAAGACACCTTACTTTATAATGTCTTAGAACAAGGTGAAACTAGGAGTTTCCCATAACTCCTCATATCCAATCTCCTCCTTAGTCATATTGTGCTTATGTTTCTTCTTATTATTATTCTTAGGCTTAAGATTAGTGTCATGCTCATCCACTATAATTTTCTCCTTTTCTTATATTTTTGGATTAATAATACATGGAGACAACTTGGATACATGATATATATTTCTATCTAATGAATCTTCTTTGCAGATTTGAATCTCATCACTAGACATAAAAATTGATGTTTTATGCATGAAACTTGCTTAGTAATAGTAGGATGTTCACTTGAATCTGTACATTCCTCAGAACTAGCCTAAACTAGCGTCTTGGTTTTCTCCTTGAGTTTGGTATTCTCATTCTCAACATGAGTAGACATTGAGAGCTCTTGACATTCTTAAACTTCTGTATCATTCTCCATTATAGCTTGATCTTTCATTTTCCATACATGCTTGGGTTTCTTAAATGTCCTATTTTTCTCTTTATCAAAGACTTGTGAACCTTCATTCACATTGGAAGGTATAGCTTTCTTCTTACTTTATATTTTTGATCTTAAATTATTTTTTTATACATTATTTAGCTATGTGACCAAAATTATTTTAATTATAACATATTACATTTGTATCTAATAAGGGTGCAAATGAATTTTTTCTTACAACATTTTTTGTCCTTATAAAAACTACTCTACATTCACTAGCCTTATGAAAAATTTGATCACACAAATAACAATAACCATAAAAAAAGAGGAATACCTGGTCATAGCTTTTCTTTGTGTAGGATGGGGAGTTCTTCTCAACTCTTGATTATTCAAGTTTTTTACCCTTATGTAACCATCTATATCAATTGCCTTTGTCTTCTACATCTTCCTTGAGTTTGCACAGATGGACTCATTATTCTTCTTCCTTTCCTTAGGCTTCTTTTCTCCTTTAGCCTTCTTCACATTAGTAGTGCTTGTATATGTCTATGTTTCCTTGTAAACTTTCTCCTTCTTTGCTCCTAATCCTCCTTCTATTTTGAAGTTGTCATAAAGTTAGTAGATGTACTGGTCATGGGACTTTTCCCCTTTTTATAACCAAGACTAGGTTTCCCTTTTGATGGCTTTTAATAGTTGATCAACACATCAAGAATTATTTAACCTCCATTTAGGTTTAGACCTTTGTCTATTTGGTCTTTAGATTTATCAAGTTATTTTCTCAAAGCCACTATCTCTGCTTCTAGCCTTATACACTCATCATATTTGAATTGTAGTTCAATTTTGACTACATCTTCTATTCTCTCAAACTTTTTAACTTGTGTCTTAAAGCTTACTACCATATGATCAGATTTCTCAAGACTTGCAAATAATTTTTCTTTCCTTTTATGCTAGCTTCTTCCACCTTGTGTTCTCTTTTATTAATATGTCAATCTCATCTAGAGCATAGATGAGTTCACACTCTAGGTCCATTTCTCCTTCCTCTTATTCATCTAAGTCTTAAATTTATTCATGGTCTTGATTCATAGAATTTGATCCTAATGCCATGAAGAAGGATTCACTTCCCTCAGCCATAAAGGCACAATCATGGTCATCATCTGAGTTATCACTATCATCTAATGAGTCACTACATTATCTTATATACAAGCTTTTCTTATTTTTAAAGAAGTTCCTCTTTTTAGAATAGTGGGGTTTCATCATTTTACCATCTTCTTCTTGCTCAGTGTTATCCTTTTTCTCATAAGGGCATTTAGTATTAAAATGTCCTACCTTACCACAACTAAATCATTTAAAGGGTAACTTACCTTTATACTTTATAGATCCTCTTTTTAATATTTTGACAAAGTTGGCTTCTTCTTCATTATTCTCCTAAGATCTAGATGTAGATGCTTTTATTATTTATTGTTTGGATGTTTTGAATGAAGCTTCTCTCTTGGAAGTATTTACTTCTCCCATTCTCATCTTATAGGCAGTGAAGATTCCATGCAACTCATCAATAGTGAGTTTATCCAGATCTCTTACTTCCTCTATTGTAGAGATTTTAGAATCATATCTTGATGGCAAAGATCTTAGGACCTTTTTGACAATCACTGATTATTTCATTTCTTCTCTAAGGGCTCTGATTGTATTGACTATTTCATCTACTCCAAGAAGATAGTCTATGATTTTCTCTTCTTCATTCATTTGAAGACTTTCAAGCTTACCTCTATAAGTTTGTAACTTGGCTTGTTTTACCTTGTCATCACCTTTATAGATTCTCCTCAACTTGTTCCAGATGTTTTGTGAATTTTGACAATGCATCACTTTGATAAACTTTGAATTTGACACTCCACAAAGAATAACATTCTTAGCCTTGGCAGTGCTCACGCATGCCTTCTTTTAATCCTGATCATTGGGAGTTGTAACAAGAGTTGTATATCCATTTACAATAGACATCCATACATCAAAACCTAATGAATATAAATATACTTCCATTCTTATGCTCTAAAATGCATAATTTGATCCATCAAAGAGAGGTGCTTTGTTTGATGAAGATCCTTCTTGACTATACATTTATGTTCACTATTCCAAGATCTACCTAAGTTGATTAAGATTCTTCTAAGGAACCAAGGCTCTAATACCAATTTTTGAAACACAACTATCTACTAAGAGGAGGTTGAATCAATAGATAAACTAAAATTAGTCCTTAAAATACTTTTTAAATCAGATTAAAAAGCATATGAAAATTAAATCAAATATGCAAAGATCACACACACACAAATTCACATGACACCATATTTATACGTAGAAAACCTAATATGGAAAAAACCATGGTGAGAATATCTACTAGCATCTAATATTATAATCTAGTCTCACAGTCAAAACCTCACTAGTTACACATTTAAGGGTACCAACCCTAAGGAGACACTAATCCCCTAGTTTAAGAGTACCAACTCTAAGGAAGCACCAACTCTTTAACTAAGTACCAACTTAGCTTAACCTCATTGGTTACATGTTTAATGGAACCAACCCTAAGGAGATACTAATCCCCTAATTAAACACTAGCTCATCTTGTTTTATGGCACTAACTAATCATATCTCTATAGATCTATAACTCTAATTTATAAAATAGATTCATAAATGAACCTATCTCTAAATATATGTTACAAGTATAATCTGTAACTACTCATTCTATGTACTTTACTTCTATGTAATTTTATTCCTCTCTACCCCTCTCTCTTTATGTCTGTATATTAATCTATTTGCTACACTTCATCTCTCTCTCTACATCCTCTTCTTTTCCTCTCCGCCCCTCTAGTTCTATGTCTATATATTTTTTGTTTAACATAAGTAACTTTGATAACAACAACCTTTGACAGTATCCTAGATGTCATATATATAAGCTTTTGATCTAGGTTTTTCCATATCTTTTTTGTGTTCACACTTTTTTACAAACACATCATGCTCTGTTCTGGACTCACCTCATTATCTATTGAACTATAAGTTTATCACATCTTAAACTCATGCACCACCACCATGATTCCTAGTCTCATTACTATTTATAGCATTTTTTAGACTCTAGTTTTGATGCACATGCATTATTACATAGATTTGATCGATTAAAATAATATAACTTGTTATCTATGTCCTGATTTAGGGTTTACCTATGTGTTCTTGTGATTGATCATTAACATGATCATATCTTTAAATATCAACCATTGATATTAATTTTGGCACTAGGATCTGATGGTTTTCATTTTTTTTCTCATATTCAAAATGTGATCATTTAATTAATCATTGATAGGATCACATGCTCTATTAGATCCCTATGTACTTCTAGACTTTAAATCTTTAAGTTTTAACTTTTTCTGTTAGATCATTTGATCCAAGCTCTTATATACCATTAGATCTTCAAACTATCATGATATTTACTTCTATCTTGATGTTAAATATTGAGATTTTTATCCCATCATGCTACTTCCTGAGTCTTTAGAATGCTTATGCTCCATCGCTCTTCTTATACTTGCTTGATCTTTAACTAACCACTACATTGATAAACCTTGATCACTTTATCCCATTGAGTTCACTTGCTCCATTGGATCTCATTTACATGATTATCTACTCACCATCAAATCTTCTAACAAGCTCGATCTTTAGCTCTACTTATCTCTTGAGAATGTGACACTTGGAATTAGTGTGTGCCTTCTGCACATTACTATTAGTTCCTACTATTGAGACAATTATAAATCACACATTACTCATTGACCTTTTAACTTTAAACCACTTTGTATATTTATTGTGTAAGCTCCATGATTGTGACACTTGTTTATAACAAGTTTACTCAGAGGTGCCTTTAACAAATTGAATTTCTTAGGCCTCATTGGATCTTCAATGTATGATTAAGCATTAGTCATTGATCAAGTTGGGATAAATATTAAGTCTAATACTTAGGAAATATAAATTATTGATCATTACTTTGAGCCACTAATTGCTAGGTTGAAGGGGCCAATTTTACAAAACTTAAACCTTATCAGGTCCTAGCTATATCTAGTTAACATCAAAATAGAAAATCATGTGAATTACATAACTTAAACCCTTAAGGTTTAATTGAGAAACCCTAAAATGTTTGAGATCAAAGATAGTTCAATTATGGGCTCATCACTCTTTATATTAACCTATAGACCATATTTCTAAGATGCTCATGAAAAACCCATAATAGATATTCTATCTATTTCCTTTGTAAATGTCCATAAATGGTCTTTATAAGAGCATGACAACTTTGTAAGACCTTATGCATATTTTACTAAGTATGGGGACCATTTTAATATGCCTGGAAGGCTGACTTTGTACCTACATAACTCTTGTTGCACTTAGTTTCATGACCTATAATTTAGCACATAATATCCTCTTACATAGGGGATTATATCCATTTTCTCCTAAAGCCTTTGTATGTTCAAGATATGACATCATAAAAATGCCTTATTATCTTTTTTTTGCAACTTGAAAATTTGATTGTGTGGGAAAATACTATCAAAATATCTAGGAGCCTAACTTTGCTCATTCATATCTTTTATGGCACTACATCACATGACCTGAGATTTAGCGAATATAAATTAGGCTAAAAAATGAATAAAACCACATGATAATTTTATCTTGACATCTCCATGTGTGTGAATTTTGACCTCATCAACATGCTTACTTGGTTCTATTTAGCCCTTTTGCAAATTTGGTTGTGTTGGAACTTAGTGAATTATATCCAAGTAGCCAACTTTGCATCCCCATATCTTCAACTGTGCTTCATCTCATGGCTTCAAATTTGGTGCATAACAACAAGGGACAAATATAATCAAAACCATATGGCCAACTTCCCTAGACTCATCCACACATGGTAATGGTGATATGAGCAAATTGCCTACTCAAATTTTCCTCTATAGACCCAAAATGTCTATATTAATATGAGGAACTAGATGATTTCCACTCATGCACATAAGAAATCTAATCATACTTAAACTTTGATAGGATGACTTGCACATCCTCAGATTACCATACTCAGCCTTGAGCATTAATGACATCCATAATCTCCCTTTTGACATCAATGACATGTTCATAATGTCCCTTTTGACATCAATTTCAAGCTCATAATGTTCCTTTTAACATTAATGATAATCAAATTGCCAATATTACCTCCCATTTAACCTATTGTAGGCCCAATTCCCATAACAATCAATCAAACAACTTTACCTCCTATCCCTTCTAATAATTTATATAAAGTTAAGTCATTACTCAAAGCTTTGATAATGAGTTGGTAGCCATGAAAAGGAAAAAACCTAAAATTATAGGCCTTATCAACCACCTAATGAGTAATATCATCCAATAAGAAGCCATACAAAGGTAATTCACAACTCCAAATCTAAATCATGCAAGTAAAGCCCCTAAATATCTGTGCTCTACCTATCCCAAGTAATTCTAGGGCCATCATTCCTATCCAAAATAACTTAGCTTGGGAATACAAGTGGTTTTATCTTTGTGCCCAATAGCATAATCAAAATGCTTACCCTTATGGTGTCATTAGTAAATATTTGATGGTACAAAGCATATCAACTCCCCAAGGGTAGTAAGATGAAAGTATTACTTAGTAGGAAGAGGTATAGGTGCCTATTCAAAATGAGACAACTCTTTTAAATTGGCAAGGAGAGGATTTTTGTAGCATAAACTAGGAGGAAGTACTGACCAATGGTGGTAGTTCGATGGTGACAAATACATGCTCTAAGAAGAGGGCAATATAAAATGATCATCCCCAAAAATTTGAATAAAATACAACCTCTAAAGTCATACAAGAGGTTTTAAAAATCAACACAAATCAAAATCCACCCAATATGTCAATGGGTTAGCTAAAGTTAAATCTATTGATCCCAAATATCATAAAAGATGTAGTTCCCATTAAGGCACAAGAAAAGTTTGGTATCATTCCTTTTAGTATTGTAGAACAAATTAAAATTACTAACTTAAGTATTACCATGTGGGAATCACTATCCATCCTAGCACAGAGGGACTTGCTTCAAGAAGCTCTAAAAAATTCCAACAAATAAAGAAGATCTTAGTTAAGGTATCAACCATTATGGTTAGCTTGTGTCAACCTCAAATGGACACAAAAGTAATTAAAAATGGTAAACCCACACTTTATACTTTTCCCTTATATTTGGAAAAATTCTTGATAACTGTATGATAGACTCTAGGGCTATCAACTATATTATGCCCAAGAAAATAGTGGAGACATTGGGTGTTGATTACACACCTATCACAAAAGGTGTGGTTCAATTGGATGGAACTATTGTCCAAATAATTAGGGTTATTAAAGGTATAAACCTTACCATACATGCATGTTCAAGCTTATCCATATCCCAATACATCTCAATTATTGACCTTACCCCCTATTTTGCCATCTACCTTTCCCAAGACTTTGCTATAAAAATTGGAGGGTACCTATCTATTGATTGGTCACATATGTTGCTCAAGACAATATAAGGGACTAGAGTAACCATAAAGGTTGAAACAATTTACAAAGACCACATTTAACCATACACTCTTGTCCCTATGGATATGAATTACACATTACAAGAGCAATAAGAGAAACTTGACCATGAAGTTGTAACACCCTTGGAAGAAATCCTAGACATTCACCATGATGAATGGGGATCAAATTTCCAGTTAGACCCTTATCACTATGTCAAGGAAATAGGTTTGGGTACATATTATATACATTAAATTATTATCACCCCATTAATTATACTAATTTTTGCTAATTTAGTCTAATTTCTATATTTCCTAGCTAAACTAGTTAATAGTCTAACAATCCCCATCCCACTCCTATATCTCATAAACCTTTACCCCATTCTAAAACCAATTAATTTCCCTATTAAACCCCTAATAGATCCTATTATATACTAAGGTATTGATGCAATTACATCCTATAAGGACCCTAAAATTGATTTAATTTTGTCTTAAGCTGGTCTATTAGGTGTCTAATAGGTTCTAGAGGTCCTAAGAAGTCCATATGTGGAGTCTCGGTAGTCTTAAGGTGCATAGAACTTGAATTCTAGCTTTTCCTACCAAAAACTCTTTTTAAAAATTTGAGTCTTGTTAAGCTTTGTTTAAGGATTTTTATGTATTTCTATGAATGTGGAATAATATGTCAAACATGTATAAGGGTTTTGATAATGTAGGAGGTCCACAAATTTTCATGAATCTAAAAGCCATGGTTATATATAGACCATATAGTGAAAATCAATAAAATGAAATGTAACCAACGTACCACTTAGAGGGAAAGATTCAAGAATCAGTTATGAATCCTTTTAGGAGTGATATGAGTCTATTTTTTTTGTGATAGATTGATATTATATTCAAAGAGATAGATGAAGGTGTGTGTAATCAGTTTTGAAATAAGGAATTTGATGTTTTTGTTAAAA
This sequence comes from Torreya grandis, assembly GCA_037957365.1. Taxonomy (NCBI): domain Eukaryota; kingdom Viridiplantae; phylum Streptophyta; class Pinopsida; order Cupressales; family Taxaceae; genus Torreya; species Torreya grandis. Next base: position 1,722,593 of record JARHVA010003705.1, on the reverse strand, counting down.
CTTTGTCATGAGATGGTACTCTATATTTTTTGAAAACTGACTGTGACTAAGATCTTCAATGAGGAAGATTTTAAAATGGTGTTGTCTCTAAAGAATATAATGAATTGGTAACAGACCTAAAAGATAGTGCATACATAGGTAGTGGGTATACAAAAAAACTTAAAAAAAGATCAAGTCAAGTGAGAAAGGACCTGCGAAGGATTAAATTTATGGTATGTGGTATCTTGGAACCTATTTCATTTAATCAAATATTGTAGACCTTATTTTGGAACCCAAACCCACAACAAAGATTACCTATAAACCCTATTTTTATTATCAAATTATTCTAATTATATTTCATTAAAACTTGGATAAAGAGTTAAACATATAAAGAGGTTATATGGTTGAAATTAATGATTATAAAAAGTTTAAAAAGGTTAGATAGACTTTAATAAACTTTAGATATCCTTGTACACCTTATGTGGAGGGTGAAAGATCAATTTGAGTGATCTCAACTGAGACAAAGCCTTTAAAACCCTAAACTAGGGTTTATATCATATCTCTTATTCTAACTATCATAAACTACCAAAAATTTATAGACTAGTCATATTTGAAGCATTTGGACTGAATATCAAGGTTCCATTATGGTACAAAATTATTTGTATGGTTTAAGTGGACTAAGGATGCAAACAAAGTTGACAGGCCTAATAGACCTAAAACAACAAGCCATAGAGACTTAGAAAAGTGACTTAAAGTAAGATATAAGGTATGTAACTTTGTGGATAGAGATAAAAAAAATATAGTGTATTTAATAAAGTGATTTATTTTCCAAAATTTTATGGTATAAATTAGTACAGAGCAAGAAACCCTAAAAATAGGGCTACAATGACTATGTGATAGTAGGAAGAGTTATGAAAAGGAATGAGTTAAAATTTGGAAAATGTTAAAAGAGTTGATGAGTGGGAAGAGAGGGTAATGAAACCTCTATTAGGAATGGTCAATATAATTAATAACCATAAGATAACTAGGAGAGTCATGATATCATTACTTGAAGAGTGTGCCTAAGAGTCATTAACAAAGGAAGTGGATTTAGAAACAAGGATAAGTGAGTCAAATTGGTGTATGCTCTAGATAATTTTGAAATTAGATCTAATAAATATTATTAGTGGATTATGAAAAGGATTAACATCATGTATTTTGAGGTGCAATGCAGGACATGTAACTAAGAGCAATGTTCCATGGACAGAGTTAGTAGAGATGAAGATTTGGTCAAAAATATGTTATACCAAGTGACACAATTGATTGCCCCATTGGTCATGAGGATGAAGGCTATTGAGGATGCTCTCAGAGAGAGAGAGAGAGAGAGAGAGAGAGAGAGAGAGAGAGAGAGAGAGAGAGAGAGAGAGAGAGAGAGAGAGAGAGAGAGAGAGAGAGAGAGAGAGAGAGAGAGAGAGAGAGAGAGAGAGAGGTAGAAGGAGTAGTAATAGAAAGAGGAGAAGAAAATAGTAGACAATAAGGTCAATTAACACCATTGTAACTAAGGAAAAATGAGAGAGAAAATGAAGAGGTGGTTTAAGAGAGACCACAAATACATGTAGCAATAGTTAAAAAAAGGCATGGGAGTACAACACCATGCATGTCAGATCAGATCATTTTCAGGAGGAAAATTAATAAGAGAATGAGGTCTCATGATAAGTAGACCAAGACAAAGGTTTCAAAGACAATGTTGGCAATGCCATAGAGAGGGAGATAAAGCAATAAAGTGTCTATTGAGTATTGGTATTAGTATGTAGTAGTAGAGTAAAAGAGAAGTGAATGAGGAAATAAGACAAGAAATAAATAAGTCTTTACTCATGAGTATAATCTTATTGTAGTAGAGAAATCAAGTCAAAGAACCATCCCAAAGAAGAAACTTATTCAAAAGCAAGTGCAAAGCAAAAGGTAAGGTTTGTAATTTAGTCATTATTGGAGGAAGCACTAATAATATTGTGTCTTAGAGATGGTGTAAAATTTGGGATTGAAGAGGATGACACATCCACAACCATACAAGGTTGCATGGGTTTATAAGAGACATCAAATCCTAACAAGTGAGCAAATTTGGTTTGAATTCCATATAAGAGGTTATAAAAATAGAGTCTTGTGTGATATAATGCCCATAGATGTGTGTCATTTACTATTAGGGATACCATGGAAATTTGATAGATAGGATATACATGATGGTCAAGATAATACATACACCATAAATCAACATGGAGAGATACACATTCCAATGCCATTGAAGGGTGAATAAGGAAGAAGATATGAGAGGATAATGATGATGGCAACAAAGAAATATTGGATCAAAGGCACAGAAAGTTTGGGTTTGGTCAAGGTACCAAATAAATAAGAAAAGGTAATATATCTTGAAATGGTTAGTATGAGTAGTTGTGAGTTCACAAAAGTGGACATGAAAGAGGAAGAATAAGAATGCAAGGTGATATCAGAGGTCATCAAGAGGAAGTAAGAGAGTAGTTATCAAAGAGAGGAAGACATAGCACCTAAGAGAGTGCTCAAGAATGAAGTAATACAAAACAAGAAGGGAAACCAAACCTATGAGAAATATGGTAGCAAGATGGTCATATAAATTACATCTAAAATGGATAATCAATGGTTTGGAATTGACACCAAACAAGAGAGAAACATGGACAATGAAGTGTCCGAGGAGGCAGCTCAAGAGAGAACCATGAAGGCTCCAAATTTTGATGTTAATCATATGTTTTATGATGAAAGTTCAGGTAAGGAAAAAACAACCACTAACTAAAGTTTGGAAAAAATCAAATAAAGGGACAAGATAGAGATGAATGTACAACCTAAGGTGATTGTGGCAGCCAAAGAAGGAATGGTAGATAAAAATAATGTCAAAGAGTTGGGCAATATGTAGCAAGCCCATGAATAACAATAAATTGAATTCCAATATGACCATGTAATAATGAAAAATCAAGGAGATGGGATAGTGAAAATGAATACATAGCCATTGTATATGCAGGAGATAGAGAGCAATCATAATGGTGATAAACAATAGCAAAGCAAGAGTTTTCACAAACATGTGACATTCAAGGACCAAGAACATGTTGTATGTGACGTGAAAGGGACAAAACAAGAAGCATGGATGAAGGAAGAAGATTACATGCTTGCAGCAATGGTTGATCAAGGAGATAAGGAGAAGAGAATCAATTTGTAGGGGAGGAAGAGTGGTATACAACTTCAAGGCAAAAAATATATAACAACATATATGTTTTTATTAATAAGTTATTTTTCTATGTAGGTATGACATTCAAAAAGTTGAAAAAAAGGAGGCCTAAATTTGGGGCCCATTAACATGTTCAACTTTATGAGAGGAAAGTAGAAGTAGATACCTTCTATAATGAGGTTCATTGTAGTCAATCAAGAGTATACACCAAGTGCACCAACAAACACCTATGGCAAACATTTCTCATCTTGATAATATGATGCAAGGGCATCCTATAAGGACCCCAAAGTTTTTTTAGTTTTGTGTTAAGTTGGTCTATTAGGTGTCTAATAGGTTCTATAGGTCCTAAGAAGTCCATATGTGGAGTCTAGGTAATCTTAAGGTGCATATAATTTAAATTTTAGCTTTTCTTGCCAAAAACTCTTTTTGAAAATCTAAGTCTTGCTAAGCTTTGTTTAAGGATTTTTATGTATTTTTATAAAGGTGAAAGAATGTGTCAAACATGTATAAGGGTTTTGATAATGTAGGAGGTCCAAAAATTTCCATGAATCTAAAATCCATGGTTCTATATAGACCATATAGTGAAAATCAAGAAAATCAAATGTAACCAAAGGACCTCTCAGAGGGAAAGATTCAAGAATTAGTTATGCATCCTTTTAGGAGTGATAGGAGTTAGTTTTATTTTATGATAGATTGATATTCCATTCTAAGATATAAATGAAGGTGTGTGTAATTAGTTTTGAAATAAGGAATTTTATGTTTTCATTAAAACTCCGTCATGGGATGGTACTCTATGTTGTTTAGAAACTAACTGTTACTAAGATGTTCAAGGAGGAAGATTTTAAAATAGTGTTGTCTCTAAAGAATATAATGAATTGGTGAGTATAAATGTGTGCTAATTGAATGAGTTAAATTGTTTGTAGTCTTTTTTTATGATAACTTTGTTTGAAGCTTTGTAACATACATGTATGATAATGCATACACAAGAAGTGGGTATACAAAGAATCTTAAAAAAATCAAGTCAGGTGAAAAAAGACTTGAGAAGGATTAAATTGATATTATGTGGTATCTTGGAACCTATTGAATTTAGGTAGAGATTTTAGACCTCATTTTGGAACCCAAACCCACAAGAAATATTACCACAAACCTATAAACCTTGTTTTTGTTATCAAATTGTTCTGATTATATTTCATTAAAAATCAGACAAAGAGTTGAACATATAATTAATATTTATCTTAGGTGTGTTTTATTATACAAAGGGATGTTGACCAGTCTTTATGTGCCTAAATTCATTAGAATTTCATGAACGTGCTTTAGGTTTTCAACCAACTGTGTGAACATACCCAATCAAGGAGAAGTTCATTGGCACTAATAAGCAGAGGAAAGATATTAAGTAGTGTTTGATTGAGAAAGTATAAACACAATGTGTAAAGTTTGGTGTAAGCTCTAATTGGTTTGAAACTTCATTTGAAATGAAATAAGACAAAATTATGTGTTATTGGTTTGTGTAGACTGTGTCTTCCTACAAAGTAGGGCATTGATTAAGGCATTTGGAATGAACAGAGGTTTTATGGTGGTAATTAATGATTAGAAAAGGTTTATAAAGGTTAGATAGACTTTAAGAAACTCAAAAGATCCTTTGACACCTTACTTGGAGGGTAAAAGAGCAATTTGAGTGTTCTCGGTTGAGATAAAGCCTTTAAAACCCTAAACTAAGGTTTATGCCATATCTCTTATTCTAACTATCAAAAACTGCCAAAAATTTATAGATTGGTCATATTTGAGGCATTTGGACTGAATATCAAGGTTCCATAATGGTACAAAATCATTTATATGGTTTAAGTGGTTGAGGATGCAAATAGAGTTGATAGGCCTAATAGGCCTAAAACAAAAAGCTATAAATACTTAGAAAAGTGACTTAATGTAAGAGATAAGGTATGTAACTTTGTGGATAGAGAGAACAAAACAAAGGGTATTTAATAAAGTGATTTATTTTTCAAAATTCTATGGTACAAATCAATACAAAGAAATAAACCCTAAAAATAGGGCTACAAGAATTGTGTGATAGTAGGTAGATTTATGAAAAGGAATGAGTTGAAACTTGAAGAATGTTGACAGTGTTGATGAGTGGGAAGAGAGGGTAATGAAACCTCTATTAGGCAAGTGTTGACCAAATTTGACTTTTAAGTCAAACTGGAGTACTTATAGGTAAATTTTTGACTTTTAGTTTTTTGGGGGGCTAATATAGATGTCACAGTAGGTTTTATATGTTATTTATGTCACTTAATGTTGTACTAGCCTTGGTCATTAGTTATTTTAGTCTTTTAAGTCATTTTAATGGTAAAAAAGGAGCATTTAATGAGTTTTATGGATTTATTAGGAAGTGTGAAGGTCAAAATTGGTTATTTCACATGACATGTGTCTTAAGAAGTCTTAATCCACTGTTGGTAACTGAAATTGGTAGGGTCATCAGAGAAAAAGGTAGTTTTCTTGAGGAAAAAATGAATTTGGCACTTGTACGACCTCCTTAAGAAGTGTGAAACATGGAAAATGGTTAAGAACTATATTTTAATCTTTTCCATGCTAAATTAAATTATTGGTTTTCTTTACAAGTGTCATTTATAAGCTACAACCATTTTGCTCCTTTTCCACCATTCTTGGCAAGCAAAAGTTACCTATAGTTTTGTACTTAGTATGGTTAGCAAAATGGGTTTAAATAAAAATGATCATAGGGGTATATTATACACTCAATTATATTATATTTTATATTTGGTTATAGATGAATGATGGCATGAGCTTTATGAACCATTCTTAAGAAGTTGACCTTCCCAATTTGCTTGCTAATCTGTGCACCCTATAACTTTTTCCTTGTTCTGGAGAATTTTATATGAACCAATTATTGAGTTTGGTTCCATATGATTTTATATTCTTTCTCTAATATTCCCCATGATTTTTTTCAATTTTGGAGTTTATTTGAGAGTCCAATCACCTCAAGTTTATAGACTGGTCCCATTCTATGTTATTGGTAGTTTTCACCATGTTTTGTATTTCATGCTTGTTCATGGTTTCAGTGAGTTGGAATAAGTCCTTGATCATGTTTTAAATGTGATCTTTCTCTGTTTCACCTTTCAAGCTTTGTTATTCAAGGTAGTTTTCATGAATTTGCAATCATATGCAATATTAATTGCCTGACAACCATTGATGAGCACGTACTAGTGCTATTATGGAGGAATCCACATTGAAAATGAGGTATTGACACCTATCTAAGATCATTTTGAATGTGAGGGGTGAATTTTAATGTATTTGGATAGGTATAGAATTCATAGGATGATAAAATAATGTTCATTGCCTATACTTTTCCCCATAGCCTACCTACAAGCAACTTAGTGTGTACCTATAGGTGCTCTCATGGAGTATTTATTATTGGAAAGAAGTTTTTGAGCTGAAAATGGTTTTATATGGTGAAGATAATACATTTTAAATCCTTGAATAAACTCCTAAACTCATGAAAGGTCAGAAACATGCACATTGTTTGCAACTTTACATTGTCAACGTGCACATTTGTATGACCACCTATATGTGGTACTACAAAGAGATAAAGGACCATTATGAGGTGTTAAAACAATGAATTATAAATCTAATTGGGATCCTAATACCCAAAAGAGACCTTAATATACATGTTTGATGTGTTAAGTAGGTAAATGGAGTTGAAAACCATGCTAAAAAATCCAAATGACTATTTCAGGCCCACAGTCCCCAAAAAGACAAAACAGAGGCCCAATGATGTTTTAGGATTATCATATTATAAGGTTTCCATTCCCTTTTTATACATATAATGAGCATAAAATTTATCCCTTAGCATATACAAGATCCTTGAAACTTTTGAGAGAGATAATGTTAGTGGAAGATGGTAATTCAGAGGCTCCAAGTTGCCTTCTAAACACTAAAACTAATCAGTGATGTCTATAGTCAAGTGAGCTAAGTGGTCTCTCAAATCAATGAAATAAGTCTCAATTCATGCTAGTAGGGTGGGATGGTATAATTGTACTAATATACATATAATTTCCATGTGAAGCATCAATGAGGAACATTGAATATGTTTTTCACTCATCGAGGGTGGGAGCAATCCGTACATAGGCCTAACACTTACCTACAACCATATTGTCTCCTTCATAGCTTAACCCAAGGTTGCTAATTAAAAATACCTTCATGGTGTAAAGGTTTTAATTAGTGAAAATTATCATTAATAACCTATATAATCATCATAAGGATAATATAATTAATGTTACTTCCTTCATAGGTACCTACAAGGGTCTTTTCCTCAAGAAATATACACCTACAATAGGGTACACTAACAATGAGTTGGCATGAGTGTTTAGGTGTTGTTTAGGTAACTAAAGTTGAATTCAAATTTAAATAGATGTTATAGGACCTCAATATATTCAAAGAGAGTTATTTTCACATCATGAACTAGTCTCAATGAGCTAAAGATCACCTATATGCAAGAGTTAAGGTAGGGATGTCTCAGTCTGGCATGGTATGGAATTGTGACTCTAACTAGATACCCCAAATGATGTTTTTAAGGCTTCTAAAGAATAATATTAGTTAAAATGGATGTTTTTTAATCTCAAGGTGAATTTAATATGTCTTTTTACACTATAACCAAGCCCCCAAGAAGGTAATGTACACCTATAAGACCCCACAGTCAAATGTAGTTGACTCTAGGGTGGGCAGAGGACAAACAAGTTGGTTGCTTGAAGTATTTAAAGCATAAAGATGAAAGAAAAAACTTATAAAATAATGGATATCACATTTTATTGCCTTCATGATGTGATAATGGGGGAGTAAAAGGGTTAGGTTATGTGGTCAACAGTCCATGAATGAAAAAACCCTACACACTATTTCCTTAGCAAGTTTATCTTAGACTTTTATGATTTTGGAATTCCTATGCATAAGATCAGGGGATTAATTTTTGTGGAGAGCATGCTTACATTTAAGGAATCCTCTCCAATTTTAATTTTTATCAAAGGAGGTAGGGGACTACTCTCTATTTTTGTCTTAGACAGAGGGCACTCCTCTCATGCATTCAACCTGCAATCTCTGGAAGATGAGTAGAAAGAGTATTTATAATCCAAGGAGACCTTTCAAAAATCTATGTAAATATTAGAGACACCTAATTAAATCTTTGAAATCAATCATAGAGAAGTGAAAATGAGCATAAATTTCTAAACCTCTTAAGATTGTAAATAAGCTTAAGAGCAATGATTAAACTAAAGGACCAAATAAGAGACCAAAGTCACTTTTGGCCTTAGACATGATTTTTAACTTGTTGAAACATGTTTAATGGATCCTAATATAGATTTTCAAGCTTTTTAGATGTAAATGAAATCACCAAAACTCATTTTAGGCTCTGAGTTGTTGGTAAGCTAGGCAAGAATTAGGCCTAGTGTCCAAGGAGGAGATCTTTCACATTTTTATCCTTAGATATTATTTTCCACCTATTGTAACATGTTATTTGGGTTAATATAGAGGTGTCTAAGCTTTTAGATTGTAAGGAAAACTGAAGAAAATCATTTTTGGACCTTGAACTAACTCAAACGTGTGTAAGATGAGGAAAAGAGATCGATAGGTTAGATTCAAGTGCTCACATATTTTTTGAGGGTTTATATGGAGGCCAGAGGAGATTATATATGTTTATGAGGTCCTTGAACAACCATCTAGTGGAATTGGTTGACAAAATCAATGTCCCAATTTTATGAACAATGCTTAAGAGGCCAAATTGCTCAAAAACCCTCATTAAACCCTTGTAGAGACCCAATGGATAAATGAGGACAAAAATGCATCTATATGGACCATTTTGGCCATGAAACATACTTAAACTTATATAGGACTCACTCAATCTCCCTCACATGCAAATTAATTGTATAGACTTATACATATGGGATGAGAAACAAGTTTCTTTTTACCATTTTTTGTGTTGTGCAAGCTACAATAATAGTGTGAAGATGAAATAAGGTTTATAAGGAATTTTTAGTATGTTTATAACTCTTTTTTTTCATTTAATAACTTCAATAAACTTATAAGTTTCCAAACTAGGTGCTTCAACCCAGCCAGTCAAAACTATCCTAATGAACAAGCTAGTGAGAAGGGTAGAAAGCTTCATGTGACCTAATTTTAAATCATGAATTATGCCTCTAATTCCATTTAGGGTCTTCAAAATTTTCATCCACTCCATCCCATGTATTTTCATGATAAATTGATGCCATTTTGGAAGCCAAGTGTGTAGGGTGCATGAAAAGAGGGTTTTCTTGATAGCAAATGATGATTGATCACACTTTCAGATGATTCTAGAGGACCTAATCTAAAACCAATGCATGGAGAGGCATGTATGATGTCTTTTAACTTAATTATAATAATTTTACCTACTCCTAATCAGTTATTAGGTGTTCAAATAGGGTCAATCATGAAGGCAATTTTTATGAGGTAGAATAAGGAGTTTTGTGCCACTTTGCAAGAGTTTGATGACTTGTATTGACACTTGGGGTTCCTAATTTTTCATGGTTAATACAATATCATATTATTTTGTATAATTAACTACTTTTATCATCTTTTAAAAGTTCCCTTGTGACCCATGGACCTCTCTCTTCTTCTCTCTCTCTCTCAAGCTCTATAAGAACTAACCATTTTGGCCATTGTATGATGTTCCTCTTGAGTATGGTGAATCCTTACTTAAATTTATACCATTTGATCAATATTAATACTTATTTTTACCTCTTTCATGATTATTCATATTGTGTTAAATTGGATGATGAATCTTGTTTAGTGAAAACTATGGATTCCTTAGCATGGTGTTTCATTATTTTACCTATTTACAGCCTCTTCTTCCAAGGAATGTGAAGTGTTCTAGGATATGTCCAATTTTGAGTGAGTTATTATATTAACTATTTATATTCAAGGCCTCTTTTCTAGTCCTCATACCCTAAGAAATTCATCCATCACCTCATAATGTAACATTAATGTGAGAAGACATGTATGTTTAGTTTGTCCTTTGTTCTCATGTGTAACATGTTATTGGTTGGAAGTTATAATGTTATTTGTGTATCACATCCATTAGAGTATTTTTATTTTATTTATCTTTCTCAATTTTCACCCCCCAGTTTTAGTTGTATTTTTTATCCAAATTGGTACATCAAGGGAGCTAACCCTATATAGAGATTCACCTCATCCTTAGGTTGCCCACAAGCCTACAGGTGTTTCTATTGTGCCACTTGGATAAGGAGATATTTTCCATCTCTTCAAAGGGAAAAAATCTAAGTGACAATATTTTTTGGCATGCTTGGTGGGACTTTTGGTTAATAAGTTGAGAGATTTTTGGTGTTGTCTCTCCATAATTAGAATTTGGAGGCATCTATTCAAGCATCAATGGTAACTCCAAAGCTACATTAGCTGGTCAAGTAGTCCAAGTTTCCTTTTGAATATTATTGGTGATATTTTTCTTTGTGTTCTTTCTTTCATGAGGTTTCATGTCTGACTTTGGTGTTGAGTTTTATTCTTTATAATTTGGTAAGATAGTGCAAGCTTGTGTTATTCCTTATCAACAAGAGCAAGTTATTAATCAGTCCTTTCATGAAGTGTACCAAGCCAAATATGGTTATTTTTAGCCCAAATATGATCATATTTATCCTTTTCATGAGTTCTATTAGTGATATATCCAGCCTCTTCAATATCTTGTTTCTCCTAGTCAACCTAGCCACTCCTCAACTCCATCCATTTCTACCTTCAAGCAAACACTTTTAGGCTATAAGAGGTGCATGTTACATCTTGATACTCTAAGAGGATGTGGTAAATATATCCATATACATTCCATTCACAAGGTTAGTTATGCCTTATATTTGGTCAAAAGAGAGTGGCCACTTATTGAAAGAGCCAATTGGTAAATGCTTAAAAATGATATGCTAGATGTGAGTGGTTTGATGGCATCCTTGGAGGATAATCTAAACATCTATGAGAGGTAGCCTTACCAAGTCTATCAACCTTAATGTTAACTTCCCAAATTTTCATATCAGCCATTTTTTATCCCTACTTATGATCCTAACCAAAATTACCAAAGTCATCCTTTTCAAAATCAAGTGGAATAGAGAGTTGAAAAGACTAGCCTTTTGTTTGAAGAAAACCTTGATAGACAAATTGAGTTGGACAATAAGCAAATACAATAGTCCATCTTAGTATCAAAATAAGTATAATTAAATCCCTCATTTCCCTCTCACATTGCATACCCACCACCTCAAAAATATACTTCTAATCCTAACATCCTAAGTTGGAGTAAGATAGTGGAAACATGGGGAAGGAAAGAGGAGAAAAGTCTTGAAAAAGAGTGTGAAGTTGAGAAGGAGCTTGACCCTATACAAACCCCTCCCACCCTTCCTCAATAAAATACTTATAATCTTAACATCATAAGTTGGATTAAGATAGTGTATTCATAGGGAAATAAATAAGATATAAGTTTGGTTGATAAGGACTATGAGGTTGTGAATGAATTTGACCCTTTGCAAGTTCCTCCCATCCTTCCTCAGGAAACCTATTGTCCTCCATATGAATCCCCTTTTATTCCTCATCCTCATAATGATGCATATAAAATTAAAGAAATACTTTTCCAAGAGAACCTAGCCAAGCAAATTGAAGAGTTAGAGTAAAAGATGATATTGTTGATTCAAGGTGTGATGGAAGGTTTAGACTCAAAATAAGATCATATGCCTAAAAACACCCCATCCATCTTTTCTCAAGAGATTCCCCAAGATAAATCAGATGTGAATGAGTTATTTTTCAAGTGGAAGGAAGAAAATCAAGTTGTTTTATCCCAATGTCTACCTCCCCTTCCCCATGAGCTTCCAAAATAACCCCCTACATTCCATTCCCAGTCTGATTTTGAATTTTATGTGCCACCTCTACCAACTAGTCCATCTTGTCTTCACCCCATCACCCTTTACATTGATGAACTTATGGTATGGGAACATAAATAGGATTATTTGGTTGATAATGAAATATAAATCTTGATTTGGAAAATATACCTCATTGGCAGCCTCATTAGGCTAGGTCACATGATTTCAAGATGCCTAGTCTTGGCATCACCATGAACGAGAAAGAGATATAAAATCTTGAAGTCTTTGAACAAGACTCTACATATGATCAAAATTTTGTATATGATCAACTCCAACATGAATATGATTGTTTTATTAAGGATGGAGAACAATTTCAATTCATCCCTAAAGAGGTGGCAGTCTTAGAAGTATATCTTGAGACCAATGTGGGAGTTGTTGCTCTTTGTAATGATATTGATATTAAATATATGAATAAATACCCTTAAGGTAGGGAAAAACCATATAATACTCCTTTAGAAAGGAATAACTCCACAATGTCTCTTTGAGGGGACAACCTCCAATATCCTCTTACAATAGAAGACTCAATGCTTACTTGATATCTTTACCATGATACTCATCTCCTATATATATACATCTATCTAACCCATGGATGGGTAACCTCCTAATCCAATGTAGGCTGACCATTACCCAATGTAATACTTCCATAAGTTACTCTATTATCCTAATATATTGTACCCATATAACTAAGGGGATGTGTGCCACATGTTGGCATCTCCATCAGCCCATATATCATATCCCTAGGTACATAAAATTCCTTCCCTCCTTGACATGTTTCATCCCCAAGACATAGGAAGAAACCAAATAATGAGTGTGCTTCAAATCATTGCACACTTGTCTCCAATTTCCATCATCTAGCCATCCATATGTGATCTTGGTAGGTGATAGCTCTCCAATCTTGTTTCCAAATTCCCTTGTGATCCTCTGTTTGCATTTATGATCATAATTATACTACTTTGGTGTCCAATCATAATTATTCCTCTTTTTATTCCATGTACCATATTCCACTGCGCTACTCTGATTCCAACCATGATCATAGTAGGTATTCTTCCATGCATAGTCATAGTGATTTCCCCATTCATTCCATGTGCCATAGTATTTTTTCTTGGGATTCCATGCATATCCATAATGATTGGAAATTTTATTTCTTTTATAGACAAAATGATTGTTATTATGACACTTCCTCACCTGGTTTCATGATTTTTTCCTCTCATGATGATGTGGGTGTCTATATACCTCAAACTTTTCCAATACTTTGACATTATCCACCTTTGCTTCTACCTCTTCCACATTTTCCTTCTTTGTCTCTTGAGTAGATGAAGTGCTCATTTTTAGTGTGTCTTTATCCATATCATCTGAATCTTTATCATGTTCTTCATCACATGTTTTCATCTCATCCTCATGATCTACCTAGATTGTTATTGATGCCTTTTTCACTATGATATCTTGTAAAGTGATCTTCTTTTTTCTATACCAAAACTTCATGAACTTTTTCTGAAAATTAATATTCATTGTTCCCAAAGTCTCTAACCATGGATATCCAAGAACTATATCCACATCATCCATATCCAAAGCATAAAAATCTGAATGCAAAACATATTTTTCCATAATGAGCTTTAGATCTTCAAACATTGAAATATTCTTACCATCTACTTGAACCTCTTTGATATTCTTTGCTTGGACATGTATATGCTTGGCCACATTCATGTTAATGAAGTTATACTTGCTGGTAGGGTCTATGGACACAACTACCTTCCTCTTTTGAATGTATCCATGAAATTGAAAAATTGACTCAGATTTCTTTGGAGCCAAATTATTTGAACCCTTATTTTCTTCTCTTCTTCTTCTTCTTCTTCTTCTTCTTCTTCTTCTTCATCTGCTTCTTCTTCTATTGCTTCTTCTACTTCTTCTTCTTGTTCTTCTGATAATTCTTCTATTTCTTCTTCTTCTTTTTCTTATTCTTTTTCTTCTACTTCTTCTTCTTTTTCTACTTCTTGTTTTATATCCCAATGATCTAAAAATATCTATTTCATTTCTATCCATGAAGAAAAACTTTCTATGCAGCTTAACTGATCAAACCAATCTAATGCAGGCCCAGATAAAAAATGAGTTAATTGTCTTTGCCCCAAAGTTTTTCTAAAATGATTCTCCAAAAATAACCACCATTCTCTAGCATCAATGTCATCTTCCCCTGAAAATATTTGCAACTCCATGATCCGCAAAAAAAATTAAGGTTCATGAAACCCTAAAATGTCAAAATTGATCCATAAAATTGCAAAAAATCACTCCAAAAAACTCAAAAAATTCTGAAGTTTTGATCGTAGAATTTTTATATCTGCTTACATCTCTAGAAAAAATCTCAAATAAAAAATCCTTATATTTCAGAGGATATAGCGAAATTATTATAAACCCTAAAATAGAAATAACTCCCTCAAAATGAATCAAAATATCTCTATTTTTTTACTGTGACTTATTTGAAATATTATCCATATCCAGTAAAACATTTGTAGAAAAATTCACAACCAATAAAAAGTTATTGATGATTCCAAAAAACACTAGGGTTTCGCTCCACAAATTGCCCAAATCGAAGCTCTGATACCACTTGTAATGAAATTGATATTCAATATATGAAGAAATACCCTTAAGGTAGGGAAACACCATATAATACTCCTTTAGTAAATAATAACTCCACAATGTCTCTTTGAAGAGACAACCTCCAATATCCTCTTACAATAGAAGACTCAATGCTTACTTGATATCTTTACCATGATACTCATCTCCTATATATATACATCTATCTAACCCATGGATGGGTAACCTCCTAATCCAATGTAGGCTGACCATTACCCAATGTAATACTTCCATAAGTTACTCTATTATCCTAATATATTGTACCCATATAACTAAGGGGATGTGTGCCACATGTTGGCATCTCCATCAGCCCATATATCATATCCCTAGGTACATAACACTCTTGAAGATGATCCAATACCTGAGCCTGATCTTGAATCACCATTAGTTGCATTGGATATTTAAGAGAATTATCTTGATGACATCATACATCAAGAAGATAATATTGAATAGGTAGTGGTTCTAGAGGATGAAGAGGACAAATATGATTGGTAGCTATAAATGAAGCTCTTTCAAGAGCTTGAAGAGCTTTGCCAAGTTGAGGGCCAAGTAAATGAAAAGGAGAAGAAATAATATTCCATGGAGGATAATGATCAAGATTGGATATAGTATTCAAAGCTCCTTGATGAGATAAAATAAATTTCAACTGAGAAGAAACTTAATATTGTTGAGACCCCTATGGAAATCAAGGATGAGGTTGAAATTGAGGATTCACATGAGAAGGTTGAGGCTGTTTAGATTCAATAAGAGTTCATTTTTAAATACAACATGTTTGAATCTGCCTATTTTTCAATGAACATCATGCTAATGGAGTTGGCAAACATCATGACAAAGTTAGAGGCATCAATACCAAGGATAAAAAGGCTACATGTCTCACTAAATCCTTCATGTCATGAAGTAAGAAGAGTTTAAAACTCTATCTTTGATCTAAGAGGAAGTTCTCATCTTAGGTTAGTGTTTGAGTTAGTTTGTTTAATATGTGTGTGTTTTATAAGTGCTCATGAAGCACATGTTTGTTGTCTTGTTTTGTGTGTGTCCTTACTTTGTGTGGTAGAGTTAATACGTAATTTTGTCTTGATGGTCAATATTCAAAGGTCTCCTTGTTTTCCTTAGACTTTATATGAATCCTAAGCCCCATGGCTTGATAAGGCTACTAGTCTAGTTAGTATAGCAGGCATACTACCTCTATGAGTCACCAATTTGTTGACCAAATTTGACTTTTAAGTCAAATTGGGGCACTTATAGGTAAATTTTTGACTTATATGTGTTTTTGGGGGATAATATAGATGTAAAAATGGGTTTTATAGGTTATTTGATGTCACTTAATGTTGTACTATCCTTGGTCATCAGTTATTTTAGTCTTTTTAGTCATTTTAGGGGTCAAAAAGGTACATTTAATTAGTTGTACATATTTTATGGGAAGTGTGAAGGTCCATATGGGTAATATCACATGACATGTGTCTTAATAAGTCTTAATACATTATTGGTAATTGAAAGTGGTAGGTTCATTTGATAAAAAGGCAATTTTCTTGAGGAAAAAAAGAGTTTGGCACTTGTATGGCATCCTTGGGAAGTGTGTCATGTGGGAAATGGTCAAAAAGCTTATTTTCAGATTTTGTATGCTAAATTACATGCTTTATTTCTTTATAAGTGTCATTTTTGAGCTAAAACCATTTTCCTCCTTTTTCACCATTCTTGGCAAGCAAAAGTAACCTATAGGTTTGTACTTGGTACGGTTAGCACAAGGGGTATAAAGAAAAATTATCTTAGGGTTATATTCTACACTCAGTCATCTTCCATTTTATGTTTGTTTTTATAGGAATGGTATCCTGAGCTTTATCAACCATTTCTAAGAAGTTGACCTTCCCAATTTACTTGTCAATTTGTACAGCCTATAGGTTTTTCCTTGGTTTGGAGAATTCCATATGAAATAGTTACTAAGGTTGGTTCCAGATGATTTTAACTTCATTATATAATGTTCTCCATGATTTTTTTCAATTTTGGAGTTTATTTGAGAGTCCAATCGCCCCAAGTTTGTAAACTAGTTCCATTCTATATTGTTGGTAGTTTTTCACCTTGTTTTTTATCTTCATGCTTGTTCATGGTTTTAGTGAGTTGTAATAGGTAATTTATCATTTTTTCAATGTGATATTTCTCCCCTTCACCTTCCAATATTCATTCTTCAAGGTAATTTTCATGAATTTGTAGTCATATGTAATATTAACATCCTAACAACCATTAATGAGCATGCACTAGTGCTATTATGGAGGAATGCATGTTGAAAATGAGGAATTGACACATATTTTATATAATTTTTAATGTTAGGGGTAAATTTTAAGGTATTTTTATAAGTATAGAATTTATGGTATGACAAAACAATGTTCACTACCTATACTTTTCCTAACTACCTGTCTACAAGAAACTTAGTGTGCACCTACAGGTGCTCTCATGGAGGGTTTCTTATTAGAAGGAAGTTTTTAAGTTGAACATGGTTTTATATGGTGAAGATAATACATTTTCAATATTTTAAGAAATGCCTAAACTCGTGAAAGGTTAAAAACATGCACATTGTTTGCAACTTTAAATTATTAGTCTACACATTTGTATGACCACCTACAGGTGGTACTACAGAGAGATAAATGATATAGGTGTTAAAATAATGAATTATAAATTTTCTTGTGACACCAATATGAAAAATACACCTTATTATACATGTTTGATGTGTTAAGTAGGCAAATGGAGTTAAAAACTATGATAAAAAATCCAAATGATTATTTCAGGCCCACTGTCCCCAAAAAGGCAAAATAGAAGCCCAACCATGTTTGGGGATTATCATATTCTAAGGTTTACATTCCCTTTATATACATATAATGATCATAACCTTTATCCCTTAGCATATATAAGATCCTTTCAAAGTTCTATAAAGAGAAGGTTAGTGGAAGATGGTAATTCAGAGGCTCCAAGTTGCCTTTTAAACACTAAAACCAATCAGTGATGTCTACAGTCATATGAGCTAAGTGGTATCTCAACTCAAAAAAATGAGTCTCAATTCATGTTATTAGGGTGGGATGGTATAATTTAAATACTATACATATACTTTACATGTGAATCATCAATGAGGAACATTGAATATGTTTTACACTTACCAAGGGTGAGAGCAGTTTGTACATAGGCCTAACACTCACCTATACCCATATTGTCTCCTTAAAAGATTAACCCAAGGTTAATAATGGGACATAAATTCATGGTGGAAAGATTTTAGTTAGTTAAAAGGATTAGTAATTACCTATAGAATCATCATAAGGAGAAGATAATTAATGTTACTACCTTCATAAGTACCTATAGGAGTCTTTTCCTCAAGAAATGTACACCCACAGTAGGCTACACTAACAGTGAGTTGCCATGAGTGTTTAGGTGTCTTTTAAGTCACTTAAGTTGAATGAAATTTTAAATATCTATTATGGGACCTTAGGATATTCAAAGGGATCTCTTTTCACATCATGAATAGGTCTCAATGAGATAAAGAACACCTACAAGCAGGAGTTAAGGTAAGGATGTCTTAGTCCAATAGGGTATGGAATTATGACTCTAACTAGATACCTCAAATGATGTTTTAAAGGCTTAAAAATAAGAATATTAGTTCAAATGGATGTTTATTAATCTCAAGGTGAATTCAAGAAGTCTTTTTACACTATAACCAAACCCCCAAGAAGGTAACGTGTACCAATAGGACCCCACAGTCAAATGTAGTTGAATCTAGGGTGGGTAAGGACAAATAGGTTGGTTGTTTGTAGTATATAAAGCATAAATATGAAATTAAAACTTATAAAATAATGGTGATCACATTTTATCACCTTCATGACGTGATAATTGGGGATTAAAAGGCTCAGGTGATGTGGTTAATAGTCCATGAATGAAAAAACCCTACACATTGTTTCTTTAGCAAGTCTGTATTAGACTTTCATGCTTTTGGAGGTCCTATGCATAAGATCAAGGGATAAATTTTTGTGTACATCATCCTTACAATTTTATGAATCCTCTCCAATTTTAATTTTTGTCTAAGTAATCATGGGAGTGCCTTCTTTTTGTCTTAGATATAGGTCGCTCCCCTCATGCATTCAACCTACAATCTCTAGAAGATGGGTAAAAGGAGTAATTAGAAGCCAAGGAGACCTTTAAAAATGTATGGAAAGATTAGAGACACCTAATTTAATCTTTTAAATCAATCACAGAGAAGTGAAAATGAGTATAAAGGTCCAAACCTCTTAAGATTATAGACATGCTTAAGAGCAAGGGTAAACCAAAGGACCAAATAAGAGACCAATGTCACTTTTGGCCTTAGAAATGATTTTAAAATTATTGAAACGTGTTTTAAGGAGCATAATATAGATGCTAAATCTTTTTAGATGCAAATGAAATCATTAAAACTCATTTTAGGCTCTAAGTTGTAGGTAAGCCTACCAAGCAAGGATTAAGCCTAGTGTCCAAGGAAGAGATATTTCACATTTATAGCCTTAGATATGTTTTTACACATATTGTATCATGTTCTTGGGGTTAATACAGAGGTTTCCAAGCTTTTAGAGTGTAAGGAAAACCAAAGAAAGCCATTTTTGGACCTTGAATTAACTCAGACTTGTGCAAGATGAGGAAAGGAGCTCGATAGGCTAGATTCAAGTGCTCACATATTTTTATAGGGTTTTCATGGAGGCCAAGGGATTTTAGAGAAGTTGATGAGGTCCTTGAACAACCATCTAGTGGAGACAATTCAATGTCCCAATTTTATGAAGATTGCTTCAGAGGTCAAATTGCTTAGAAACTCTTGTTAAACCCTTGCATAGTCTTGATTGGAGAAATGAGGATAAAGATGCATCCATATGGAAAATTTTGGCCATGAAACATATTGAATCTTGAAAAGGACTCACTCAATTTCCCTCACATGAAAATTAGTTGTACAAAATTGTATAGATGGGGTGAGAAACAAACTTTTTTTTACCATTTTTTATGTTGTATGGGATACAAAAAGAGTCTAAAGATGAAATAAGGTTTTGAGGTAATTTTTATACTTTTTATAACTAAATATGTTCATTTAATTCCTTTAAGAAACTTATAAGTGTCCAAACCAAGTGCTTCAACTCAGCTAGTCAAAATTGGCCTAATGGACAAACTAGTGAGAAGGGTAGAAAGCTTCATGTGAGCTAATTCTAAAGAATCCTTGATAAATATAAGACTATGGATGGTCTTTAAAATATTAATACACTCCATACCACATATTTTAATGAGAAAATTATGCCTTTTTGGAAGCCAAGTGTGTAGGGTGCATGAAAATAGGGTTTTTTTGATAGCAAATGATGATTGCTCACTTTCAAATTATTCTAGAGGACTAGGCCTAAAACCAATGCATAGAGAGGAATTTATGATGTACTTAAAATAAATTATAATAATTTTACATGATCATAATCATTTATGAGGCATTGAAATAGGTCCAATCATGAAGGCATTTTTTAAAGTTAGAATAAAGTGTTTTGTGCCACTTTACAAGATTTTGATGATGTGTATGGACAATTAAGATTCCTAAATTTGCATGGTTCATCCCATATACTATTATAATGAATAATTAACTAATTCTCTTATCTTTATAATTTTTCCTTGTGACCCTTGGACTTCTCTCTCTCAAGTTCTATAAGAACTAGCCATTTTAATCATTGTATGGGATGCTCCTCTTGAGTATGGAAACACCCTACTCAAATTAATACCATTTTATCAATAAGACTACTTATTTTTACCTATTTTATTACTGTTCATATTTTTTTAAATTATATTATGAATCTTTCTTAGTGAAAACTATGGATTCCTTATCATGTTGTTTCATTCTTTCATCTATTTGCAACCTCTCTTGCAGGGCATGTTAAGTGTTCTAGGAAATGTCCAAGTTTGAGTGAGTTAGTATATTCACTAGTGCTATTCAAGGCCTCTTGTCTAGTCCTCCTAGCCTAAGGCATTCATACATAACCACATAATGTAACATTGATGTGAGAAGAATGTATATTCAATTTATCCTTTGTTCTCATATGTAACATGATATTGGTTAGAAGTCATCATGTTAGTTGGTGTATCACATCCATTAGAGTATTTTTATTTCATTTATCCTTCTCCCTTTTCACCCCCAAGTTTATTTTTAGTTGTGATCCAAAGTGGTACATCAATGGAGCTAGCCCTATCTAGAGATTCACCTCATTCTTAGGCTGACCACAAGCCTAGAGATGTTTCCATTGTGCCACTTAGATGAGGAGAGATTTTCCATCTCCTCAACTGGTGCAAATCCAAGTGAAAATATAAATATCAATAGAATTAAAAATCATAAGATAACTATTATAATATTTATATCATTACTTGAAGAGTGTGCCTAAGAGTCATTGACAAAGGAAGTGGATTTATAAATAAGGATAAGTGAGTTAAGTTGGTGTATTCTCTGCATCACCTACTCCCTAAACCAACTATCCAATTTAAAATTCAAATATATATATATCCTAGCCACCCTACCATCCAATCCATTCCTACATCCCTATAAACCCTAAACCTCATTAAATCACATCTAATCCCTATTATCCCTTAAACTAATTAAGAAGCCTATATAACTAGAGAAGTTCCTCTAAGACTCTATAAGTCTCAAAACTACAGACTTCTAAATAATTTTAAATTCCCTCAAAATTCCCTACATTATTCTATAAAAGGCCATATTTGGGCCATGGCTAAGATAATAACAAATAAAATTAGAAATCCATCAATCCATCATTTTTCCACTATCCTTGCATCCATAGAAGCACTCTAGAACTCATCCAAGCCATTATCCACTTCACACAACCATTGGAAGCCATCATCAATATCTTACAAACAATCTAATAATTCAAATTTTAGACATCGAACAATTCAAGTACAAGTCCTATAATGGAGGTATAAGGAGGTAAAAAGGATGGTAAGCATGCTCTATTTATTCTAATTTGCCTCTTTTATCCATTCCTACTAATGTCATTAGATTTTAGGTTTTTATTACTAATTTTAGTAATATTGATTGAATCTAAAATTTGGTGCATATTTTTACAACCATAGTGGGATAAACCTCCCTTAATTAACATAATATCATTTTTGAAAGTAGTTTGAGTAATTATAGGACAAACTAGATGTAAATATAAGCTTTGATTTTCAATTTTTAACACGTATAGGTAAATCATGACTTTACACTAGTATTCATGGTATTGTAGTTACAAGATTGTAAATACCAATAGATTTTTTTCATTTAAATACTCATGGTTAGGATTTTTATATGGTTTTATCCTTTGATAAAACCATGACTTTTATAGTCATGACTTTGTCTTGTTAGTCATGATATTGTAGGTTCTAGTAGCGATATTGTCAAACCTAATAGTAAGCGTCAGATTAGGGGTCTATTTATACTAACCCTTCTTTTCTATAGATAGTTTATCTATTTGTTTTGTTTTTGTGTGAAAAAGGAAAGAGATCCATTTGACATCCAACTATTGATATATTTTTAATAAAACCATAACTTGTACATTTATGACTTTGGACTGGTAATCATGGTATTGTAGGTTTCAATTGTGATATTATCAAATGTAGTAGATTGGGGTATTCTATTATATATTCATTGCCATCAATTAGTTATAGATATCTCTGTATATTGATTTTCTCTATTTGGAAGGATATTATGACCTATGGTGGTATGGAAAAAGATATTAAGCCAAAAACCTTGATCTTTTGATTGTCTCCAATAAAATCATGACTCCATCAGTCATGATATTGCTATAGTAACTATGGTATTATTAATGATAGTCATGATTTTGTCTTTCTTCCTACAACTAGTAAAATTTGGACCTCTATTATTCTCTATATCATCAACAAAAGACCCTTAGGTTCTAGGAAGAAGGTTATAAAGTTCTTAGATGAAAGATAAAAGTGTTTTTTGATAAAAAGTTTCAAACCATTTCTCAATCTATATATTTTGACCTAAACCCCATTTACCTATAGAAAGGTCTTGACTAGTGTTTATTTTTGTGTGTAGGATCCACAAGGGGTAGGAAGAAAATAGAATAAACATCTTAGGCCCACCACATAGAATATTTTTACATCTTCTACGAAATTGCAACTATGACATTTGTGGTTTTTTTCTACAAATTGTGACTTTGTCACTTGCAATTATGACTTTACAGATACCTAGTCAAAGTGATAGCTTAGGATATCTAGTTGGTAGAAGACTTAAGCCTTAGTGGTTGTAGGTTATATATAGGGTAAATATCATTATATTTATTTTATTCAATAGCATAAGATTAAATTTATATAAAAAAATCATAAAATTATATATAATATATCTCCCTTGTAATTATTTTGATCTAGTAGAAGACTTACATAGTTACCTTAGGACATTTTCTTTTTTTGCTATTTTTTGTAATATCATAGATTTTGATTTTTTTATAGTTGCGGCTTTGTTGGTTTGATTAATGATTTTATTATATAATATTAATTTTATTATATAATCATAATAGTTTACTAACATTTTTCAAAGTCATGACTTGTAACTTGTGATTTTGTTTTACAAGTTGCGGTTTTGTATATTTTGGTTGTGGTTTTGCTCTGTACACTCATAGTTTTGTGAGGACTTATAGGTTTTTGAAAACCTAAACCAATAACCCTTTTTGGTTAAAGACCATTTAATATTTAGTTACCCCAATTGTATTTCTAACCTTTGTGCTTGTAGGGAGGGGTGACATTTAGTATATTTTCCTAGTTTTCATTATATCTTTCTTGTTTTATCATCATGATTTTATATATCTTGATTGTGAAAAATTGTTTCTTGTATATGCTTGCATGTGTGTGTATATGTTGAATTATAAATAGTCATTGTATCATACCCCTCACATGAAGGTAATTAATCAGTTAATTAATCATATCATGTGTTTTTTTGTTTTTTATCCACCCTCTAGGATAACACATGACTTGGAGTTCATCCCCATGTATAGGCTTAGTGTATAGGGGTTAGTGTCATGGATTTCACCACCACGCACTACCCAAACTCCATGTTTTGGTAGAGTCTACAAATTAGGATAGTTATCATTGCATGTCTAAACAAAATTCTCCATAAAGGGTTTCATGAAGTGAGGGGCAATTAGGATTTGAGACATAGGATGGTCAGATAACATCCTACATGAACTTGGGCCCCAACATAACTTCATGTATATATAGGATGCATCTATAACCATTTGTGTATACCTATATTAGGAGCCTTAGGATATAAAAAGTGTATCGCTATAGGATTCAATATCATCTTTGAAGTGGCCATCAAGTACAAGTGGGGTTGAGAGGGTTTATTTGATATTGTAATTATTCACCAACCTATAGCCTCACTTGTGAATATGTTAGATGGTACGGGCATTGGGTTACACACCCATTATAGTTGACTAGTTTATGATTATAATTATATATTTTATTTGAGTGTTGTGATGAGACTCATATTATTTGTGAGTTGAGTCAGCCATACCTATATTCTATGTGATACCTTAGATAACCTCTAGGTTAACACTCAGCATCTTATCATCATCATAACCCATCCTAGTCATCACTTCATTCACCTATATATTAGTACTTTAAACACTTCCATTTTTCATTTCTCCTTCACACCCAACATCCATATAGTATTCATTTTATATACCCCTTTCTATATATTCCCCTATCCCCTATATATTTTATACCACCTTTTGACCACGATCCTTTATTCCTATAATCACCCAATCATCTCATATTCACTCCATATTATCCATATTATACATCTACTATATATTATCCATGCCATTTATATCCATCCTATAATACCTTTATATAATAATTACCCCCTTCACATCTTCTTTGTAAACTAGCATACCATCTTATCTCGTACCCATTTATATATCACATCTTTCTTTGACCAATTTCATATTGTCTATCATACCACCCTATATCCATTTCATATTTCCTTTGAACATCATTATAGTCACTCTATATTTCCCATAATCTAAATCTAATATCCACCATCCATCCCATTCATATCCATTCTATAAACACTTTTATCTAGTAATTTCCCCATTTCATGTCTTCTCTTTGAAAACTAGCTTGTATATATCTTGTATACATTTGTATATCCATCCTTATTATACCTTTTCATATCACATCATTGTGAACCCTATCATAATTAATATAGTATGTATCCCCATCACATTTTATGTTAGCATCTAACCACTATCCACTTCACTTCATCTATACCAC
Organism: Torreya grandis; assembly: GCA_037957365.1. Taxonomy (NCBI): domain Eukaryota; kingdom Viridiplantae; phylum Streptophyta; class Pinopsida; order Cupressales; family Taxaceae; genus Torreya; species Torreya grandis. The sequence continues at coordinate 1,697,510 of JARHVA010003705.1, read as the reverse complement.
AACACATTTGTCCATATTATCCTTCCTCTCATATCTTTCTTTGGTAACTAGTTTGTCCATTTTAATCTCTTCAACCTACATTTGTGCATAGATCATCTTAAGTGGTTATCATTATTTTTCAATCCTACATCCACCTTAAAAATCTTATCCACTTTACAAACATCCTCTTTTTCACCATATATATCATACATCTCCCATCTTTCACCCATTTCATCCCATTTAAATACTAGATTTTATCTTGAAATCAAGATTCTAGTGGTCACCCATCTTCTTTGGATTATCACTGTTTACATCCTCTAGACTTTTGGATTATCAATATACATATTATTTTAGGACTCTAATCTATCACCCATCATTTATCTTTATCCTTATCAGGTATCTTTGTCATCTATTACCCATCAAATTATCTCTTTTCTAGTAGACAAAGTATTTGACCCCATCTCTCTTCTTCATATTTGATAGATTAGTCTCTTAACAAACTTTGTTCTTGATAATTCTTAGTCACCCCATCCTCCTATATCACTCTATTTTTACCACTAGTAGCCTTGGTCTCTAGATGGAGGTAGTATTTGAAGACTTCCATCTCATCCATCATACTTTATCACATTTTTATTTCATAATGGTTATCTGTACCTGATCCCAACTTAGGATTGGACAAGCCTCCAAATAAGATAATCAACCATTGGGGTACATAGATGATCTAACTTGGGAACATGATGAAATTCATAGTGAGATTCACACACCCAAAGATGAGGATAAAATATTTAACCCCTCCATAATGATGAAGTAGGAAATCTCATTGACTGCTATCTATATGAGAACCATGATCATGTCCTAGCTCATGCTATTAAAATAGAGGGCACATTTCCTTCCACCTTTCACCATGCCCTCTTACACAACCTATTTTTCCCTCCATCACATCAAAACACACCACATCAACATTTTAATCACATACCCCAAGGAGAAGTATATGTGGACCATGGATTTGTTGAATAAGAATGCCCATTATCCCTTTACAATAACTGCAATGAGGCTAACAAGAGATATACTATCATAGAGGATCGCTTGGACTAATTAATGCAATAAATCAACCTCTTACTTTTTAATCAACATCCACCATCCCCTAGATAAAATCAAAACAATACCAATACCATCAATAATTCCAACACCACCAACACTACGAATAATGCCAATAACATTCATTACACTCATAATACCCATGGCACCCATATCCCCAAAATTAGCTAAAATAAAACTACCAATCCTCTTAGGGATTCCACCTTTGCCCAAGAATGGAGAGTGATGAATTAGACCCTCCAATAGATAGATCCATGATCACAATCCCTTAAATATAAATATGAAGACTTTTGTTCCTCACCATTGGACATGATTATTTTTCAAATACCCTTTTCTTCACATTTTGAAGTACCCAAATTTGAATAATATCAAGGAAAAGGGGATCTTAGCGATCTTGTCCAAGAATTTTATGTGGCTTTCCATGAGGTGGCTTATGAAGATGATTATTTGTTGAGACTCTTTCCCAAAAGCCTCATGGGACCTACTTTGGAATTGTTTATACATTTACCTAAAGGGTTAATATCTAGATTTAGAAAGCTGATAGAATAATTCATTAGACATTTCTCATTTAATATTAAGCATGATATCTCTATTATTGACTTTTATAATACAAAACAATGAAGTGGTGAAAGTTTAGCATATTTCTTACAAAGATGGTAGGGTTTGGAAAGTTGCTTGAGGTGTACCATACCTGAGAAATAATTGGCCAAGATCTTTGTAGACAATCTTAATGTTGAACTCAAGTATCAATTAAAATTATAGTCTGCCAAGACCTTTGATGAGATCATAGAGAAAGGAATGCAAATAGAAAATCCCCTCATTGTAAAAGGGACTATCAAGTTATATTCTTAGAATGAGTAGACTAAAAATAAATATGATTATTTTTTAGGGAAATATAAATTCTTTAAAAATAAGAATGTTGTGGGTGATGGGGTTATGGATTCTAAGAAATAATATGTACAAATAGTTCAAAATAAAGGCCTCACAAAACAACAAAATGTCTCCTCCATCTGGGTTCTTCAAGCCAAGCCAAAGCCTTATACAGGCAAAAGAATACTCAAAATATTGGGAGTCCCAATAGAAATAGTCCTTGATCAATTAATTGCACTAATATGATCACCTTGCCTAATATTAAACTTGTGGATGATCACCAACCAAATCCAGACTAGTATCATGAAGATGACTTTGTAAGTACCACAAGGTTAAGGGGCATGATATGGAATGATATATGCAACTAAAACACTATATACAAGATTTAATAGAGAGGGGTGATATTTAAATTGAAAGAGAATCTCCCAAAAATTAGTTAGTAAATGGACAACTTGACATTTACAAGGATCCACTCTTAAGCATGATCAAAGGAATTAGAGACATAAAGAGACCAGGGTTAGGCCTCTTCATCCAATTGTACTAACTACCATAATGACCCTTACTTTACATTAGCACCATAAAAATATTTAATATCCAAGAACCCACTCCATCCTCATCCCCCATCCTAAAGAGTAGTTAGACCACTGCTAATTACATCATTACTACCAGGCACAATAAGATAGTAGTTCCTACAGCACCCCCTAAAGACTCATCCACTTCATCTATTACCCAAAAGGGAAATGTTCTTAAGAATTATTCAATATCTCCTAATAAATATTATGACATCATTCAACAACTTTAAGAAACTCTAGCTCAAATATCTTTAATGGAGCTCCTTAAAGCATCAATTTTACATCAATAAATATTGAATCAAGTAGTGAATGATCTAAAAGTCACTAATGAATTGGATTCTAATCAATTTTAGGCACTAATATCACATTTATTCCCTTCACAACATATCACTTTAAGTGCTTGAGATATGCCTCCCATTGGCCCAAATCATAATTACCCTCTATACATTGAAGTAACCATCTCCCATCATCAAGTTCCATGGGTTCTCATAAATGAAGGATCGAGACACTCAACTTATGTAATCTAGACTTTTTGAATAAATTGGGATATTAAAAAACATCACTAGGACCCACTTTGATAATGATCAAATCTTATGATGACAATTAAATTCCATCAGTATAGACCATTTACCTTCCCATTATTGTGGGACCTATAGTGCATCAGATGTTAGTCCATGTTGTGGATGTGGATTTTCTATATAACATGTTTTTTGGAATACCATGGATTAATGAGATTAAATATATTTTATCCACATTACATTAGAGCCTAAAATTCCCTCACTCTAGAATGGAGGTCATTATACCAAGAGTTATTGACCATCTTCATAGTTTTCAGATCGATCAATCATCATCACCATCACCTTATCTTGGAAAAGATAATTCTATCCTAAGTCCAATAGTGGCTAAATATATCCCCTAACTAGCTTGAATCCACATCAAATCCACTACCAAATGTCACTCTACTGAAGGCCACATCCATATGTTATGGAGAATATGAATACAAAACATTCTACATTAGTGATTTACCTCATTCTCCATGTAGCTATGGGTCCCCAACCATGAAGAAGACCAATCCCATCAGATATTGGTTTGGGACAACAACTTTCTCAAGAATTGGATTTTTATCTAAATAATATGTTAAATATGGGGATGATTCATGGATTATAATAGAACATGAGGCCCTCATTTCTCTAAAAAAATTATCCTCTAGTCCAGAAGATAATGGATAACATGCACTATAAAGGGAAAGGAATGGGAAAGAAAGAGCAAGGTCAGCTTGAACCTATCATGGTTTAATAACATCCACAATATTTTGGTTTAGGATACAGACTATATGATGATGACCCAACTAGTATCATTGTGGATTCTCTTTCAATCCTTAGGCCATCTCTCCTTGATGATGATACTGAAATAGGTTCAATATGTAGTTGTTTCAAGGAACTCATTACCACTAACCTTTTCTCAAATACCACCATCTCTACCATCAATATTTTCATCTATTATCCATCCTTATAGACTAGGAATCAAAACAAGATCCTTCTTTTGACATGTTTCAAAATGATGAGGCTATTTTGGAATATATGGGAGCTAGATATTTCATGCCATCTAATGACCATAAAAATGCCTTTTTGATAGATATCTATCAATCCACATACTTTAGGGAAAAACAAAAACCCCATGATCAAATTAATGAAGAATACTCTAAAGAAGAAGATCTTTCCAAAGAACTAGATGAACTTCCCAAAATGGTTAAATATAAGTCAATATTGGGATGGATCAACATCCCAAAATGGTTAAATTAGGGGCATCTCTCACATCATAGGAATGTGAGGTCATCATAGAGATTCTTAAAGAAGTTATCAACACCTTCACATGGAGTTATGCTGACATGCCTAAATTAGATCCCTCCTTGGAAGTAAACCACTTGGTGTTACATCCAAATATGAAACCTATCAAATATAAGATATGAAATATGCATCCCAAGGTGGTGTTATTGGTCAAAGAGGAGTTACAAAAATTCTTAGAAGCTGGGTTAATCTACCCTGTTGATTATTCAAATTGGATTTCTAATATCATCCATGTAATCAAGCCAAAAGGAAGAATCAGAATTTGTACAAATTTTCAAGACATCAATAAGTCATATACAAAGGATTATTTCCCCCTTCCCAACATAGAAATGATTGTAGACTCGACCACTAGACATGAAATATTCTCCCTTATGGATGGTTTCTCAAGATATAATCAAATCAAAATTACACCTAAGGACTAGCACAAAATAGCTTTTATTACTCCATGGGGAACATTTTTCTATCAAGTCATGCCTTTTGGCCTTTAAAATTTAGGAACAACCTATCAATAGTCCATGACAATCATTTTCATGACATGATGCATGACATCATCAAATATTATGTCAATGACATTTTGGGGAGGTCTCACTTAAGATATTAACACCATGTGGTTTTAAGAAGGATTTTTAAATGATTACAAGAGTATAAAGTTAGGCTAAATACCAAGAAACGTGTATTTGGTGTCACCTCAAGAAAATTATTGGGATTTATAGTTTCAAGAAGAGGCATAGAATTAGATCTATCAAAGGTGAAGTCAATCACAGAAATGCCTTCACCTCACAATCTTAAGCAACTATAAAGTCTTCAGGGCAAACTACAACCCATAAGGCATTTCACTTCTCAACTTACTGATAAATGTCACCCCTTCACCCATATCCTAAATAAGGGGACTACATTTCATTATAATTTTGAATGCTAGAAATTTTTTTAAAATCTCAAATAATATCTACCTAATCCACCTATATTGTCACCACCCATCTCGATAATACCCTTTCTCCTATATATTTCAGCAACCCCATGTGTAATTGGTGCCCTTCTAACACAACACAATGATTAGGGTAAGGATCAATACATATACTATCTTAGTTGAACATTAATATCCTATGATCTAAAATATACTCCAATAGAGAAGGCATGTTTAGTCATGGTTTTTGCATCATAAAAGCTTTGACACTATGTGTTAAATAATTAGGTACAGTTCATTGCAAAATTTGATCCATTAACATATTTTTATCCAAATCAGCTCTTACTAAAAGAATGGAAAAATGGATAATGTTGCTTAGTGAGTTTGACATTGTATATGTCAACCAAAAGGATATAAAAGGACAATTTATCATGGATCAATTAGTTGAGACACCAATTAAAGTGACTAATTCTCTTGTCATGAATTTCCCAAATGAGTCTATAATGAATACTTCATAAATCAAATGGATGCAAATTATACTTTGATGGCTCATTCACCATGCATGGGTCAGGAGAAGGTAACCTTATTCCTAAGGCTTTTTTCCTTACCTTCCCATGTACCAATAACATTTCATAATATGAATCCTTGATAGCTGATCTTCACCTAGCTATTCAGTAGAACATCCAACACTTGAAAGTATTTGGTGAATCACATTTAATAATCAAATAGGTCAATGATGAAGTCTAAAAAAAATATGAAAAGTTTCTCCCTTATAATTAGTTAGTGGATCAGTTAAAATAAAATTTCTAATCCATCACATTTGAACAAGTTCCATGAGGAAGTAACAAAGTGGCTAAATCAATGGCTACTATTGGCTCACTCATCAATCTCCCTGAAGACATTTTAGAAGGTAAATTTCTAATTGAGCATTTGAGTATTCCATCCCATCAGTCTATGGCTCCTTTTCAAATTTATGTGATTAAAAATCCCAATCTCCCATGGTACCATGACATCTATAGGTACCTCAACAACAACACCCTCCCCCTTAAACTCAACCATCACTAATGTAAATCCTTCATTCATTGCACCTCTTGATACACCATCCTTGGCAACATGATTTATCGATGAGGCTAAAATGGAACCTTGTTGAGGTGTTTTACATCAAAAAAGGCTTCTCAATTGATCAAATAAGTTCACGATGGCATCTACGATAGGCACATCATTGGAATGGCCCTGGCAAAGAAACTCCTCTGAACTAGCTATTATTGACCAATGATGGAACAAAATTATTATCAATATGTGAGAAAATGTGTAGCCTATCAAAAACATGGAAATATCATTCATGCTCCTATGTAGGATTTGTATCCTAATATGAGTCCATGGCCATAATCCATATGGGGCCTTGACTTAATTGGAAAGATTAATTTGACTTTATTAGATGGTCATAAATTCATTTTCACATCAATAGGATATTTTACCAAATAGGTAGATGAAATGCTACTCACACAATGGGACTTCAAATATCCAAATTCATTCTCAATTATATCATTTATCATTTTGGCATACCTACCAATATCATTTCGAATAATGACAAATCATTTAAGAATCATGGTGTTGAGGCCTTGTGCCAAAAATATCACATCACATATAATTTTTCCTCTCCTTATTATCCCCCAGGGTAATGGACAAGAAAAAGCTACTAACAAGACTCTCATTAAAATCTTGAAGAAGATAGTTAATCAAGTAGGAAGAAATTAGCACACAAAACTTTATCCATATTTGTGTTCTTATCAAATAAGTGTCTACACACCTACTAGGGAGACTTCATATGCCTTAGTTTAAGGGATCAAATAAATTTTATAGTTGAGGTAGAACTACCCTCCCTCTAAATTTCACTGAGGGACATCATCAACAATCATAATCATCAATAGGAATGTCTAAAAGAACTATAACTCCTTGATGAAAAGTAGTAGAAGGATCTTAATCATCTCTATGCATATAAAAATAAACTCAAGGGCCAATACCATAAGAAGATCCAATCTAGGGAGTTAAAATTTGGTGACTTGGTCCTAAAGGAGAATTAGAAAAACACTAATGCATAAAGAGATAAGAAGGGGAAGTTTGAAGCTAATTGGTTAGGTCCCTATCTCATTGTTACCAAGTTTAGATTAGGTGCATATAAATTGGCCATGCTCGATGGAGAATAACTGGATGATCCCATGATCATGCATCTAAAGCACTTCTATACCTAAATAGGTCACATCATCCTCTATCTATGGACATCTCGTATCCAGTCCACCCACCCATCACATTTCCACACTAGTCAAAAAAAATCCATCCAATGGTGAAAACTAGTTTGTTGGTGCCTTGGGTAATTACCATGATAAAAACTAGTTTTCAACATCATGGTAAAATAATAATGACCCTAGTCTCAATAGTGAGTATCCATCATATCATTTTTAAATAATAATATGTGGCAACTACTTCAATAAAAAAATCACATGACTTGTCAAAACTATTTGTTGGAGGGCTCTTTGAAGTTACTTATCCATACTTAGTACATATAAGTCCCATCATATCCTTATCATGACTTACCCAAAATATTATTTGACAAGCATATCTGCTCTTTAGCCTCTACACAAAAAATCCATCTCCACTCATCCATTGTTGTCATTAAGCCTCATGTCTACACTTCCTCACTAATAATCATCATTATGAAGGGTCTCAACATATCAAAGTTCTCTTCTTTAGGTTTTCAAGCATACACTATGCCACTAATTCTTGAATGGTCATCATGACCCCCATGATGTAACTTGGTTGGAGCCCCATAATGACATAGACCATATTTTGGGCATTACATATCTTGTATATAACCTCTATGTTGTCACAAGATCCATTGTATATAATCATTCTTAATCACTTCATCACTCATGTAAATATACCTACCAACATCATTATCATTAGTCTATGTTACCTTTGATTATATTGTGTGTTTGTATGTTTTGTTTTGAACATGTGTGTTTGAAATATATTTATGTATGTATTAATGTGTTTTGTTAGATCAGTTTATTTCCATAACACTTTATGTCTATTTTATTGTCATAGAAACAAGGATGACATGAGTGAATTTTGAACATGTGTTTGAAAAAGGTCATCTCTTAAAAATAATTCCCAATGAATCTACACTAATGTGTCTAGGATTTCTCATGTCCTTGGCACATAGCTAAAAGATGCAATATTAAAATGGATTACCTATATGTTAATGACTTACAAATCCATTACCTCTCTCATTAACCTATCCCCATTCCTATCCTAACCATGCCCCATCATATCTACCCTTACCCAAAGCCTAAACCTATGCCATCCCATCACCACCTTACCTCCATAGTACCTAGGCACTAAATGAACCAACTAGGGGATTAATGTATCTTTAGCATATTTACCCCCACAAGGAAAAAATTATGTAACCATCATGGCCTATACATAAGCCACATCACATCACAATTAAAATCATATTAGACACATGCATACCATGATATCTAATCAAATATCCCTAAACTCCTTAATCCACGTCATGCAATAACATCAAAAAATAAAAGAAACATGCCATATGAAATTAATATCATCCATGATAATCAAAACATATATAACATGTCTATCTATCATCATAACATTACCAATAAAATACTAAATCCATCCATCACTTACATCACATATACATTATGAAATCATTATAAATAAAAACCATAACATCTAATCCAATCACATCAGCTAAGTCTAAGCCATATCATGTATCACAATAATGATTATGTCATCATCACATAAAAATAAATTCATCTCATATCAAAATAAATAACATTAACAACACTATGTCTATGCATCCATCAAAAAAATCTCATCATCATCTATACACACACACATCAAAGTCTAGTACACAATATCCACATAGAAATCATGTCAAAAGATATAATATAGATCCCATGAGCCCATGGGGAAAGAGTGAGCTAGTAATACAAAATCCCATATACATATATATATATATATATATATATATATACATCCCAAAAATCACCTCTATGGTGGCCCTAGAGGTCCTCAAACACCTCTGGAAGGTTGTTAGACAGATGATTGGTTGGCATGAAAGGATATTGAATGATGCTCAGTTGGCACTAATACCTCATATAAGGTTTGATAATATTCTACCTCATGTGAGTAACATAATACTCTACATAAAATCCATCATACCTTACCCTCACATCACTTGGTCAACCACATCCTTGGCCCTCTTAGCCACCTCTACCTATCTTGTCAGAGTATGAATGCATACCTACATCTAGGCCAATTATCCTTGAAACCCTATAATCTAACTCTATAAATTAGTAATCTTCACCTAAGCATGGGTAAGTTTCCCATCTCATTGTACTGCCTATGCTTGCACTCTTGTAATATGCCTCTAAAATATAGATATCTACCCCTATAAATGATCTAGTTTCTCATCCCTCTACAAATTGGACCTATAATACAATAATCTACCCCTTTGCTTATGCTAAATGGCTATCTCTATGAGTATTCATACTCTAAATATGGGCTTACATCTAGTCATGCTCATTTGTAAGACCTAGAATCTATGATAGGTGTGACTAAATCTCACCCTATAACCACAAAACCTAGGATTGATCATCCTATGATAAAAGTGGTCAAGATGGACCTGCACCACTACTACCACCTGCCTATACTCCAACATGTACCTTTGGCCTTATTGGTCCTTTCATCTAATCCTAAGGCCACACCTATGCTACTAAAGCTACTTGATTGCCATCCCTTCCATCCACATTTATAGCATCATGCCCATCACCTCCATCTTACCCACCCTACACTACTACCTATCTCCTCCTCCTCTATAGTATAACCTATGCCTATAAAAACCTCCTCATAACACCTCATCTAAATAAAACCTGAGGTCATGTCACCCTCTTTAGGATCCTAGGCTACCATCATGCTAAATATGCCACTATCACACCTAGATATAGAATGGGTGTATAAAACTTCCACTAAAATGGGGTAAGACTGTCATAATATGTATGGCCATATACTCTATCTACTATCCTCCCCTAATATGTCCTCTCCTATTTAATACATGCAAATAAATGTTCTAGGCTTGACACATCCTAAATGGATCCAAACTATCTCTACACCCAATCTAGAAAATATGTCTCAATAATCAAATCATGTCAACCCATCAAATAATACTCTAATATCATGAATTGGGTCACTACCTCATCATCCCAACTGAATCAAATGCCTCTATATGACATCCATGTAATCTAATCTAGTTGTATCCTATCAAAATCCTATTTATAAAATCTCACCTCACCATCATGCCCCAATTACACTCTTAAAAGCACATGCAATGAAATACCATCAACTACTCAGACTCATGCATTGATAATGTAGCTAGTGTCTATTGGATAGTGATGTGTTCCTAGCTCTAAATATACAATAACAATTATGACTCAAAACTACATGCTCTCTTGTATGCTCCTGGGTAAATCTCTCAGTACAAATGTGCTAACATAGCTATCCCCTAGGAAAAAACTTGATGATCTTAAACCATGTCTATAACTACATCACGTAGGCCAAGGTGAAACCACTAACCTCTCTTGTCTAGTATAAAAATGCCTAAAATAAGAGACATAACTACTAATGTCAACCTATCTAAGATCCCCTCACACAAGCATCTATCAATGTCAATGCATTTATCCCACATCCCCACCTCTAATCTGGCCCCTAGATGCTACAATGTTTGCATCAATGTACAAGATTACCAAAATATCCCATCATCATGCATGGGTAAATGAAATATCCTATACACATTCATCATTATCATAGTCATCTCCCCATTAACAAAATGGAAGGTGTTGGTGATACATAATAGATAGTGTCTAAAATATGACCAATTACTTTATTATATTTATGATTTATAAATTCTCAATTTCCCATTAATTAACTTGAAATTGACATAATAATTAAAATCAACATTAAAAACTGATATTAAACCAAAAGCATGAGCCACAAAGATAATACACAAATCATAGTTGATAATGGAGTTCACCTAATTTGGGTTACGTCTCTATGTCCTATTCAAAGGTGAAATTGATTAATTATTGATGAAAAATCACTTTGTACATCAGTTATCCCTAGTAGGGGTTCTCAATCTATAAATAAATTTTTTGATGTCCATTAGCTTTGGCTCTTGGCTCTAGATCTGGCTTTGGCACTCACTCTTGGTTCAAGCACTTGCACTTGGCTCTAGCTCTGCTTGATTATTCTCAAGTCTTGTGTGTTGTTCTTCACACTTTGATTGTGATTTCAAATGACCCCTCCAGACCATTTATATAGGTTTATGGGTCCATAAAAGGTGGGTTTGATGATTATCCATTTCCAAATTTATATAAAATAAATAATTATTCCAAGACCTATTTTAATGGGATTAACAATTATCCCATTCTATTGTGGGATTATAATATAAGGCTTTATTTAGCACACACATGAATTATATGGCCTTTACATGTTTTACTTAAAACATTACATTAAAAATGCCATAATAATATCCCACATTTATGGGAATAAAGATTATCATATCTCCATGCCTTATTAAAAGGCTATCTTTTATTTATATCCACATATGTGTGGAAAATATAGTTTTTTAATATTTGGTCAAAAGTCCTTTTTATCCCACACTGTTGGGATGTGAGATAAATATATTTTTTTAAAGTGATAAACTTTACCCCATGTAAAGTGGTATCACCTTGCCGAGTAGATGTACCATGTGGAGGCTTTTAGTTATGCCACATGTCCATACCAATGTGTGTCATATATCCATACCACATTGGTCTATCTTTAATGCTTGTTGATCAAGTTTGACCAGTGTTAACCAATGATGATCCATCCTATTAAATTTTGACCAACTTTGATTGGCCATAACTTTTGCATAGGACTTAAAATTAGTTTATTTAAAATTCATCAAAAATCTTGTGATGAGTTCTACACCATGGACTTGGTTCAAAAACATTTCATGGCCATCAATTTTTCTAGTTTGACCAGATTTGATTACATGTTGACCAAACTTTGACTAATGATAACTAGAGCATATGATGTCTATTTTTTTCATTCCAATATTTTACAAAAAGATCTTGATGAGATATACATAATGGACCAAATTTAAATAAAACCAAATAACTTCTAAAAATATCCTCTAGATCATGCCACCCCACTGAGAAGGCTTTTGTTCCACCAAAAGCTAAAACATTTATTTTCCCAGTACCACTAAACCCTTGTGAATTTGGCAATAGTGAAGAGATCTACCTATTCTTTCTCTAGATTAATTCCATCTTGGCACTGCAAATAAGATAGAATGATTATGTCTACAAAATGTTGCATTTCAAAATAGTGTGATAATCACCATCTACAACTGAAAACAAGATATTGTGCACATGTGGATCTTAAATGTTTCTTCTCTTGGAAGATCATTTCAAAAAAATAGGCACACTAAAAATTATTCCCAATCAACTCCTCAATTTTTTCTCAATAACGTTCTCCTATACGTATCCCAAATATCATAAGTATAATGACAAGTTATCAACATTGCCCTTCTTTTGGGCGATGGGCTCTCACTAGATATACAATCCCATCTTTTACAATGCCATACCAATTTTCCTCTTTAGAGAAAGTTGTATTTCTTAGAGACAATTATAGTTTACCTAGGATAATGCCACTAAATTGAAGTGGAACCACATTTAATTAAACTTCATCTAAGAAATTAAAGGTAATTTTAAACCCTAGTTTACATGTTTTACTTACATATAGATTAACCACATCATTTATCCCAACCAATGAATATGGTCTAAAATGTGGTTTAGTTTTCAAACCTAGGGTTTTTACAACATATTCATAAATTAAATTCTTTTGATAATTTATATCAAAGATATCATCTATCTTTTAATGCTTAAAAATTATTCTTTTGAAGAATAATTGTTTACCTCTCTAGGGTGATAAATTTTACACTATCAATTTGTCCTTGACTATCATCTCCCTAATTGATGTTTTCTTAGGTTCTACTTGATGGCTTTATGTCTTTTGTTTGACTAAAGATGTAATTACAACCTTTTCCTGAGGTTTTGGATGACTTTGCTTATCTTTTTCCACATTTGCCCCTTAGCATTGAAGTAAAAATAAAACTTCATGTCTTCTTTAGGCAATTTTGTTTTGTCAATATTCTTCTTGACATGTCTCTTAATAATATTTATATGGATTTCTAAGGCATAATTATAAGATACATTCAATTATTTCTACTTTTCATACCTCGATAAGTCATTTGAAGATGTCTCATCAGATTTAATTGCTTCATCTTCTGAGAATGCTTCCTTTAGCTCTTCAGGGTGTTCTGACTTGTTTCTTGAGTAACTCTTTAGTTCAAATTCTTGGGAAGATTATCCTTCATTTCCATATCATTATCCTATGTAAATTGGTCTCTTCAAAACTTGGATAGGTTGGATAATTCCTTGACTATTAATGCCAAGGCCCTTTCCATTAAATCCCATCTTGTCTAGTAGCTTAGAACCTATTCCCCTTGTATGCTTCTCAAAATATATCAACACAATTATTTGATGAATTTATGGATTTAGAACACAAATTGTCCCTGAGATTCTTAATATATTCAAAATATTAATTTCATTTATTTTATGCAGCATAATATTTGGTACCTGACTTGACAATATCTCTTCGATGAATCCTTCATTTGTTGCTTGATGCCTAGGAAAACTAAGCTTTGTAGATTATATAACAGGTGCCTTCCCCTTTACTTTGCATCTCTACTAGTACTAGGCTAGAAATTTGTGAATGTAAAAAGTCTAACATTAAGTCCACAATGTGACCTTCTTTGGAGTAGTAGTCACAAACTTTTGATGCCACTCGCATTCACTTATTTTGATGATGTTCTTATTATAGTTATGTCTGTAGAGCATCAATGCTCTATTAGAGCTTCTTAATTTGTAACTCATGTCTTCATTCTATATCTTGCTATCATGGTTCTTATGATTGTAAGTATTTCATCAATATAATGACAATGGTATTCAACAACAACTAAACTTGAGCTAGCATTAGATCTATATTATTCCACAGAATGTGAGTAAAATCACCATTACACCAACATGAAATTAGCTCTGATACCAAACTTGATCCATAAATAGGCAGTGTCTAAAATATGACCAATTATTCTATTTTTATGGATGCTTCATAAATTCTAAATTTCATGTTAATTAACTTGAAATTAGCATAATAATTAAAATCAACATTAAAAACTAATAATAAAACAAAATCATGAGCCACAAAGATAATACATAAATCAAAGTTAATAAGAGTGTTCACCTGATCTATGTTATGTCTTCAGGTCTTACTCAAAGGTGGAACCGATTAATTATTGATTCAAAATCAGTTTGTACATTAGTTATCCCCAGTAGGATTTATCTATCTATGAATAAATGTTTTGATGTCCACTAGCTCTAGCTTTGGCTCTGGCTATTGGATTTGGTTCTTGGCTTTGGCACTCACTCTTGGATCTGGAACTCACTCTCAGATTTGGCTCTACTTGATTATTCTCAAGTATTGTGTGTTATTTTTCATACTTTGATTATTGTTCACACTTTGATTATGATTTCAGATGACCCCTCCAGACCCTTTATATAGGTTTATGGGTCCAAAAAAGGTGGGATTGATGATTATCCATTTAAAATTTTAAATAAAATTCATTAATTATCCTAAGACCTATTTTAATGGGATTAACAATTATCCCATTCTATCGTAGGATTACAATATAAGGTTTTATTAAGCCCACACATGAATTATATGGCCTTTACATGTTTTAATTAAAATAGTACATTAAAAATGTCATAATAATATCCCGCATTTATGGAAATAAATATTATCATATCTCCATGCCTTATTAAAAGGCTATCTTTTTTTATATCCACATATGTGTGGAAAATATACTTTTTAAATATTTTTTCAAGTCTTTTTTATCCCACATTATTGGGATGTGAGATAAATATATATATTTTTAAATAATAAACTTTATCCCATGTAAAGTGGTCTCACCTTTCCATGTAGAAGTGTCATGTGGAGGCTTTTAGTTGTGCCACATGTTCATACCAATGTGTGTCATGTATCCATACTGCATTGGTCTAGCTTTAATGCTTATTGATTGGGTTTGACCAATGTTGACCCATCATGTTTACTTTTGACCAACTTTGATTAGCCATAACTTTCACATAAGGACTTAAAATTAGTCTATTCAAAATGAATTAAAAATATTGTGATGGGTTCTACACCATGGAACTAGTTCAGAAACATTCCATAACCATCAATTTTTCTAGTTTGACTAGCTTTGACTACCTATTAATAAAACTTTGACTAATGATAATTGGAACATATGATGTCCATTTTTTGCATTTTAATAGTTTCCAAAAATCTCTTGATGATATATACACAATAGAACACATTTAAATAAAACCAAATAAATTATAAAAATATCCTCTAGATTAACTGGTCTCTAAGTGCCATTGCTCCACTAAAGCTATGATCAAAGCCTAATTGATGTGAATAGCAAGCATATTCGCCATGTCATGTAACCCAACCAACTCTAGTACCCAAAACCCCATCAATTTAATCTACCACATCTCATATAGTAGCTCTAGCCATTGTAATCATGATGCCATCACTTTCAAATCCTCTTGTACCAATCATCATCCACCTATCACTACCTTTGTCATTAAATACCTTTCCTAACTCACCTATTCTATCTATCCAACACCCCTATAACCCTAACTAATCCCTAATATTTAAAACTCTATCACCTATCAAAACCATCTATAACACCCCTATCCCTACCATATTAATCCCATTTCCCTAGCTTAACATCCTATCTCACTAACACATCCCCACACCCGTTCGATGCTCACATATAACTAATCTAATCAATCTACTCCTAAGTATCTCTTAACATCCACACAATCACCTTAACCTATCTAATCTCATCCCATCCATCCAACTTACCTAACCCAACTAGCTAACTAACCCATCTAATACCCCACATCATCCACCCAAACTAACTCAACCTAAAACTTAATAATTTTCCAAGTCTTTGCAAAGTCACTACTTATGAAATGCCCCAATTATGTTTTTGATAATATCATTATTCAATAGTAGCAATATTAAAAAATTATGACTTCATAGTTGTGATATTGTAATATAATGGATCCACTTTTATGGTATTGTAATACCACAACTAAGGACTTTTAGTATTACAATATTGTGGGTCAACCTTGCAAAGCCACAACTTGTGATGACAATATCACAATTGTGGGCATAACTAATAGTTGTGGTATTATTGGAGAGATTTGGATGATGTTTCTTTCCATGAAAAATCCATCCAATTTTTTTCCAAAACTAATAAAAATCACTCAAATCATAGAGCTAGGGTCTTTTTACTCATCATAGGTCCAACGTCTGCCTCCCTTTGGTGCTCTCAGACTCTTTCACTATAATGGGAAGCTTAGGGTAGCCGGTCCATGGTTTTGCCTCAGAGCTCAAGATCACAAAAGTCAATGAGTTCAAATTACCCTATTTTGACTCTTTGTCCTATATGACCCCCCATATACCCCTCATATCCCATTATTAACATCATCTAGCCCAAACATCATCTAATTAACCAATTATCCTCATTTCATCAATTTTAATCATTTTCTAACATCATCTAGAGCATGAAATGTCCAACCACTTATCTTCTATATTGTCCCATGTTAAAAACTATATAATATTAAGGTCTTTTATGACTATGTAGGTAGCACTTGTTTTTGCTTTTCATGCTCAGGGATAACTCAGCCACCATTTATCCCTCATCACTATCCCATTTTTGGATTAGTCACTTAATGATCATACATCTTTTTTAAGCCCCATATCTTATGAAAATTATCTCTTTACCCCCAATAAATAATCACAGACATTATTACCCCTTTTCAAGCTTCCCCTATCATGTGTCCTTACTATGGAACTTATCATCAACTCAAACCCATCCTATTTTAATCAACTTCATCACTTTTTAGACATTTGTCACTTGTCTAAAACCCATCCTTTGAGATAATTTTTCATTTTCACCTTTGGATAATTTTAATCATCTCTATTCATTGGGGCATCCTAACCCCATTATGATGCTAGTCTTATCCCACCCTATACTCTTTATTCGAGTGACCATCTGGGTCGATCTCTCCTTGCGTGCTCCCTCAAGGGGGAATCATCCCCTACTAACATCTTACACCGTCTAACACCATGGTTTTTATTTTAAATGCCATTACTCCTTCCACTCATTATACCCTTTAAAATAGGGGCAAAATGTATGCATTAAATTATGCTTACCCCACTAATTATACTAATTTTTGCTAATTAAGTCTAATTTCATTATTTCCTAGCTAAACTAGTTAATAGTCTAACAATCCCCATCCCATTCTTTTATCCCATAAACCTTTAAACCATTCTAAAACTAATTAATTTCCCTATTAAACCCCTAATAGAGCCTATTACCTACTAACCTACTCGCTAAACCAACTAGCCAATTTAAAATTCATATTTATCCAACTACCACCCTAGCCACACTACCATCTTGGCCATTCCTACATCTCTATGACCCCTAAACCTCATTAACTCCTATCTAATCCCCATTATCCCCTAAACTAACTAAGAATCCTCTAGAACTATAGAATCTCCTCTAAGACTCTATAAGTCTCTAAACTAGAGACTTTTAAATAATTTTAAATTCCCCTAAAATTCTCTCCATTATTCTATAAAAGGCCATGCTTAGTCCATGGCCAAGCTAACCACAAATAAAACTTAAAATCCATAAATCCATCATGTTTCCACTATAATTGCATCCATAAAATCACTCTATCCTTCATCCAATCCATTATACACTTCACACAACCATTGGAAGCCATTGTCAAGATCTTGAAAACAATCCAATAATTCAAATTTTAGACATCAAAAAATTCAAGTGCAAGTCCTAAAATTGAGGCATAAGGACGTAAAAATGATGGTAAGCATGTTCTATTTATTCTAATCTACCTCTTTTATCCATTCCTACTGGTGTCATTAGGTTTTAGGTTTTTATTACTAAGTTTAGTAATATTGTTTGAATCTAAAATTTGGTACACATGTATTTCATCCATGACGATGATGTAATCATCCCAAATCTTGTTAAACCAACTAAATATCACAAGGGAATGTGGAAACTATACTTTGATGGCTCAAGGAGTAGAAATGATACTGGTAATGGTATTGTTTTCATCTCTCCCCAAAAGGAGAGTTATTTTTATTCCTTTATACTACAAGTTAGCTACACTAACAATGTGGTGGAATATGAATCATTGATTCAATGTTTCTAGTTGGCAAAGGAAAGTGGGATTCAGTAATTACAAATGTTTGATGATAGTGAACTAACTATTCACTAGGTAAGATCAATAATCATAACCAAGAACAAATTATTGAGATCTTATAAACAAAGTGTTTGTCACATGTTTGAAGATTTCATTGCTTTAAACATTCAAATGATACTAAGAACACAAAACAAGGATTTTGATCACATCACCTTAGTGGGTTATCAATATAATCTACCTAAGGAGATTAAGAAGGATAATAGTCATCATTTAAAGATGATTAGTGAGACCATATATCCCTGACAATACAACCAATTGGTAAGTTTTTTATAGTGATGAACAAATGTTTAACTTTCTATGAGATAAGGCTCAATTCTCTAAAAAAATCAGTTAAGGCTCCAAGAAAAGTATAGGAAGAAAATAATTTAGCTAAATACTAACAAGTTTCCCATGGGTCTTGTTACTTTATAAATTATTTTACACTTTGATGATCAATTGAAGGGTGAGAAGAAAAATATCACAATCAATAAGGAAGACTATGAGATAGTATCCATCTCAAAAGGTAAGGCTTTGAAGATAGAAGAGGTATGTAACACTTATAAAAATAAAATTTTAATTGAATTGTGTCAATAATTTCATGATAACTTCACTTGGAGTTATAAATATCTAAGGGGTTTTGACACTAGACTAAACCAACACATAATAGAGCTTGACCCAAATACTAAACTTGTTAGACAAAAATAGAGGCCAATAAACCCAAAAATAGAGCCTTTGATGAGGATTGAGTTATCTAAGTTGATATAATCCAATATTATTTTCCCCATTAAACACTCATCCTGGGTTACTAACTTGGTCCTTGTTAGGAAAAAGAATGATGAAATTAGGCTTTGTGTATATTTCTATGACCTGCAAAGCATCCTTGAAATACCATTATCTCCTTCTACCCATGGATAAAATCCTCTAAATAGTATTCAAATTTAAGAGGTTATCCCTTCTAGATGGTTAGTCTAGATATAACCAAATCCTAGTTCAAGAATCTAACCAATTCACGACCACTTTCACTACCAAATATGACACATATACCTACAATAAGATGCCTTTTGATCTGACCAACACTTGTGCTACCTTCTAAAGGGACATGGATATGGATTTCAAGGGTTTGATCAATGAAATGATCTTGGTATTTCTAGATGACATCATAGTTTATTCAAAATAGGTTGGTGACCACCTAGATCACCTCAAGAAAGATTTTAAAATGTGCACAGAGTTTGTATTTTCCCTTAATCCAAAGAAGTGCATATTTACAATTCATGAAGATAAACTATTGGTACACATAATATCAAAACAAGGCCTTGCAATAGATCTAGAGAGGGTAAGTTTTATCTCTTCACTATCATTTCCAAGCCACAAAAGGGGTTATAGAGTTTCCTAAGGAAAATCAACTTCGAGAGGAGGTTCAATCCAAATTTTTATATCATGGCCAAATCCCTTACCACTATGCTTTAAAAAGGGGTCAATTTTAGCTAGATAAAGGAAGGAAAGAATGGATTTGAATCCATTAATTAGGCCATCTACCAAGCTCTATCTCTTGTAAATCCCAACTATGAAAATAAATACATTCTTTATGCTTTTGGAGGGGAAGGCAATGGATCAGCTATTTTGACCCAACAAAATAAAGATCAGTTGGAACAGCCCATAGCATTTTTCAGTCAATCCTTAAATAATTATGAGGAAAGGTAAAATTTTGTTGAGAATAAAGTGTATGAAATAATAAAATCCCTCAAAAAGTGTAGACACATGCTCTCAAAAAATAAGATTCAATTGATGGCTAGTCACCTGAGCATAAAGGATTTCCTTCTAAGTTAGGAAATAAATGAGAAAAGAATGGGTTGAATCATGAAAGTCATAGAATATGGTGTGATCATTAAAATAACTAAGATCATAAGAGTAAAATTCTTATGTGAGTAACTTGCTTCAAACATTAAGGTTGCTGATGTAATATATATTCTATAGGTGTTTTAGCCAATGAATCCGCATCTACTCAACAACTAGAATTATGACATGATTACCTTCTTGTGAATTGAAGAATACTCACACGAGCTCTAGTAGTATTTAAAATGGTACTTTAGGATCCAATCTATTATTTTTTCTCTCATTAATGGGATATTATTTAGGAAATATATTAATGGAGTTATGGTGAGGTGCATCAAGCATGATCAAATATCCAAAGTACTCGAAGAGTTTCATGATGGCTCGTTGAGTGGCCATTTCTCTATAAGGACCACTACTATCAAAATAATGAGGATAGGATACTATTGGCCTAATTTATTAAAAATGCACATATATGGGTAAAACATTATCAGAAATGTGCCTACTTTGTAGGCAAAAAAAGATTAGCATCTCTTTTTCTCCAACCAATCCAAGATGGCCAACCATTTACTCAATGGGGGTTGGATTTTATTGGCATGATCAATCTACCATCAATTATCGGCCACAAATGGGTCCTTATAGTGGTTGATTATTTTACTATATGGACTAAAATGGTTGTATTGAAATATGCCACAAAATCATCTATCTTAGAATTCATGGACAACATCGTCACTAGATTTAGTGTTATTTACAAGATTATCTTGGATAATGCCAAAACTTTTATGGGCACTTAGGTGGGTGAACGGGTAGTGAAACATAATGTCTACTTGAAGACCTCATCCAATTATTACTTGCAAGGTAATGTCTTGGCAGAATCCACCAACAAAAATCTCATAAAGATTATAAAAAGGATAATGGAAGACAACTAGAGGACATGGCACACTAAGCTAAAATTAACACTTTGGGCCAATAGGATCACTTCTTAAAGATCCATTGGTAATTATCTATTTATGTTTTTATATGTAAGGGAAGTTATAATTTCATCATCAATAAATTTACCATCTCTACGACACACTCAATAGTTGGAGTTAACTAAAAATGATGTACTGAATGTGTGGTTTATAGAACTTATGGAGCTAGAGGAGGTTAGGAACTAGTTAATGCAAGTTCTATAAGTAATTCAGGATCAAATAAAGACAATTTTTGATATAAGATCATCTAATAGGATCTACAATGAAGGAGACATGGTTTTGAAATTGGATTGTAATGATCTTGATATTCAATATATATATATATATATATATATAAATACCCTTAAGGTAGGGAAACACCATATAATACTCCTTTAGGAAGGAATAACTCTATCAGAGTTATTGCTAGAATCTGGATAATGCGAGTGAAATGAAGATGTGATCACACAAGATGAACAAGTGCACACCACATAGATGCCAAAGTGATTTGAAAATAACACAATAAGAGAATTACACAAGACAAAATGGAGAAAACCAAAATCTGATTAGCATGGAATGGCCAAAATGAGAACTATAAATAAGCGAGTACAAAAGTAACTCCTTCACAAAAGGTGGACAAGGCACACCAAGAATAGTCAGTAACTCCTCCATGAAAGGTGGTGACAACGTGCTAAGAATAGAGAAGTAACTCCCATCAAGGGAGTTACTTATGACACCTATGACACATCTATGACACACACCTCCACATAAGCTAGCCTATCCCACAAATGTAGGAAAACTCCATGTATGCACAAGAAATAAAATTTCCCTAATTAATAAATAGGGATATATAAAAACCTACACTAATACCCTCCATAAGTGCAGCTTAGGTGGGTAGTGTGGAAATATAAAATGGGTCCCAGCAACTAGGCCTGATGAGGTACCCATGTATAAATTCAATCTCCCATAAGATAGAGAAAAGGATAAAACTTGTAGGAAAAAACTCCCCCCAAAAAGAGAGACATAAAATAAAGAAGAGGCTAGAAGGCCCCCCTAAAGATTATGCTACTATAGATGTGGACCACACCCCAAGAAGAGCTCGTAGATGAATGAACTTGCTCTCAGTGAAAGATTTGGTGAAGATGTCTACAACCTGCTTCGAAGATTGGAAAAATATCAAGTCAATGACCTGAAAATGAATAAGCTCCCAAATGAAATGCATGTGAATCTCTATGTGCTTGGTCCACTGGTGTTGAACTAGATTCCTATAAATCTGTATCATACTTTGATTATCACAATAAATGATGGTGGGCTGCTTGATAGGAATGCCAAACTTAGAAAGAATCCCTTAAAGCCAAATAGCCTCAGTAGCTGCATTAATAGCTCCCCTATACTCTACCTCTATGGATGATATAGCAATAGCATTTTGCTTCTTGCTAGACCAACTGATAGGACTAGAACCTAGAGAGAAACTATAACCAAAAGTGGACTTGTGAGTTTATGAATCACCAGCCCAGTTTGAATCTGTATATCCAACCAAGTCAACCTCAATGCCATATTTGTAATGAATCCCATATCTATGTGAACCCTGTATGTAATGCAAGATCCTCTTAGCTACTTTTTAATGTAGCTCATGGGGTTCTTGCATGAATCTGGAGACAAGTCCCACTGTATATGAAATGTCAGGCTTGGTGTGAGTCAAGTAGATGAGACTACCAACAAGTTGTCGATACCGAGTGGCATCAACCAATGGTGAAGAACAATTAGTCTCAAGCTTGACTCTTGATAGAAAGGGAGTTAGAGATGGCTTACAATCAGCCATGTGAAACTGAGCCAATAAGTCAAGAGCATACTTAGGCTGTGTAAGTGAAATCCCTAAATCTGACTATGAGATCTCGATGCCAAGGAAGTAGTGCAACAGACCCAAGTCTATCATGTCAAATCTATCCTGAAGAGATGCCTTCACCACTACAATAGCCGATGAAGAACTCTCGGTGATCAAAAGGTCATCAACATATAGAACCAAAATCAAGAGCAAATCATCTTACCACAAGAAGTAGACATTGGGATTAGAATGACACCTAGTGAAACCCACTGTGAGAAGGAAGGAATCCATCTTGGTATACCAAGCCCGAGGGGCCTATTTGAGGCCATAGATAGATTTCCTAAGTTTGCATACTAAAGAAGAATCTTGAACAAATCTTGGTAGCTGCTCCATGTAAATCTCCTCCTCAAGGTCTCTGTGAAGAAAGGCACTCTTCACATCCATCTGATGCACATCCCAACCATGTGTTGCGGCAATAGCCAAGGTGAGTCGAATAGAAGTCATCTTTGCAACAGGTGTAAAGGTCTCTAAGTAGTCAATGCCTACCACATGTGAGAAACCCTTGGTGACCAATCGCACCTTGTACTTATCAACCGACTCATTTGTTGCAAACTTGGTCCAATATATCCACCTACATCGAACCATCTTTCTTCCCTTAGGAAGCAAAGTCAAATCCCAAGTGTGATTTTTGATTAAGGAAGAATATTCTTCCTCCATAGAATTATCCCACTTAGGTACCCCTGATGCCTCTCAAAAAGTCTATGGATCTAAAACTGAAGCAAAGAAGGCATGTGGATCTCTCTAAAAATCCCCCTAGTATGTCTATCATCTACGGGATCTCCTACCCAAGTGCCAGCACTCTCAAGTGTTTGTCTGGCCCAAAGTGGCTCAAAAGTGGGCAAGTCAGGTGCTAACTCCTCATCCTCTGACTAACTAGAGGTGGATGACTCTGCATCATTATCCTCACTATCTGAACTTGAAGAAGAAGAAGATGACTCTGGCTCAAGGACCTGTTATGGTTGATATGAATCTGACGAGGAATCATCATGAAGAAGTAGATCTAATGAGGGAGAAGAAGTGTCAAGTGTTGAGTCTTTAGGACTCTCCTAAAAATGGACACTTCTCTCGATGAGCAACTCATGTGTGACTGGATCTAAAAGGTGATATCCCTTAATACCATTCAGATATCCTACAAAGATATAAGGCTTGGACTGATATTCCATAGCTTTGCATTTCTTCTTCAAAATGCGGGCCATGGCTGGGGATCCAAAAACCCTGACGTGCTCAACATTAGGTTTCCTTTTATGCCAAGCTTCAAAGGGTGTTATCCCTTTCAAAGCTTTGTGAGGAACCCTATTTTGAATGTAGAAAGCACAATTGATGGCTTTGGCCCAGTACTGTGGTGCTAAGGATTTGGAGTGAATCATAAAGCTAGCCATCTCTTTCAAGAACCTATTCTTACATTCTACAACCCCATTCTATGAAGGACTATAGGTGATTGTGCATTGCAAATCAACCCCCTCTGTGGTGCAAAATTGCTCAAACCTGATGTTGACATACTCCCCTCCATTATTAGTTTGAATAACCTTGATGGATTTCTCACTCTATTTCTCAACAAGAGCCTTAAAGTCTAGAAAATTTTCAGACACTTCAGACTTTTGTTTGATAAAATATATCCAAGTGTACCCAGAGAAATCAACAATGAAAGTGAGGATGTATTTGGCCCTTGTGAAAGATGGTTTGGGAAAGGGTCCTGATACATCACTGTGGACTAACTCCAAAGGTTTTGAATCCCTCCAAGCTTTGCCTTTGTCAAATTTTGGTTTGGGATGCTTCCCAAGGGAGCACCCCTCGCAAAGTCCTTTTGAGAATTGGACACGAGGCAAGCCAATGACCATGTCATGTTTATAAATTTGCTCAAGGTAGCGGTAGTTAAGGTGGACAAACCGCTCATGCCACAATTTGCTAACTCCATCTAAATGAGTTAGTAATGCTGTTAGAGAAAAATCTGATGCAAAATGTGAGAAGTTGTATAATTTGGCTTGGTGATCTGTGCTCCCACTACCACTATAGTATCGCTATGCAACTCCTTGATAGACACTAAATCTGGTGAAAACTCAACTCTCATACCCCGACCAATGTGAGTGATTTGGTACACTGATAGGAGTTTGGTTGAAAGAGAAGGAACACTTAGAACATTATTGAATGTTCCTCCTTCCATTTCAATTGACCCTCTCCCTACAACCAAAACTGATGTGTCATCACCCAAACTAATTAAAGTCATGCTACAAGGCTCTAAAGATGAAAACTCAACTAGTGAAAAGAGCCCATGTGGTGAGAAGCACCTGAGTCTATGACCCATGAAGATGTAGAAGTTACAATTGCCACAAGGGCCTTGCCCTTTACTTTCTCCTTACCCTTGCCTTTTGCCTTAGTAGAATCTTGGGTAGATGAATTCTGCTTGATGGACTCAGGAACACCTATGTTGTTCTTCTCTAGAAGATGAGTTAGGTGATCTATTTATTTCTTCATGCACTTGTGTTCATCATGCCCTGTCTTTTAACAATAGGCACACTTAACCTTCTCCTTCTTAGGTTTAGCATTGGAGGATGAAGACTCAATATTGTTTTTGGCAAGATTGGTGTTTTCTTTCTTCTCTTGGTCCTTGTTCTTTTTCTTCTTCTCCTTTGTTGAAGTCTTATCTTTACCATTTCCAGCTATCAAGGCTTGGGGTTGAGTAGACTTCATTGTGCCCATCTAAATTAGCTTATCTTGCTCCCTAGTCAAGTCGGCAATGAATGAATCCAAAGAAGGCATTTTCCATATAGTGCCAAGGGCACTTTTTGTGGCATGGAAAGTGGAGACAAAGATGGAATAGCTTGGACCTAACTTTGTGAGTATAGAAAGAATGAGCTGATCATCTTTCTTCTCTATCTCGCATTCTTTCAATTGCAATCTAAGGGCCTTAAACTTAGTGAAGAAGTCTTATAGGGTGTCAAAGTTGCTAGGACTTAGACTTATGAGTTCGTTTTCAAGCTCATGACCTCTCATCTCATCAAGCTTCCCAAATAACTTTTCTAAGGTGTCCCATATGTCATTAGGAGTTTGGGAGGATTCTAAGTGGAAGAGAAGTTTTGGAGACATAGACAAGCTTAGTAACCCAAAGGCTTCATCACTACAGTTGTACCACTTAACCTTTTTAGCATCTATGTTGGGTTTTACTTCTGTACCCATGGTGAACCTATACAACCCTTTGCTTCTAAGAATGATTGACATTTTGACTTTCTATTCATAATAGTTGAAGGGTGTTAGGGGTTTAAGTTGAAAAGAATCCATTTTTTTTAGCTAAATTTAGGTGAAGTTGTGTTGATTGCAAGTTGTGAATGTATGCAGAAAGAAGAATGAAAGTGAAAATTACAAGTTGTGGAAAGCAATCACACCCCCCCAAAATATTGAGCCCCCCCCCAAATATGCAAGTGCACACTCAAAATATGTCAGACTCAACCGAAAATGCATCTTAGAGAAATCAGTGCAAGACTAAAGCAAACAGGACGTCGGACTCAGTCGAAAATGCATCTCAGGAGACCCAAATTTTGGCACTTTATAAACTAGTGTGTTTTTGAAAAATAACAAGTCTACGTTGTGGAAAATTGAATTACAAGCACTTTTGCAAAAAATGGCACCCAAAATTGAGCTACCGTTTATAAGATTTTAAAGTTACAATTTTCTCGTAAACTAGTGTTTTTGCAAAAAAACAAAAACATTAAAAAAATGTCTGTTATGGGGAGAGAAAGTTGCCTTCCAACCACTTGATGGATTTATCACGGAATGAAGAATTCAAAAGAGGTTTTTGTGAGGGGGAATTGGCCTCTCACCAACCTGGGCCTCACCCTTCATCTTCGTAGGTCGAAGATACAAGTTGAAATTAAACTTCTAAACTACCTTTTTGAATGCTAGATTTCAAATTTAATTTTAATTCAAAAAACAAATGATTGAATTAAAATCATAATAATTTAAAAGGCAGATTTACCAATAAACCAAGGAGAGAGAGTGGGCCCACTAAAGGGCATTGGAAACCAAGAACAAAGTCTGAACTAGGCACCATTCAACAAGGACAATAGATGTTGGATGTGTCAATAGGTAGCCTCAGTTGATGAAAAGTTTGATGGCTATCAGAGGGTGCTATGTCTGATGCATGAACAAAGGTGAGTTGGTTGATAACAACAATGCCTAAGACATGATAGTAGCACCTGAAACACCATGCAAGTGCCTGAAACAGTGCTTAAACACCATGCAAGCACCTAAAATAGTGCCTAAACATCATGCAAGCACCTGGGATGCGCCTGGGCTGGGCAGCGCCTGAGCTGGGTAGCCTCACCTTTTTCCTCAGGCTGGAGAAAACAAGAAACAAAAAATAATCTGCAAACCTCTTACTAGGAAAAGTGCACAGAATGCAGAAGCTTGGCACTTGTGTTAGTGCTGACTGCTGCTGAGACTAAAGTTCCTTAGATCCACACAAAAATGGCATCCAGGAACAACTAAACCAGCCCTTAGAGTGAAGACAACCAAGACACCCAAAGGCCAAAATGATACCAGAAATGATATTGACAGATTTTTTTTATTTTTGATCAAATCTAAAAATAAAAAATGAACTCCACTCCTCTTGATTTCAAAATAAGCTAAAAAGCATAATCATACACAAGATTACTGGGAAAGTTCTGATACCATATCAGAGTTGTTGCCAGAATATGAATAACGTGAGTGCAATGAAGATGTGATCACACAAGATGAACAAGTGCACACCACATAGATGCCAAAGCAATTTGAAAATAACACAATAAGAGAATTGCACAAGACAAAATGGAGAAAACCAAAATCTAATTAGCATGGAATGGCCAAAATGAGGACTACAAATAGGAGAGTACGAAAGTAACTCTTCCACAAAAGTTGGACAAGGCACACCAAGAATAGTTAGTAACTCCTCCATGAAAGGTGGTGACAAGGTGCTAAGAATAGAGATGTAACTCCCATCAAGGGAGTTACTTATGACATTCTTATGACACCTATGACACATCTATGACACACACCTCCACATAAGCTAGTCTATCCCACAAATTTAGGAAAACTCCATGTATGCACAAGAAATACAATTTTCCTAATTAATAAATAGGGAAAAATAAAAACCTACACTAATAAACTCCACAATGTCTCTTCAAGGGGACAAGCTCCAATATCCTCTTACAATAGAAGACTCAATGCTTACTTGATTGATATCTTTACCATGATAATCATCTCCTATATATAGACATCTATCTAACCCATGGATGGGTAACATCTTAATCCCAATGTAGGCCGACCATTACCTAATGTACTAATTCCATAAGTTCCTCCATTATCCTAATATATTGTACCCATATAACTAACTAAGAGGATGTGTAACACATGTCAGTATATCCATAAACCCATATACATTAATATATCATATCCCTAGGTACATAACATTACTTGATATGATTCAAATATTCAATATATGTAGAAATACCCTTAAGGTAGGGAAACACCATATAATACTCCTTTAGGAAGGAATAACTCCACAATGTCTCTTCGAGGGGACAACCTCCAATATCCTCTTATAATAGAAGACTCAATGCTTACTTGATTGACATCTTTACCATGATAATCATCTCCTATATATATACATCTATCTAACCCATGGATGGGTAGCATCTTAATCCCAATGTAGGCCGACCATTACCCAATGTACTAATTCCATAAGTTCCTCTGTTATCCTAATATATTGTACCCATATAACTAACTAAGGGGATGTGTGCCACATGTTTAGCATATCCATCAACCCATATACATTAATATATCATATCCCTAGGTACATAGTATTACTTTTGTCCTTGACATGTTTTATCCCTGAAACATAGGAAGAAACCAAATAATGAGTGCGTTATCCATATGTGATCTTAGCAGGTGATAGATCTGAAATCTTGTTTCCAAATTCCATTGTGCTCCTTTGATTTCATTCATGATCATAATTATACTGCTTTGGTGTTCAAGCATAATAATTCCTATTTTTATTCCATTATGGTGCTACTCTTATTCTAACCATGACCATAGTAGGTATTCTTCCATGTATAGTCATAGTGATTTCCACATTCATTCCCTGTGCCATAGTATTTTTTCTTTAGATTCCATACATAGCCATAATGATTGGAAATTTTATTTCCTTTATAGACAAAATTATTGTTGTTATGACACTTTCTCACCTAGTTCCATGATTGTTTCCTCTCGTGATGATGTGGGTGTCTATATACCTCAACCTTTTCCAATACTTTGACCTTATACACCTTTGCTTCTACCTCTTCCTCCTTTTTCTTCTTTGTCTCTTGATTAAATTAAGTGTTCATTTGTAGTGTGTCTTTATCTATATCATCTGAATCTTCATCATGATCTTCATCACCTGTTTCAATCTCATCCTCATGATCTACCTGAATTGTTATTGGTGCCTTTTTCACTATGATATCTTGTAAAGTGATCTTATTTTTCTTATACCAAAACTTCATGAAATTTTTTTGAACATTAATATTCATTGTTCCCAAAGTCTCTAACCATGGATATCCCTGAACTATATCCACATCATCCATATCCAAAGCATAAAAATCTGAATGCAAAACATATTTTTCCATAATGAGCTTTAGATATTCAAACATTGAAATATTCTTACCATCTACTTGAACCTATTTGATATTCTTTTCTTGAACATGTAGATGCTAGGACACATTCATGTTGATGAAGTTATACTTACTGGTAGGGTTTATGGACACAACAACCCTTTTATTTTGAATGCATCCATGAAATTGAAAAATTGACTCAGATTTCTTTGGAGCTAAATTATTTGAACCCTTCTCTTGTTCTTCTTCTTATTTATCATTATTTTCTTCCTCTTCTACATCCTCTTTTTCTTTTATATCCCATCGATCTAGGAAGATTTTTTCCATTGCTTCTCATGAAGAATACTTTTGCGCAAAGCTTAATTGATTAAACCACCAATGTTATGCAAGCCCAGATAAAGAAAGAGATAATTCTATTTTGCATAAAATTGTTTTAGTATTATTCTACTTAGAAATGAGCCACCATTCTCTAGCATCAACATCATCTTCCCATGAAAAATTTTTCAACTTCATGATCCACAAAAAAAATTAGGGTTCATGAAACCCTAAAATGTCAAAACTGATCCATAAAATCATAACAAATCACTTTTAAAAACTCAAAAAATTCTAAAATTTTGACTGTGATTCTCTTATATCTGCTTACATCCCCATTAAATATTTTGAATAAAAATTCCCTATATTTTAAAAGATATAGTGAAATTATTATAAACCCTAAAAAATAAATAACTCCCTCAAAATGAATCAAAAAATCTTGATTTTTTTATTGTGACTTATTTTAAATATTCACCATATCCAGTAAAAAATTTGTGGAAAATTTCGCAACCAATCAAAATTTATTGATGATTCAAAAAAAATTAGGGTTTCACTCCACAAATTGCCCAAATTGAAGCTGTGATACCACTTGATATGATTCAAATATTCAATATATGTAGAAATACCCTTAAGGTATGGAAACACCATATAATACTCCTTTAGGAAGGAATAACTCCACAATGTCTCTTCGAGGGGACAACCTCCAATATCCTCTTATAATAAAAGACTCAATGCTTACTTGATTGATATCTTTACCATGATAATCATCTCCAATATATAGACATCTATCTAACCCATGGATTAGTAACATCTAAATCCCAATGTAGGCTGACCATTACCCAATGTACTAATTCCACAAGTTCCTCCATTATCCTAATATATTGTACCCATATAGCTAACTAAGGGGATGTGTGCCACATGTCAGCATATCCATCAACCCATATACATTAATATATCATATCCCTAGGTAGATAACATGGATGTTGAAAGGGCCAAGCTAGGCAATCATATAAAATTTGATACAATATGGAGTGTGTTGTTCCCAAAATCAACTTCGCTCATTTTTGGAACAACCCCTATGAAACTTATCCATTTCATGATTTTCTCTCTAAGTTCATTTTTCAAGGCAAGTTTTTCTTGTTATCGTGTGTGCTCCACTGGCATCATTCAAAGTTTGTGACATTCCCATATTGAATTTTCCCAAAAATGTGAATATCATTACAAATCTTGATGCTACTAGAGGACCTTTCCCCCCCCATTTCTCAGAGTTAGTATTTTTCTACTGTTTTCATGTAGGGGTGGCATTTTTTGCCACCAATGCATTGGTTTTGTGTCTTTCATGCAAAGGTGGCATTTTTTGTTGCCCTTGCATCCGTCATGTAAGAGTGGAAAAATTTGTGGCCCTTGCATCTTTTGATGCCTCCCATGTAAGAGCAGCAATTTTCACCGCCCTTGCATATCTTTTTATCAACCCATGCAAGGGTGATGAATTTTGCCACCCCTACACGACCTCAATTTTCATGCACGGCATTTATGGCCACACACATTGAGTGTTTGGGGTAATTTTTTCCCCCATTTAATCTCTTTTTCCCTCATTT
The DNA here is from genome assembly GCA_037957365.1 of Torreya grandis. Classification (NCBI taxonomy): domain Eukaryota; kingdom Viridiplantae; phylum Streptophyta; class Pinopsida; order Cupressales; family Taxaceae; genus Torreya; species Torreya grandis. The sequence goes on along the minus strand of JARHVA010003705.1, from coordinate 1,665,525 downwards.
CATCTCATTCATCCATTATTTCTCCTCCTCTCTACCCCTAGATGATCGAGTGAGCTAGAGGAAGCATGTTTTTCCTAGATTCGAGCCTCATTCCATGTTGTTTTTCAGGTAGGGTTTTTGTATTTGTTTTTGTTTGTGTTTTTCTCCTCTTTTTATGTTGTTTTTCCTTTCTTTTTCCTCCTAGGTTTTCTTTTTCTTCTTTTCTTCTTTCCCTTCCTCTTTTTCCCATCTAACCTTGTCATAGTCTCCCCCTCTTCCTCATTCTTTCCTTTTTGGTTGTTCAACCAATGTTGGGATGATGAAATCCACCACCTTTAGAAAACTCGATGCCTATTCCAACCTTGTAAGGGTGGTGAATTTCACTACCCTCACATTTTCCCAACCAATGAGTGTGAAGGTGGAAAAATTCATTGCCTTTACAAACCCATTGCCCTCACCATGTGAAAGGGTAATGAATTTTGCTACCCTAACTGATGTTGGGGTAGTGAAATCTGCCACCTTTAGGAAACTCAATGGCTATTCCAACCCCGTAAGGGTGGTAAATTTTGTTGCCCTTACATTTTCCCAACCAATGAGTGTGAAGGTAGAAAAATTTGTTGACTTTATAGACCCATTGCCCTCACCATGTGAAAGGGAAGCAAATTTTTCCACCTTAACACATTCCCCACCTTCACTCATGTGCATCGGTGGCAATTTTTGCCATCGATGTAATCCGACCTCATGCATTAGCAACAAAAATTGCTGCCAATACACCCGACTACCTCACCATGTGTAAGGGCAACAATAATTGTCACCCTTACATGAAACATTCAATGTTCTACATGCATCGACAGTGATTTTTACCACCGATGCACAAGAACCATCCTCACCATTCAAGGGCAACAATTTTTGCCGCCCCTACATACCTTTTCCCAATTTTTTTTAACTCTAGGAAATTTTAATTTTTCCCATTTTTTGAGCCCACTTCCCTTTCATTCTCCAACATTCTCTCTCCTCCACCCTTTCGAGTGCATTTCCCTAGTTATGATCACCCAATGTGCAATTTCCCCAGATTGTTAATATTTACCTTAATTGCATGATCATGACTCTTATCTCAATTTCTCCTTGATATCCTTCTTTGTTAACGTACTTTCAATAAAGGCTCGTCCCAATGACTAAAGCTTCTCCAAAGAAGTTGAAGGTGATGAAGTACCAATATCAAGGTGTTTTTCCATTCACCTCAGTCACTTCTAATGTCGATGACATTAGGGACACAGAGATCGGCCACATAGATATCGCTGAGTTCATAGAGAGAACCAAGGCAAAAAATCCAAGATCTAAAATGAAGAGGATAATTGAGAGCAATATCCATCTAGTCTCCTTTTTTCTTGTGGTGGCACATCACACAGATTTTGTCCTCTAGTGTGCCCAATTCTACAAAAAAGAGACCAGAGCTATGTCAGATGCTAGTGGCAACATGGTAATTTGACTGGACCCTGAATTCATTGATAAAGTTTCATGTGCGCACCTGCTACTGAAGTATTGAAGATCAACTTCATCAAGGCACAAAATAAATACGACAAAGATCTCGAGAAGGTGAAGAAGGTGATCAACAACAGATGTCTCAAGACTCCCAGAGCCAACTTATCCAGATGGCCATGGAACTTTTTGAGGAGTGACTTTATAGAGGAAGTTGGTGACTCAATCACTCTTCTCAGCAGGGTATGAGGTTTACCCTCTTCTTCTCAATTTCATGAATAGATGTATCCCTTCATCAAGATAATCCTCCAAGGGAAACAAGTCATCATTTGAGGTGAACAGATCAGCAATGCTCTGCATGAGCAATTGACAAAAGTGTCTACTACTTCAAAGTTCTATATGACTTCGTACATGGTGTGCATTAAAACTTCAATGAGAACTTTTCTAGGTTTGATGCCAGAGGGAGATAGAAAAATGACCCCTATATATCAATATTACCCTCAGCTAACATTAAAGGGATCAACCCATCACTTTAGGAGGGTAAATGATGCCTTCTTTGTAGTATTTTTGTGTCTTTTTGACCCTTAATTAGAACAAAAGAGAGTATCAGATGAAGCCTGAACTGTTGTCAATGACTTCAGTTGTATGTTCTTATAGTTCCCTACTTTTTGCTATCTAACGGTTGAATTTTTAAGGCTATCCCTGTATGCTCCCCAAATTTCCTTTTGATAAATTGATTCTAATGGAGTTGTGTAGACAAATTACTATTGTACATAATAAGCATATAGAACTTAAGAAACTAGGCTTCAGATTCCCCATTGAAATTGGTAGGTACTAAGTGTTGACCACTACAAAACAAGGGGAATGGAGACCGAAATGCAACTTGTCACTATGAAGCATTTCAAAATAATGCCCAAAACTAATTATAGAGGTGTCAAAGACATGATCAAAAGGAAGACTCAATTCCATGAGCCCATGATCAAAGACGTCTAGATAGATTTGAGAATAGCAGAAGATATCAAGAAGATGGACTATAATAGACTGTCTATGGAACAAATCAAATATCTAGGGCTCGCTAATATTCCTCCAAATCTAGTAGATGACAAAAATTTGGTCAATAGTAGGTATCTTGCTGGACAAATCTCTAACTCTCCTCTTCTTCCTATTCAATGGTCTCAAAAAGAGTTGACCTCTTTGAGGATGAGATTTGAAACAATATTGGCTAACACCAATGATTAGTTATCAAACAGAGGGATCACATAAAAATAATTCATCACGAGATCACAGGCCAAATTCCAAGAAGAGACAAGGAGAGCAAAAAATAGGACAAAGAATAAAATCGATGTTCCTTCTCCTTCTAGGCCTCACAAGCCTAGGATCATCTTTATGTCAAAGAAACCAAAGGTTGCTGAGAAAGAACTAGAGTCAACAGATATGGGGGTTGAGAAATAAAGTTCCCAATAACAAGTGACAAAATAGATGGAAATAGATGATAGGCCTACAGATCAATAATGGACAAAAACTCTATCTCCATAAGAGGGGGCACAAGTAGTCACAAGAATTTCTTCTTCTCCACCCCACTCACCTGTTGCTACTCCACCCATTTTTCCAATAAGTATTCCCTCTTCTGGAGTTGCCTTTCCTTCTAGAGTTATTTTTTATGACCCTTAAGGCACTTCTAAATATTTTCTTCGATCATCAGGATCCATCCCCAGTCTTTCATCTCCTTCTTTTAACATCGAAGATAGTTCCACCTTCGACCAGTCAATGGTCGGTGTAGTTTTGCCCGATACTACACCCATTTTTCTCGCCAGTAGTATAGGTACTACCCCAGTGACACCAACTATAGGGACTATTGATACTGTAAGTGCTTCTGCTCTCCCACCTTGGTTGTTAACTTTCACACCCAAATGAAAAAATCAAGCCATCTCTCTAGATGACTTTAACATTAGCAAAATAGTACTAGTGAAAGATAAGATCCCCAAGAAGCCAAAAATCCTTTCAAAAATGATTGGAGATAAGGGGCACAAATTTTTGGAGATAGCCAAACCCCCACAAGATGTAACCCTTAAGAATTTTGATATGATCAGCTTCTCCATTTCTTGAGTTGAGTTGAAGAAAATAACTCACAAGGGTGCTAAGAGTGATTTGCAGTCTACAATGGATATCATGGTCTAGAAATTTGATAGAGAGAGAGATGAAAGATCATTACAAAGAAAAGGTAGAACAATTGACCGCGGTGATCAAGAGATTCACTTTTACCCTAGAAGTGGCAACTCTAGAGGCCTTCTCTGTAGATGATCATGTAATCTAGAAAGTAGAGAAAACTTATCTAAAAGGAGAAGTACTTGAAGATTACCTAGATAAGATGCATGCACAAGGGATTTCCTTGTTTACAGAGGTGGCTGAGAAGACAGGTAAAATGAAAAAAATGAGAACAGAGTTAGAAGACCTTATCAATATTATTTCTCAAGATATTGAGAGCACAAATAAATATCTTAGCAAGTGGATAGAGATGAAAGTGCTGAAGAAATGTACTTTAATATCAATCAAAATCATTGCCAATAGAGATTCTTAAATTGAAATCAAAGAATCACAAATATACAGGATCTAGGTACTTAAAAAACTGATCAGTGACCTCAAATCTGCTAAGGACACCAGTGAAGAAAGTGACACCAGCCTATTGAACAAATTGGAGGAATTGCCTTGCAGACTCACCTCTCGAGACAGCTAATTCATTTCAGCAAAGGAAATGATTCAAAAACTCAAAGGTTTGATCCAAAGGGAATTCAAGGAGAAAGCTTTCTCAATGGCTTTTGTAGATAATATTTTAGATAATCAGTTAACCTTGGATAATATGAGAACCAAGTTAACTATTCATGTGAAAGCAATCACAGTAGTGAGAGACACCACTATCAGAGCTAAGGTAGTCAAAATACTATTGCACCAGATAGTATCAGGATATAGGCAGTTATTGCCATGTACGATGCTCATTTGAAGAAGTCTAAAGACAAGAGTTGAAATATTCTTCCATACTCTCTTCTTCATTCTTCTCATGTACTTTGTAATTGACTTGGGACATTTTCACATGTAATTTTGTAATATGTAATTACATGTAAAAATATAAAAAAGTCCCAAAGTCAATAGTGACTCATCTTTGACTAGGTTTTCAATATTTAAATCTTTTTCCAATTTTGAAGGTTTTTCCCTATATATATATAGAGGAAGCCTCTTTTGTAAGATATCTCTGGATAATTAAGATCAAAAATTCTACCGAAATTGAGATACTTCTTGAGACTTTGATCTCAGCTTGTAAATCATATTTTCTTAAATGAATGAGAAGCAAGTTATTTTCAGACTTTGTGTTGAAATAATTTGTGTTATTTAAGAAATCATTCTTATGTTCTATTTCCTAATAATCTCTCATCTGTTTGATTAAATAAGAAAAGTGTGTGTGGAAATTATCTGAAGACATTCTGAAGGATATCAAAAAGACTTTGAGTTGCTTTTATCCTTTGTGATCTTATTATCTATTGTAGTTTTAGGTGAAGACTTTGAGCTTTACTTCACTCTACTATTATGTACGCTTTGAATCAGTGAGAAAATCAATGAAAGACTTTGTGCTCTCATGAGTTTCTTATCGACCTAGGTGCTACTCAAGAAGATTTTTTTCTATTTACTGAATACCATTTCTAAAAGAAGAGGAATGCTTTCAGTCATCAACCAGGATTTCTCTTTTGCTCTGTGAACATCATCTCTAAAAAAAGAGATGGATGCTGTTATCCTACCCTGAGTATTATTTTTTGCTTATATATATATATATATATATCATATAAGTGATTTATAGGGAACCTCTCCTTAATGAGAGGAGAGATTTATATCATTAGGATGTGGTAAACCCACACTTTTTGGCCATATAAATCTCCTTGTACTATGGTTGATATACTCATTTTGCCATCAGTTAGTTGATCACAAAATATTCACCCAATAGCTTTTGGTGACTCTGCTAGGGATTACACACATGTATTTTAAAGCCTCACGCTTCAACTTAAAGCATCTCCAATTCTTTTTTCATTTTACACTTTGGTCGATCCACCGTACACGTGAAGCCAGAGAGCTCAAGGTATTGTTGAGCATGTATTTGAGTTGGTGTGACAAACTAACTTTGAGATTTCTCCTCCACCATCTCACCTTTTGTGAACCAAGAGTTTTCCTCCTACCAACATCAAATCTCCCATACCTGGTGAAGCTTCTAGTCTCAATACTAGTAAGGTTTTGTCTATACTGACCCCACCAAGATTTCAAGATTTATTATTCCACCATTCAATCATCCTATCATAATGGCCCAAGGTCCTTGGAGTAACTCCTTTGGTCCTCTCAATCTGACCCCACCTTTAGATAAACTACCTCGTAGTTTGAGAAAGAATTTCCCTAAATTCTATGGTAACAGGAAGGTTCATGCTGATGAGCATATTGCTACCTTCTCTATAGCATGAAGTGTGATAGGTGTGGAATATGAAGATGTAGTGAGACTTTTTGTAGAAACTTTTCAAGGCACTACCCTGGATTAGTTTTACCACCTTCAAGCTCGAACTATAATTGACTGGAATACACTCAAAGCCAAGTTTGAGGCTAGGTTTAAACCTGCTGAAGACACACATGCCTTGTTGGCTCAACTTACACAAATGAAGAAGGAACCTCATGACCCTATGAGAGATTTCATAGCAAAATTCAATAAGTTGAAGAACTAAATTCCTACAATTGCTCAACCTACCCCAGAGAATCTCAAGTGCTTTTTCATCAACTCTCAACTTCCTGAAGTAAGTTTTATGTTGAGACAAGCCGGTCCTATGGATCTCATTGTAGCTCAAAATTTGGCTACTGAGATTGAGGATGATCTTATCCTAGCAAGTAAGATTAGGAAAGATTCCAATAAAAATAAATTTTCTTCATCTACTGAATGTTCTTCCACGAACACCACAGATCTTATGGTGCAAAAGTTGATGAATGAACTACTAGCCTTGAAAAGACAAATGGCCCAAGGTATGTCTACTCCTACTTATCGAGATATGTCAAGAAGGACATTTACCAATCAGTCATATCAAGGCAATGCTGCCAAAAATGAAGGGCAGCCAAATCGCCTTCCTCCCCCACATGAGAAACTTGCCATTGAAGTAGCACCTGCTAATTTAGTAGTTAGTTACCTTGAAGCTAAACAAGATTTCTCGATCCAATCTGAGTTGGACCAACAAGATAATGTTGATATCTTTGTAGAAAAAGAAGCTGGCAACTCCAATATTAGTTTTCTAGATTATCGAGATGAAGCTAGAAGTAAGGGAGAAGTGTTTGATGGATCTTATGCTATTTTTACCAGATCCTAGAACTAGTCAACTCAATAAGCTGATAAATAAAAAGTAGGAAAAGAACCTCAGTTGGTAGTTTTTATCACTAAATGAGGGACTTCACTACCTTTCCAACCAAAGGATCAGGTAACTAATAAAAATTAAGTACCTCAAACCGTCCCATACCTTCTACTTATATTTCTCAAACCAGTACCACACCCAATAAAGATCAAGATGATGGGCTCCCTTCCTTTGTCTCTAACTCATTTCAATTATTTGATATAACTAATCATGCCAAAAATACTAAGATTCAAATGATCGAGATTGAGTACTTGCGAACCAATCTTAAACAATTTGGTAGGTTGGCCAGATACGTGAGAAGTAAGATTGCCCCTATAAGCTAAGATTCTTCAAAGGCAACTCATGATTCCTCCAAGAATAAATCCACCCAAAATAATATTATCGTTACTCCTCTTGTTGTTTGATAGGTTGGCCATATACGTGAGAAGAAAGATTGCCCCTATAAGATAAGATTCTTCAAAGGCAACTCATGATTCCTCCAAGAATAAATCCATCCAGAATAATATTATCATTACTCCTCTTGTTGCTCCCAGGAAAATAGAACCTTTTTATGTTTCCCTATTGATAAATGGTTATAAATTGAGTAATTACATAATAGACTCTGGAGCTTTTGATAACATTATGCCTACCAAGGTAGCAGATTCTCTTGGTCTTACTTTGACTAAGACTTTTGGGAGGTGTTTTTTTATGGAAAATAAGCAAGTCCCACTCTTAGGTCAAATCAAAGATGCCCAATTTGCATTTGCAGCTTTTTCAGAAAAGAGAATCAAAATGATGGTCCTGGTGGCCAATGTTCCAGCCTCTTATGGCATCCTTCTTGGGTGAAATTTTTGCAAGGACATTGGTGGCAAATTAAACATGGATCTATCTGAGGCGAGGATCCCAGTCAAAGGTGTTATGCAGAAATTACTCCCTGAGAAGGAAGCAAAATATGTGGTCACTCAAACATCAGTGCCTGAAGCTCAAATTTTGTTTGAGTCTTCAGGTATTGGTAATTACTTTTTGTCCACAGAGGAAGTCCATGAGACACCTGATAAAATTTCCAAATGTGTCAACCTAAAAATTGGTTCACATGGAATAGCAAAAAAATTAGTGGAGCAAAGTGTAAGTATAGAAAAATCTCCCCCTCCAAATGAAGAAGAATCTAAGGAAAAATTAGTGTTTGATGAGGTATGGATTCTCGAATTTGATGGTAGCTTCTCCTCTACCGGTTCAAGAGCTGAGAATGTGTTGATATCTACTCAAGGAGATATTTTTCCTTCTTCATACAAGTTGTAGTTCAGCAACACCAACAACATAGCTGAGCATGAATCTCTACTACTTAGATTGAAGGTTGCTCGAGAAAAAGGTGTCAAACTCCTCCACACCAAAGGTGATGCTGAACTGGTGGTTTGCCAAGTAAGGAAATTATATCAAACCAAAAATGATAAATTACGCCACTACCACAATTTAGTTTGGAATCAAATTGAAAGCTTTGACACTTTTAGCATCTCAGCCATACCCAGGGAATTCAATGACCAAGCTGATGCACTAGCTATTTCAACAACTTTATTAGTTCTTCACCCTAATTTTGAAGGAAATAGGTACACTATTGAACTAGTCTTTTGACTAAGTGTGCCTAACAATGCCAGCCACTGGCAGGTGTTTAACAATGATAACCAAATCATTGCCTTCTTGGAGCAAAAGAATAGTTTTGAACAACTTTATTTCGATGGCAGTGAGCCCTAGAAGCTTGAACCAGCCCCTAAATCAAGTACAAACACAGATGAAGAATTCCTACAACTTAAAGGGAATAAGATCCCAAAAGGCTAAGTTTCCCTTGAGAAACTATTTGACAAACACGACAAGTTCATTAAACAACAACAAAAAGATTTAAGCTCCTCCTAAGAGCTTGATCAAGTAAATTTAGGTACCAAGGAAAATCCCAAAGTGGTGAACATTGGGAAATGTTGTACTCAAGAAGAAAAGTTTGAGTTCACTACTCTGCTCTACCAATAAATAAATGTCTTAGCTTACTCTTATGATGATCTAAAGTCACTCAGACCTGAAGAAATTTGCCATGAGATTCCTCTCAAAAGTGATTCAGTGACTTATAAACAAAAATCCAGACAATATAATCTGAAGATATCAGGTACTATTATGTCTAAAATACAAAAAATGTTGAATGCTAGGATAATTTTCCCAGTCCATCATTCCACATGGATTGCAAACATAGTCCCTGTGAGGAAGAAGAATGGTGAAATTTACATCTATGTAGATTTTAGAAACTTGAATCAGTCATCCTTAAATGATAACTATCCTCTACCTATCATGGATCAAGTTCTTCAGATGGTGACCGGTTTAGAGATATTATCAATGCTAGATGGCTTCTCAAGGTACAGTCAAGTTGAAGTTAGAAAATCAGACCAACATAAGACTACCTTTACCACTCCTTGGGGCACCTTTGCTTATCAAAGAATGTCATTTGGTCTAATAAATGCTAGTGCCACTTTTCAAAGAGAAATGGACCTTGCTTTCAAAGATGAAATGGGTAAGTTCATTGTAGTATATCTGGATGATTTAATAGTGTTTTTCAAGCATCATCCTGATCATGTACATCATTTACAACAAGTGCTAGAACACTGTCACCAGAATGGCATTTCTCTAAATTCCAAGAAATCTATTTTTGGGGTAATGAAAGGGAAACTTCTCAGGCACATTGTATCCTGAGAAGGCATAAAAATTGACTTAGAAAGAGTCAAGTCCATCTAGGAGCTTACCTTGCCCACAAATAAGACTGTGGTTCACTCTTTTTTCAGAAAAGTAAACTTTTTACGAAGGTTCATTCTCAAATTCATTGAGAAGACTCGCCACATTGTGAACATGATGAAGGGCAAAGCCACTTTTGGGTGGACTACAAAGGGCAAGTCAAAATTTGAAGACATCAAAAAAGTGATCACTCGTGCACCAATTTTGATTTGTCTTGATTACATATAAGACTTCATAATATACAGCTATGCTTCTAAGGATACACTTTCAACCATTTTGGTTCAACAAAACCAAGAAGGTGTGGAATATCCTATTTCTTTCATGAGCTATCCTCTCAAAACTCATGAGCTAAAGTATTCACACATGGAGAAGCATGCTTATGTGGTGGTCAAAGTAGTGAAGCATTTCAAGTTTTATATTTTGATTTCACATACAATGGTTTTGGTGCCTAATACAATGGTGAAGTCCATTCTAACTCAATAGGAGTTTGGTACTAAAAGGGGCAATTGGATTTCTAAGATTTAAGAGTTTGATCTTGACATCAAACCTATCAAACTTGTGCAAGTAAAGGGCCTCTACCAGTTGATTGCTGATAATATCCCCAAGGAGATAGAAAATGAAGAAATAGAGGTTGAAGACATGCCTACAATCCTCTTTGTTGCTACTACTAATGAGTGGTATTCCAACATCACTCATTTTCATACCTATGGTGAGTGTCCCACTCATCTATCCTATAAATAAAAATGAAATGTTAAGCTAAAGGTTGCTAACTATGTCTTGTGGGATAATGGTTTGTATAAGAGAAACTTTGATGGGGTATTTTTTCACTACATCGATAAGGTGCAACAAGGTAAACTTTTGGAGTCTTTCCACAATTTGGCCGGTGGAGGACATTTTTCTACACTAGTGATAGCTCATAAAATTCTACGAGTGAGGTATTATTAGCCTCTGCTATTTTAAGATGCTTACAAATGGGTGCATAGATGTGAATTGTGTCAGCAGTTCGTCGAGAAACTTAAATTAGCCGCATTACCCTCAAGCCAGTGGTAATTAAAGAACCTTTTCAACAATAGGGTATTAACTTCATTGGCACAGTCAACCTATCTTCAAGTTTTGGGCATGATTATGTCCTCACTGCGACTAATTACTTTACCAAATAGGTGGAAGTCATTCCAACCAAGCATGCTACTTCAGAAGTGGTATGTAATTTTCTTAAGGAAAATATTATTTCTCAATTTGGGGTTCTAATTAAAATTGTAACAGATAATGCAGCCTATTTCTCTTCTCATGAGATTACTCAGTTCTGCTTTTATTATGGAATTACCCTCTCCCACACTTCTGATTATTTTCCACAAGGGAATGGCCAAGTAAAATTGAGCAACAAAAATTTGGTTACTATTATCAAGAGATTGGTAGATGATAATCAGAGGACTTGGCATAAAGCATTGTTTGACACTTTGTGGGTAGATAGAATTACACCTAAGAGAGCCATAGGCATGTCACCATTCCAACTTCTATATGGCTTAAATGTAGAGATACCTATCACCCTGAAACTACCACCACTCAGGTTAACAAAGGCAATTGAAGATTTAACCTTTGAAAATTCAATTGATAAAAGGATCATGTGCCTAACTAAATTAAATGAGAAATGAACCATGGTGGTGGATCGGATTACTACACATCAAAATCAGGTGAAGAAACTCTTCTAAAAGAGGGCAAAGATTCATAATTTTTAGATTGGAGATCGAGTATTGTTGTGGGACAAGAGGAGAGAACCAAAAAGAATGCATGAAAATTTTGATTCTTTGTGGAGAGGTCCATTTACCATTCATCAGATCTGTGGTGAGAATAGCTTCTTGTTGGAGTATCAAGATGGAGTGCCATTCTCACTGCTTCATAGTAGACAACATCTTAAGCACTTCAATCCTTGAAGTATTAGATGAGTTCACTTGTACATATGTATAGTTTTTATGTTGTTTGTTTTCTTTTGATTTTTTGTGTCTTTTCTTTTTTTGGCTTAACCATGTAGCCCAATGGCTTGGATGAAGGCACTTAGAGACCGATTTCTAATCCTATTAATCATTTCAATCAATGAAAGTTCCCTAATAGGAGCCAGTTGTTGTTCCTAAAATTAGTTGCGCTCATTTTTGGAACAACCCCTATGAAACTTGTCTATTTCATGTTTTTCTCTCAAAGTTCATTTTTTGAGGCAATTTTTTCTTGTTCTCGCATGTGCTCTACTAGCATCATTCAAATTTTATGACATTCCCTTATTACATTTTCCAAAAAATGTTAAAACCATTACAAATCTTGATGCTGCCAAAGGACCTTTTTTCCCCCCATTTCTCATAGTTGGTTTTTTTTGGTATTTTCATGTAGGGGCAGCATTTTTTACTGCCACTGCATTAGTTTTGTGTCTTTCATGCAAAGGCAACATTTTTTGCCACCTTTGCATCCATCATGAAAGAGTAGCAAAATTTTATGCCCTTGCATCATTTGATGCCTCCCGTGTAGGAGTGGCAATTTTCACCACCCCTGCATATCTTTTCATCAACCCATGTAAGGGCAGTAAATTTTACTACCCCTGCAAGACCTCAATTTTCATGAATGGCATTTATGGCCGCATATGTTGAGTTTTTGGGGGTGATTTTTTCCCCCATTTAATCTCTTTTTCCCTCATTTCATCTCATTCATCCATTGTTTCTCCTCCTCTCTGCCCCTAGATGATCGAGTGAGCTAGAAGAAGCACATTTTTGCCAGATTCAAGCCTCATTCCATGTTTTTTTTAGGTAGGGTTTTTGTATTTGTTTTTGTTTGTGTTTTCTCCTCTTTTTATGTTGTTTTTCCTTTCTTTTTCCTTCTAGGTTTTCTTTTTCTTCTTTTCTTCTTCCCCTTCCTCTTTTTCCTGTCTAACCTCGTCATAGTCTCCCCCTCTTCCTCATTCTTTCCTTGTTGGCCATTCAACTGATGTTGGGGAAATGAAATCCACCACATTTAGAAAACCCGACAGCTATTCCAACCTTGTAAGGGTGGTGAATTTCACTGCCCTCACATTTTCCCAACTAATGAGTGTGAAGGCAATAAAATTCATTATCTTTACAGACCCATTGCCCTCACCATGTGAAAGGGTAACAAATTTTGCTTCCCTAACACATTCCCCACCTTCACTCATGTGCACCGGTGGTAATTTTTGTTGCTGATGCAATCCAACCTCATGCATTAGCAACAAAAATTGCTGCCAATACACTTGACTACCTCACCATGTGTAAGGGCAGCAATTTTTGCCACCCTTACATGAAACATTAAATATTCTACATGTATCGGTGGTGATTTTTACCACCAATGCACAAGAACCATCCTCACCATGCAAGTGTGGCAATTTTTGTTGCCCCTGCATACCTTCTCCTCATTTTTTGTAACTCTGAGAAATTTTTATTTTTCCCATTTTTTGAGCCTACTTCCCTTTCATTCTCCAACCTACTCTTGCCTCTACCCTTTCAATCACTTTTCCTTAGTCATGATCACCCAACATGCAATTTTCTCAGATTGCCAATATTTTTCCTAATTGTGTGATTATGACTCTTATCATAGTTTCTCCTCGAGATCCTTCTTCATCAACATACTTCTAACAAAGGCTCATCCCAATGACTAAAGCTTCTCCAAAGAAGTCAAAGGTGATGAAGTACCAATATCAAGGTGTTTTTCTAATCACCTTGATCACTTTTAATGTCGACAACATTAGGGACAAAGAGATCGGCCACGTAGATTTGGCCGAGTTCATAGAGAGAACCAAGGAAAAAAATCCAAGCTCTAAAATGAAGAGGATAATTAAGAGCAATATCCATCTAGTCTCCTCTTTTCCTATGGAGGCACATCACATAGAGTTTGTCCTCCAGTGCACCCAATTCTATAACAAAGAGACCAGAGCTGTATCAGATGCTAGTGGCAATATGGTAATTTGACTGGACCCCAAATTTGTTGATAAAGTTTTTATGTGCCCACCTGCTACTAAAGTATTGAAGATTGAATTTGTTGAGGCACAAAATGAATATGTAAAAGATCTCAAGAAGGCGAAAAAGGTGATCAAAAATAGATGGCTCAAGACTCCTAGAGCCAACTTATCCAGATGGCAACAGAACTTTCTAAGGAATGAATTTATAGAGGAAGTTGGTGACTTAATCACTCTTCTCAGTAGGGTACAAGGTTTACTCTCTTCTTCTCAATTTCATGAATGGATGTATCCCTTCATCAAGATAATCCTCCAAGGGAAACAAGTCATCTTCTGGGGTGAATAAATTAGCAATACTCTACATGAGTAATTAACAAAAGTGTCTACTACTTCAAATTTCTAAATGACTTTGTACCTGGTGTACATTGTAGCTTTAATGAGAACTTTTCCAAGTTTGACGTTAGAGGGAGATAGAAAAACCACCCCTGTATATCAATATTACCCTCAGCTAATATTAAAGGGATCAAACCATCACTTTAGGAGGGTAAATGATGCCTTCTTCATAGTATTTTTATGTCTTTTTGACCCTCAATTAGAATAGAAGAGAGTATCAGATGAAGCTTAGATTGTTGTCAATGACTTCGACTATATGTTATTATAGTTCCCTACTTTTTGCTATTTATGGGTTGGATTTTTCCAAGGCTATCCCTATATGCTCCCCAAATTTCCTTTTGATAAATTGATTCTGATGGAGCTGTGTAGACAAATTATTATTATACACAATAAGTAGACAGAACTTAAACAACCAGGCTTCAGATTCTCCATTGAAATTGGTAGGCACTCAATGTTAACCACTACAAAAGCAAGGGGAATGGAGACTAAAATGCAACTTGTCACTATGAAGCATTTCAAAAGAAGGCCCAAATTTGATTACAGAGGTGTTAAAGACATGATCAGAAGGAAGACTTAGTTCCATGAGCCCATGATCGAAGACGTCTAGATAGATTTGAGAATAGTAGAAGCTATCAGGAAGATGGACTATAGTAGATTGTCTCTAGAAAAAATCAAATATCTAGGGTTCACAATAATCCTCCAAATCTAGTAGATGAAAAAAATTTGGTCAATAATAGGTATCTTGTTGAACAAATCGCTAACTCACCTCTTCCTCCTATTCAATGTTCTAAAAAAGAGTTGACCTCTTTGAAGATGATATTTGAACCAATATTGGCTAACACCAATGATTGGTTAGAAAACAAAGGGATCACATTAAAAGAATTCATCACGAGATCAGAGGCTAAATTCTAAGAAGAGACAAGAAAGAGAGCAGAAAATAGGACAAAGAATAAAAGTGATGTTCCTTCTCCTTCTAGGCCCCATAAGCCTAGGATCATCTTTATGTAAAAGAAACTAAAGGTTGTTGAGAAAGAACCAGAGTCAATAGATATGGGGGTTGAGAAACAAAGTGCCCAAGAACAAGCGATATAACAGATGGAAATAGATGACAGGCCTGCAAATCAATAGGGAACAAAAACTCTATCTCCACAAGAGGAGGCATAGCTAGTCATAGGAATTTCTTCTTCTCCATCCCACTCACCTATTGCTACTCCTTCACCCATTTCTCCCATCAGTATTCCCTCTTCTAGAGTGACCTCTTCTTATAGAGTTATTTTTGATGACCCTCAAGGTGCTTATGGAGATGATCTTTGATCATCAAGATCCATCCCCAGTCTTTCATCTCCTTCTTTCAACATCGAAGACAGTTCCACCTTTGACCAGTCAGCGGCTGGTGTAGTTTTGCCTGATACTATGCCTACTATGCCCACTACACCCATTGTTTCCATCAGTAGTGTAGGTACTACCCTAGTGACACCAACTATAGGGACTGTTACTACTGTAAGTGTTTCTACTCTCCCACCTTGGTTGTCAACTTTCACACCCAAAAAGGAAAAGCAAGCCATCTCTCCAGATGATTTTGACTTTATAAAAATAGTACCAGTGAAAGCTAAGACCCCTAAGAAGCCAAAAATCTTTTCAAAAATGATTGGAGATAAGGGGCACAAATTTCTAGAGATAGCCAAACCCCCACAAGATGCAACCCTTGAGAATTTTGATATGAGCAACTACTCCATTTCTTGAGTTGAGTTGGGAAAAATAACTCACAAGGGTGCCAAGAGTGATTTGCAGTCCACAATGGATATCATGGTCTAGAAATTTGATAGAGAGAGAGAGATGAAAGATCATTACAAAGCAAAGGCAAAATAATTGACTATGATGATCAGGAGATTCACTTTTGCCCCAGAAGTGGCAACTCCAAAGGCCTTTTCCATAGATGATCCTATAATCTAGAAAGTAGAAAAGACCTATTTAAAAGGAAAAGTACTTGAAGATTACCTAGATAAGATGCATGTGCAAGGAATTTCCTTATTTACAGAGGTGGCTGAGAAGATAGGTAAAATGAAGAAAATGAGAATAGAGTTAGAAGACCTTATCAATATTATTTCTCAAGATATTGATAGCACAAATAAATATCTTAGCAAGTGGACAGAGATGAAAGCATTGAAGAAACATACCTTAGTATCAATCAACATCATTGCCAACAAAGATTCTTATATTAAAATCAAAGAATCACTAATATACAGGATCCGTGTACTTAAGGAACTGATTAGTGACCTTGAATCTTCTAAAGACACAGTGAAGAAAGTGAAACCAACCTATTGAAAAAATTAGAGGAATTGCCTTGCAGACTCACCTCTCAAGACAACCAATTCATTTCAGAAGAGGAAATGATTCAAGAGTTCAAAGGTATGATCCAAAGGGAATTTGAGGAGAAAACATTCTCAATGGCTTTTGTGGATAATATTTTAGATAATCATTTAACCCTAGATAATCTGAGAACTAGGTTAACTAGTCATGCGGAAGCAATCACAATAGTGAGAGATGCCATAATCAGAGCTAAGGTAGTCTTCAAAAATACTATTGCACCCAATAGTATTAGGATACAGGTAGCTATTGCCATATACGATGCTCATCTAAAGAAGTCTGGTGACAAGAGTTGAACTATTCTTCAATACTCTCTTCTTCATTCTTCTCATGTACTTTGTAATTGACTTGGGACATTTTCACATGTACTTTTGTAGTATGTAATTACATGTAAAAATCTGGAAAAGTCCCAAAGTCAACGGCGACTCATCTTTGACTAGGTTTTCAATATTTAAATCTTTTTCCAATTTTGAAGGTTTATCCCTATATATATATATATATAGAGAGAGAGAGAGAGGGAACCTCTTTTGTAAGATATCTCTGGATAATTGAGAGCAAAAACTCTACTAAAATTGAGATACTTCTTGAGACTTTGATCTTAGCTTGTAAATCATATTTTCTTGAATGAATGAGAAGCAGGTTATTTTCAGACTTTGTGTTGAAATAATTTGTGTTATTTAGGAAATCATTCTTATGTTATCTTTCCTGATAATCTCTCATCTATTTGATTAAATAAGCAAAGTGTATGTGGAAATTATCTGAAGACATTCTAAAGGATATCAGAAAGAATTTGAGCTACTTTTATCCTTTGTGATCTTGTTATCTGTTGTAGTTTTAGGTGTAGACTTTGAGCTTTACTTCACTCTACTATTACGTACACTTTGAATCAGTGAGAGAAGCAACGAAAGACTTTGTTCTCTCATGGGTTTCTCATTGACCTAGTTGCTACTCGAGAATATTTTCTGCTATTTGTTGAATACCATTTCTGAAAGAAGAGAATGTTTTCAGTCATCAACCAAGATTTCTCTTTTGCTCTATGAACATCTCTCTAAAAAAAGAGAGATGGATGGTGTTATCCTACCCTGAGTATTATTTTTTTCTTATATATATAGCATATAAGTGATTTATAGGAAACCTCCCCTTGATGAGAGGAGAGATTTATCTCATTAGGATGTGTTAAACTCACACTTTTTTGCCATTTAAATCTCCTTGTACTATGGTTGATATACCCACTTTGCCATCAGTTAGCTGAAGACAAAATATTCACCCAACAGAGTGGTCCATGCATCATAATCCATTACAAAGGAGCCAATGCATTCCAATTGTCTACGATTGATGGGTCAGAGATACCCATCTCGATCAAAGGGATATACCTCAATGACTTCTTCTGAGGTTGGAATTATTTTTGAAACTTTTTACATATTAATATTAGTTAGATTCTCACAAATAAGTGTTTTCACATACTCTGCAACTCATTAGGATTTTTACTTCCTTAGTTTGTTTCAATTTTTGTTTTCCCTATTTTGTTTCTTGTTTAGGGAAATCCCCAATTATATTTCTTCTCCAATTAAGATGTGATAAACTTCAAATGACTCCATGACCAATGAACTAGAAGGCTATTGATAGAAAAAATGATTAGCAAGTAATCACCCCATAAAGGTCACCAAAAAATGTTGATATTTTTATGCCAAAAACTTCAAAACACCCTTATGCTTTAGAGAAGACCTATAAAAAAATTTGAGTAAAATTTTTAGAATGGAATAAGTAAAAATTTTCAAGACCCAAGAGGGAACCATAGATTTAGGTGCACTTAATAGCTTAAAAAGTTGTAAAATGTACCTAAACTTCTACTTTCCACTCACTAAGTAATAAGCAAAAACCAAAGATTTTTGTGTCCTTTATATTGGAGAGTTATCAGTGATGTCATGGAGGTGTCATGATGATTGGATGAAGTTCCTTGATAGCCTATGTGATAATGACAAAGTGTGCATTGTGCTTATCCTAGTATGCTTGAAGTATGATTGGTTGATCTTCAACTTTATCTTTCTTAAAGATGTTTAGGGATGAGTATGATGATTTGAGCATGTGAAATAGGTACCTAAGATGTTTTCTATGATTGGATAGTTTGTGTGCATAAGTGTATTTCATCTCATAGTCCATAGTTTTCATCTAGATACTTTGGGTCCAATGGTAGAAAAACTAAGTAGGCAGTTTGATGATGTCACCATTACGACATGGGAATGAGTTAAGGGGAATTGGTCATATGTTTATGATCAAATTATTCCATCATGCATTTGATTTTGGTTAAATAGATGAGGCTATAAAGTTGGCTTCTCAGTCAGAATTCATTATTTTCCCATACTCAGCCAAATTTGCAAAATGGCAAGAAAGAGTTGAGTAAGTAGTTTGATGATGGAATATCTCACACATATGGACATTTTAGAAGGAAATAATATGGGTTTATTTAATTTTGAGCATATCTTATTTGTGATAAATTTTAGATCATGAAATGAAGCACATCAAATGATGTGCATATACAAAGTTGGGTTCCCAAGCAGTTTGACTGTTGCAATATGGCAAGAAGAGTCAAGTGAGAATTTTAATGGTGTTATATATTTCACTTGTGAAGGTGTTAAGAGAAATTGACCATATGGGTTTGTTCAGTTTTGATCCTAGTTGATTTGTGCTAAAATTTATATCATGCACTAAAGCATAGCAAAAGTTATGCATGCTCAAATTTGGCCTCTTAGATAAGTTGACATAGTTGGCTCTATGATATAATATTTTAAGAAGGTATTTTGATGATGTTATATATTACACGTACAAGGGTTCCAATATTTATTTGTTATATGGTTAGATTATCCTATGTGAGGATATCATATGATCTAAATTTGAGATCATGTATTTAATTACAAAATAAGATATAAAGGTTTTAAAATGGCTACTTACGCATATGAAAAGTGTCCCCATAGTCATTTATGCACAAGTTAAAGCTCAAGCAAGATTGATAGTGCATGTTGTTCCAAGAATTCAAGAAGTAGTGATATTAGGATAGGTACACAATGTTTAATGACTGAATAAAGGTATAAGATAAGGATCCAATGGTGAGAAAGTGTTCATACAGGTTGATCCAATGGTGATCATTGATTGCTAAAGATCTGACTGATCCATAGATATTGACAAAGCACATAAAGTAAAAGTTATTAAATTACATGAGATGAAGTCAACTATCAAATGTTTAAAATTTGGCATTAGTATACTATGAGTTAATTTTTAGACAAGATCAATGGAGTGAGATTGATCCAAATTTGAGAGGATACGAGATGTGAGCATTATGTTCAAAGGTTAATTATGACCATTGCCATTCAAATATTTTAATTTAACACAAGGAAAAACTAGAGCTCTATATTTTGTCCATATCTTTTGATATAAGTAAAATTTACTAGTGTTATAAAAATCAAAGATGAAAAGGACCCCATTGTGCATCTAATGAACTCAATTTGAAGATATAAAATTATGTGCAGTCAAAGATATTAATGTTCAAAGTTGACTGTGTGTTTGTGCTTGTTCTGCAAATGACCCGAGAAGAGTGTTTGAGATTTTGTAGATGTTGTTTCAATGTTTCATGGTGAATTGGATACTAGGGAGTGTTTTAAATTCCATGAGGATGCTCTGTGATTATTTTGGAGGTGTAATCAATCTATCTTCAGTATGAATGATGCTTAAGGAATTGACTATATGTTCAGTAATGGTGTTCCTATTTATAAGGTCTCTATTTGAGTTGATTGAGCATATGCAAAGGTGAGAAAAGATTATTGTTATCATTTGAGAATGTCTTATGGGACATAAGGAGTGGACCTATGTATTTTTAAGTGGTCCTATGTTCTTATTATTCTCAGAGATGTGTCAAAGAGATGAATGGGTCTCTACAGGACCTAAAAGTGATTTAGGCCTATTTGAAAGTGGATTATGCTTAAGTGTAACACATGTGAGATGCCTTAAGGGTAAAGGCATGTTTTTTGGCTAACAAGGAAATATTTTGATCTTGTTAGTTCATTATTTCTCTATATATAGTGAAACAAAATGTGTTGGCTTCTAGATTTTAGAGTGAGAGACTAAGGACAGATTTGAGAGAAGTTTGTGTGTGTGTTTTATGGAGCAAAGGAAGGGTAGAGTTCTCTATGGATGAGTTTAAGAGAAGATAAATTTTAGGATAATTTCTATGAACTATAGGTCATAATTTTGTTGGTAGAATAGTGCTCTTTTAAATTGAGTAAAGAAGGAGAGATTGTGGCATGTCTATGTGAGAGGCATGTTTGAGAAAGAGAGAGAGTTTTTATAGGGGTCAAATAATTAGAGGACCATCATCATGTAATGAATACATAATTCTTAAGGTAGAGGTGTTCAAAGGAGGGTCCAAAGGACTTGGTCTTCCTTATGGGTTGTTGTTCCTTGTGAAATAGGGTTTCACTAAAGGCCTTTGGTTAAAATGACTTAATCAAGGTTGTAGGTCAGAAGGACTTGAATGAAGGTTCCTAATCAAAAGGAATTAATTGGTCTCTTTTTTGTGATCATCTTATAGGACATTAGTCCATGTTTTTATAGGATTGAGTGTGGGTTTTATTTCCCAAGAGGGTTTCCCACATAGATCTTATGTTGTGTATGTGATCTTGCTTTATGTTTATTGTTCACTGCTATGATTGATTTGTATGCTTCATGAATGATTGTATTGAATGCTTAATGATCTACAAGGTTTTTGAAATTGAATTAGATTGTTTTTCACAATTGATTCACCCCACTCTTAGTGGAATATACCTCTAACAATTGGTATCATAGTAGGTCCTTTGATAAAGGCTTAATAGCTTGAAGGTGATCTAAGGTACAATGGCTAGTTAGAATATGCAAGGTGGTTTCTCTACTAATCAAACACCAATGTTCAATGGATCCAATTATGCTTTTTGGAGTGCTAAGATAAGTAAATATATTATGTCCCTAGGTTTTGATGTATATAAATCTATTTTGGATGGTTATGTTGGTCTTACTACTCCTCCATCTAGTGTTATAGATAAGAATTTGTTTGAGAATAATTCTAAAGAAATGAATGCCATCACTTGTGGTCTTACATATATTAAGTTAACCAAAGTAATCCATTGCACATTTGCCAAGGAAATGTAGGATAAATTTAAGACTATTTTTGATGGATATTCAAAGGTTAAGATATTTAAGTTACAAACTCATATATTGTAATTTCAAAGTCTCAAGATGAACAAAGAAGATATTGTGGTATCCTTTTTATAAAGAGTTGATGAGATTATAAACATCACTAAATGTCTTAGAGAGAATATTGAAGAGACTACTATTGTTAAAAATGTATTAAGGTCTCTATCCCCCAAGTATGATTTGAAGGTATTTGTGATAAAAGAGATTCATGATCTTACTCAGTTGAAGATGGATCAATTGCATGGCAGCCTTACTATCTATGAGATGAGGAAGAATGATGATACACCTCTAAAGAAGGAAATATCTTTTAAAACTAAAATGAATACAAATAATAAGTTCCAAGGTAAGAAACTCAAGTAGGATGAATTTATTGATATAGATGAGGATGGACTAATTGCTTTGATTTCAAGGAAATTTAGAATAGGTTCAGATAAGTATAAAGGTAAACTATATACACATAATATTTTCAAATTTTTATTGATTACTGACACTTTGTATCTTATAATAACCTATCAAGTCTCAATCTCTTTGATTGTATGCCTTAAGGGGTGCACCAGGAAAGGGGTGGGTATAACATTGGTGCTTCATAAGATTATTTTTCCTTTTGACACTTGTCATCCACACACTAGCCTCCTGAAACTATTAAACCCCAAGCTTATTCTTCTTAGTTCTACCTATTCCTATCATTTATTATGTTTTATCCTTTATTTATTTCCTTGTCACCCTTTTGACCTATCGATTATGCTAGGTTGACCAGGTTGACCTAGCATAGTTTAGGGACTTTTCTCTCTTTTGGTTTGTTGGCCTCTTAGCTGACCTAGCACAAACCTAGTGAGTTAGACCCGAAAATGTGCTAGATCAAAAAGGTCAACTTATCATAGCTAACATATCCAAATGATTTTAGGGTAAGTTTCTACTATATATATATATATATATATATATATATATATATATATATATATATATATATATATATATATATATATATATATATATATATATATATATATATATATATATATATGTATGTATATATATATATATATATATAATTTCATGTACCACCATTTTTAAGAGTGAATAATTAAGTGAATAAGTTTAAATGAACATCTACCTATTGACCATTATACTTGGGGAATAAAGCTTTAGGGTTCAATACTTTATTTGGAGCTCTAATCTCATCATGTGGATAAGTATTTTGGATGCTTAGATAGGTTATGTATCCTAAATCTAAATTATCTTAGTTATCCTTACATACCATGACAATCTCTTCTAAAGCACCTTGGCCAAGTGGAGATTGAGGCCCAGTGGGTTTGTCTTCAAAGGTAAGTACTCCTAATTTTATTCCTCCTTTGTAAGAGTAGATAGATAATGAATTTGTATTCTTATCTTCTATGTATTAGGATTTAATATACATTGATGTGAGTATATGTCTTCTAAAAATGTTTAGTTTAGTTATTTATTTGTTTTATTTCTAACCCCCACTTTGTGCCATAAGCTTTGGTGTGCACTAGATTAGATTTACTTTTCTTGTTATTAGATTAGTGAAATATTAAATCATAAGACACTTTTAGGGTTTTTGTGTGATTGTGTTAGATTGTAGGCTTTTGAACCCTACCTCACATGATGTGTTGTGACAAGTGATCCCCTAATTAATTCTAGTGGATCCTCACATTGGTCATGCTCCCACTTAAAAATTGTATGCCCCTAATCGGAAGTGTAGATGTGTTATATCCCATCAAATCCAAGATTGATTTATGAACATGATTAATTTCTAATTATTAATCATGGGATATACTGATTCACAATATATCATATATCTTTTACTTAATCAAATTTCACTTAAAAATACATTCAAGATATGCAATAAAATTGAAATAATAACATGCACCACAAAAGAGAGAGATACTAGTTTTTTATGTGGAAACCCAATGTGGGAAAAAACCATAAAGAATAATCTCATGTATATTAATGAGCACCAACTCAAATTACAAATTTTTCAAGCACCAACTTGTAAGAGCACCAACCCCTTTTGTGTATAAAACACAACTATCTCTTAATGTTGCTTTCTTGACAAATGATATAACTCTAGTATATCTCTTTCTCTTCTCTCCTCTTTTCTTATATAAAATAACTACAAACCATGCACTCTCTTGCATATTACAAATGGCTTCCCAAGCCTCCTTTTATAGCTTTCCAAATGACCTTTAGAATTCACCCTTTATGACTCTTCAATCCACATGGAAAATGGTGCCAAATTTACTTGACCCTTTGAATCCTTCCATTTGAAAAGTCACATAGTGACCCTTCATGAGCAAATGCATCCTTTCTCCTTTTGTCTTTTCTTGGTGACTTTTTAAATTCCTCAAGGTGACCCTTCATGATAAAATGTGTCCTTCCTCTTTTGTCTTCACTTGGTGACTCTTTGAATTCCTCAAGATGACCCTTCATGTAAAAATGCATCATTTTCCTCTTTTGTCTTTACCTCGTGACTCTTTAACTTTTTCATGGGCCCTATTTTGACTTTATGCAACCAAAAATATATTAATTAATATTTAATAAATATTAAAAACATTTATCCAAAATATGAACATTAAAAACACCTTAAGGCATTAAATGTTATGGGGCTTTTGTCACCAATAATGTTAGACCTTTGACATCAATGACAATATTTCCAACATCAACTACATAAATTTTGGTGAACCCAATGTGAAACTAACCCTTGAAATATTTATTTCACTTATTTCATTTCTATTCATCATTATTTTTATCATATCTTTACTGTGTTGGGTCAACCATGTTGACCTAGTTATTTATCTCTATGCATAGGTTTGAAGGAATAGGAAACAAGATTGACCAGCTCAACCCAATATAGGTTTTTAGACTTGAAAAAAATTGTTCAACCAACTGGATTGACTATCTTGACCCAATACACATTTTATACTTCCATTCTAGCCTACTAAGTTGACCTAGTGCATTTTCAGCACTTTTCAACAAGTTCTTGCATAGCTTGTTCGACCAGCTTGACCCAATTTTTAAGTTCCTACCAATTTTTTTCCAAAGTCTTAGATCATCAATCTTTTCTTTTTCATCTCAAACCATTCAGGTTATTTTTTATTTCCTCTATATATTTATTTTTTAATACTTTCCTTCCAAGTTTGTAATCTTCAAAACCACCTCCACATAGTCAACTAGGTCGACCCTATGAACCTAATTTTGTGTTCTATATTTTCTAAAACAACTAGGTTGACTTGATTCACCTAGTTCACTTTAAAAAATTATTTTGTAGTATAGGTTTGACCCTATCGACCCTATTTTATATGATTATCCATATAGTATCTACTACACTATACCTTGTTTCAAATTTGGAATTAACCATATACGTTAATCACATTATTATTTTAAGTTGATTGCATGCTTAGAATAGTTCACATAGTCTAATTAGGGGATTTTATATCAATCACTTAGTTACACTATTTATATTATTTTACACACATGGCTAAATCACATAACATCAACAAGAATTTTAACATTTGACTATCCTAGTCTACCTACTTAGATTTCATCACCAAGGGGGAAGCTGACTTGATGCTCTGGTCAAGTATAAAGTGTGGTTAATAGTATATTTTAGCTAAATGCCTATTACCCTTATTTTTTTGATGTGTGAAATGAGAGGGTAGGCCCCAATACCAAGCTTATATCATTATCACTATAGTCCCTTTCATTCTAATCTTACCTAAAACTATCCATATATTTTTATCTAGTACCTTGCTTATAGCCAATCTCCTTTTACATTTAAAATTATTATCAATAATCTAATTAACATTCTTGGTTGACCAAGTAGCTAAATTTGCTTTTAAGTTGTCTACTTGCTCTTTGATTAATTGTGTGTGCAAAATCTTTCATTATCTAGTGTTAGTGAACGAGTTTGCTTTATGTGCATTAGATAGATTGACCAACATCAATTCAATTGACTTTTTTTCCCTTTCATTACTTAATGCTTTCTTACATTACTTATAATTATCTTGTTTCAATTCATATCTTATTATCATCTTTCTTTTCTTCCCTATCTACTATACTAAGTCAACCTTGTACCTTTTTTATCCTCTGTACACTATGTTAGGTCAACTTGGTTGACCCTATACTATTTACAACATCTTTTCTTCTTTTTGTCAGTCACTATTCACTTAACTGGGTCGACCTTGTAGACCTTGTACCTTTTTTATCCCTTGTACACTATGATAAGTTAACTTGGTTAACCCTATACTATTTACAACATCTTTTACTCTTTTTATTAGTCATTTTTCACTAAATTGGGTTGATCTTATGGACCCTATATAGTTTTATAGCCCCTATTTTTGCACTAGGTTGACCAAGTTGACCTAGTACTATTTCAGTCACTTTTTAATCATTTGCTTTCTCATATTATCTCTTTTCCTTTTATCATGGACTTTATGTTTGGTGTCAACACTAAATTATAGTTAACAGACATGATGGAATTCACCAATCCTAATAAGGTCTCCCATAGACGAAGTAGGGCTCCTTTTATGAATGTTAGTAATGTTCATATTACATCTTGCATGATGAACTATGGGATCCCTCTTCATACCCCTTTGTATCAAAACCTTACACTTCTCTTAGAGGATCAGCTTGAGTTAGAGTGTACTCCTAAAATGCTCTTCTTCATCATGAAATTCCCTCAATATAGAGGGAAGGATCCTTTCACCATCTACAACCTCATGATTAGTCATCAAGTTTAAGAGCCTCATTCTCCTAATCCCACTTTCTCAATCATTTTTAGTGGTACCAATTTATTTTCTTCTCAACCTCTTCCTTGAATCTTGACTCCTTCTTATGTCATGACATATTATTCTTTAACTTATTCCACCTCCATGCCTAGTATCTCTACTAACATGGTAGGTTATATGTCTAGTGGGCCTCTCATAAGATCCATTATTCTTAATCCATCCACTAGTGCTTCATTTGCTACCCAAGGAACTCATGCTTCTAGTGCTTCATCTTCTCAACCATTTACTAGTCCATATTTTGCTTCACAATTAAATTTTTCCACCAGTGATTCAAATTCTCATAGCTCTTCCCAAGTTCATATCAACACTAATAGTGGTACCCAAGCCACTTACACCAACACAAACACCAATACTACATCTTATCATAACACTAATCAAACTCATCAATTATTTTTGAAAACTCTTAATCAAATGAACACATTCCAAGTTCATAATATGAATCAAATGATGAGAATGCAAAACCACCTTATTAATCTTTAATCCAATCCTCAACCAATGATTTGGGCCACACATAACAAAAGTGTTCCTATTCCTCCTCTTTTATATTCTCAAGTTAATCTCATTCCTCAACCTCCATTAATCAAAAAATCCATCAAGAATTTAGAAAATGAACCTCTTATCACCCAAATTGCTAAAATTTACATTAGAGGTATAACACCTATAATTTCTTATAATGGATCAACCAATCCTACTCTTCACCTCAAGACATTTGGAAATATTTACAAGGATTAGGTCAAGTTAAATACATTTTCTGCTACCAAGCCCTAACTAAAACCCTCACAGGTGATGCCTTGGATTGGTATAATCAAGTTATAACATATTCTATCACTAGTTTGGAAGACTTAGTAAATACTTTAGTACAAGAATTGCAAACTAGTGATCTTCCAGAGAACACTTTGGCCCATTTCATTAATTGAAAATAAAACAAAAATGAAACTACCCAAGCCTTTGTCAAGAGATGGAAGACATTCTCAAATAAATGTGAAAATAACATGGTAGATGATAATCTCTTTCATCTTTTTAAAAATGATTTATTTCCTAAATTAAAATATCAAGTCTATATCCTTTCTCCACATACCTTGGAGGAAGTTATCGATCAAGCTAAAAGACAAGATTTCCTCTTGCATTAATTTGATCCACCCCAATATTTTGTGGGCCCTCCCCTATTATTAAAGAACAAAAACCACAATATTACCAATGATTTTTTTACTAATTCATTTGAAACCATTCATAATGTTCAAGCTATCATTCCTACCCATTCTTTGGAACCAGCTCCTTCTTAGCAATACACTAATCCTCATTTCTCAATAAACAACATTAATGTCCACAATCCTTTATCTTTGGCTTTATTTCTTAAACATATACCTAGGCCTCTTCCCTGAGATCTTGACCCTACTCAACCTATGAAATCATGGTATGATCCTAATAAATTTTTTTGGTTTCATGCTAGCTGGGGTCACTCTCAGGAGACTTGTAGACAACTCTGCAATTTAGCTATGGAATTTCTTCTTGGCCTAAATTTTGATCATGATTCCATTATTCAAAAGTGTCAACAAACCTATGAGATTTCTTTCAAAGAATATAAATCACATGATAAAAATCAAGCCTTAAATCAAGCAAATGCTCATTTAGCTATCTATAAATACCCCTTACCTAATCATCAACCAATCCAAGAAGGACAAGATAATACCACTTGTTCTATCAATAACATAGAAAGTCTTGTTGAACCAAATTCCAAAGAGAATGTGGTTAGCATGACCAATATGCAAAGAGTGGTGGTTTTATTGATTCACAACCTATCTACACTCTTTCCATTAAGACATATCATGTTATCTAAGATTCTTCTCTAACTCATTTAAATGAGTTGGGGAAAGAAGATATTATTCTTTTAATGATCTAATTTATGATTCTCCCTTGGATGACACATCCCATGTTATCTTTACTTCTCTCACATCATCTTCTGATACTAATAAAAATCCAATTTCTACTAGCACTTCTTCTTCCAAACTTCAAGATCAATCTAAACCAACTACTTATTCATCACCAAATGATTTACAACCTTCTCATTCTTATCAACATAAATTTCAATGCTCTTTGAATCTAACCTCTAAAGATCTTGTTAATCATTATGAACCTATATCTAATATTATCATTATGGGTTATAATGACTAGGATCCCATTGTGGAACTCCCTAATATTCCATCTTAGATACCTTTCCTTAAACTCATGAGGACATCTCTACATCATCAAAACTACTTCATTAAACTCTTATTTGAGATTAATATCCCTCACCCTCTTCCAGAAAGATAGGTGGCTACTTTATCTAGATTAGAGGATAGTATCTTACAACAATGTGAAGAGATGTCTATTAACATTGATGAAACTATAGACACTTCTCTTTCTTTATGATTTCCTATCACATCTATGATTACAGATGACATTCTACTTCATGTAGATGATCCTTCATTATTTATTAGTGTCCAAATCGATGATATCCAAGTTAAGCAAGCCTTGATTGATAAGGGTTTTAGCACCTATGTCACTTCCCTTGATTTCATTATAAATTTTGGGTATTCTTAATGTAATCTCAAATCTATATGTAGCACCTATCAAGGATATGATAGAAGGTAAATTCCTCCCTTAGGGTGTGTGCATCTTCCCATTACCATCCCACCTACCACTGCTCATGTGAAGGTAATGATATTCAAATTTCCCCTTTCATATAACATCTTTCTTGGTAGGTTTTGGACTTATCATATGAGAGCTACTACTTCTTTTGCCTACTAATGTGTTAAGTTTCCTCATAATAGAGCCATTTACAAGATTCAAAGAGATACTAACCATTATATTTTAAACATTCTAATATCATGGTCTCTTCAAGTTTCCTACTCTTGAGCCTTTGCCTAGTGTTCTATTCTATGAGTCATAATGTCTAAAATTTTCAATCAACTCAACTAGAGGTTATAATGGGAATCTTAAGCTCATTGGTAACATTCCTCCTGACCTATTAGACTCCAATGATGATGAGACCAATGAGATTAACTTAAATAACAAAAAAATTGATCTCTCACCTCATCTCATCTTACAACTTCTTGCTTCCTTATAGCCTCATTCTCATAAACCTCCTTGTGATGACATTCATATAGTCTTAACCAAGACTGGGTAGTCTATTCACCAAGCTTCCTTTGATGAAAAGGTCATCTTGACCTATGTCATCAATCTTCATACTCTAGATTAAGATGATGGATATTATTTAGATGATCATCTTTTAGGTAGCCTTGTCCAGGCCTATGATGCTAAGATTATTCATTACGTCTCTTATTTACTTGAGTCTTTTTATGCATCTCAATATTCTCTTTAATTTATAGTTCCTAATTATTACATTTTTCCTCTTTATAACAATGTATAGATGATATTGATACCTCTAACTTATGAAGAGACACATAGGACCATACTCTTAGATCATGATATAACCAGACCTTATCACTTTGCCACACCTAAGGTAGTCCTCTTTAGACCTTCTGCAAATCCCACCCCTCCTTTAGTAGGGCCATCTACAGTTAAGCATGTTCCTTTTTCCACTATAATTGAACTAGTTTCTACTCCTATTATTTCTAAGTCTCATCCTAGTGATCCTCTTGTTGAGCCTATTTCCACTCCTTCCTCATCATCACCCTCTCTTGGTGATGGTTTTATTTCACTACCTAAGATGGATCCTTTGCCCACCAAATGGGCCGATGAGTCCTCTTCAACTTCTTTCACTCCCATTTCACCTCCTTTTATGAGTGCTCCTAAAACCATTCACAATCATATATGTTGCTTCCATTAGATAGATAATCACTCTTCCACCCATTGTCACAAGTTACAATAATACATTGATACCTTACATCCTTCTTCCACATCATTAGACAAAGCCATATCTCCCCCAAAGGTACTTCTTGAATATTTACCTAAGTATGGTGAGGTATATTGTCTATGGCACCTATGTGGAATGAATCACACCAATCGTTACTACATTCTTCAACAACATCTTAAAGATCACCTTATAGCCATCCCTAGACCTTATACCATTCCTCCCATAGGTCATTCTTACAAGAAGGCTCCTCTTTATTCTCCAATGGCTCCACCTCTAGTGGTTCCATCACCTCCTATGCTCATTTCACCACCTTTGATGCCTCCACCTGTGACTCCTTCACCTGTAGACCTTCCCTCACCTATGGATCCTTCTCCACCTATGAGTCCTTCACCTATGGATCCTTCTCCAACAATGATTTATTGTCCCACCATAGATAATGTTTCCATTCATTCTCCTAACTAGCCTTTGCCTAACTTTCCTCCTCAGCATGATCCTTTGAGCATCCCTACTTTTTTAGTTAAGGAGATTAGAAAAGAAGTATTTGCCTAATATTCACTGAAGATCGATGAGACCTTAGTTTTAATATGCATCTAGATTAATATAGACTTATCTAATGTATTAGATAATGTGTGTGGATAGATTTACCAATATTTATGAGCACATGCATGGTGATTTCTCATTTAGACTTGGATTGGAAATGTGCTCCAATCATATTTCTATTTTTATTATATCATTTAACACTATGTAAAATTATTTATTATCTTATATCATGTTTCTCCTTATTTTTGTACTATAGTTAGCTTATGTTATCATTTTACATTTTGAATATAATTGTCTTTTCCTTATGATTTCTATTTTTCCGTTATCATTGATTTCTTTTCCTTTAGAGTTTTTCTCAAAAATCTCCCCATGTATCTTTTTGATTGAATGCTCTCTTATCTCTATTTTTCATAGATATTTGTTATGGTGACTTGGTTATACTTACCCTCATCCCTTTGGATACTATCTCTTATTACCATGTGATCAGTTAGCAAGCAATCTTTCTCATTATTATTTCTTTTCATCGGTCTTCCTTTGGATCTTCTTTTTCCTTTCTTCCTTTTTCTACAAACTAAGCATATAAACAATTGAGACTTGAGACCACATGTTATTTCATTGTTAAGTCTAAGTGTCATAGTTAGTCTTTTGTCTTGGATTACTTAGCTTCTTTTAGCCTTAGACTATAGCTCATTCATGTGTATCACTATCTCTCTCATGATTGGTCATTCTAAATCCATATGGAGGAGGAATATTAAAAATCCTTCAAAAAAAGTTAAAATCCAAATCATTTAAACAAAAGGCAATGATATCAAAAGGCAAAAATATTAAATATTATTAAAAGTCTAATCATACTAAAAGATGTGATTCAAAGCACATCTCCTTCTTCTAGTCGAATCTCAAAATCCATAGTTGGCCTCATGGTGGAGGTGAGGTCCTTTGGGGTGTGGTAGGCTAGTAGATTAGAAGAGGAGAATAAAAAAATATTTTAGTGCTACTTACTTTCTCACACAAGTACCCAATCTTCCTAGTAGACTGATGATTTTGTAAGGGGTCCTGAGGAGTGGGGATCATGTTGTGGGAAGGTAGGTCCATTTTACTTTTTCATATACCAATCTACCATCATGAGTTGATCTTAGTAGAACACCTATTTCCCTAAAATGCTTTGTGTTTATATCAAGTGGGTTTTCTTTATACATAGATGACCACTAGTCACTTAGTGTCTTTTCATGTCATTAGTATGCCTCTTGCCTCCTAAGGTATTATCATAAGATGCATAATTATTTCTTCTTACAATCCCTTTTTCATTCCTTTTCCTTCATATTTCATTCTGAGAAATATTTTTTTGCTTCCTGATCACTCCCCATGGGATATCATTTGTGAATTACTTTATAAGACCATGAATAGGACCCAACAACCCTAAAAAATTACCATCTTTTCCATCCTATTACCCACATCCTTGATTTACCATTACTTATCCTTCTACTTACCAATCTTAATTTGGTACCCCTTGGGTTTTTATTTTGTGAGTTTTAGTGTAAGACCATGGAGAGGACCAGGCCCTCCTCACTAAATTTTCCAATAATAAAGTCACCATCCAAAATTTCATATGTTAAATATGAGATAAGATTCAATTAATTATGAGGTTACACATCATTGACATACTTCCCATCTTGAATTAATATATTGTATGCTTACTTCATTTTTCTTTCACCCTTTATCTTATTTTCTGAGTGCATGTAAGATTACAACCATTTTTTGAATTTCTCATACTTCCTAGCTTGACTAGTAAGATAAATTTTTAAGACCAAATTTTTGCAAATTTTGCTTATCTTTTATACTTCCCATTGTGATATAGTATAATTGATTGACTTAATTTTGATTTATTTTTATTACCATTTGTTTATTTATTCATGCCTTCCATTTTATTGCATTTTTGTCATACTTCCCAATGTGATATTTAGTATGATTTTACTTGTTTTAATTTGCTACAAAAATATTTTACATTGGTCTAAAAATAAATCTCATTTTACCATCTTGTTTTCCATTTTCTTGGATCTTTATACTTAGTCATTTTTTTATTATTACACATTTCACAACTTGAACTAGTGTGTAGTGCATTTTTTTGATTGATTATATTTTTCCAAGTCTTTTTTGCTCATTTATTTTTAACCATGCATGTGTACTCCATAATGCTAGAAAAGAAACCACACCACATAAATTTCCTATATCATATACAACAAAGCTAAATACATGTGCTAGAAATAATTTTATCCAAATTAATCCACAAACACAACCATCATAAAGGAAAAATACACAACCAACACCAATAATCCAAAATTATATATCATGTATATATACCATGAGTTTGATACAACATATAAAACCATATACAAAGCCCCAACACTAGGGTTGAGCTCTATCCTATCTATCTCATGGCCTAGACACACTACCTACTGAAGCCTTTGTCTAACTCCTCTGAATGGTATGTTATAATGAGTCAATCCAAGATCTCAATCCCTCTACCTATCCTTGTAGGCATGCTATCGATACCTCTGCCTATAAAAAATCAACTTGGGTTGTTATATGTGCCTATGTCAGTTGAGTTTGCATCACTATATATGTCTATATCATCTATTTTATTATATCTATATGCACAACTCTCTCATCTACCATGGCTTGCTAGGAATATCTCTTACCTATACCCATATCTTCTAGTGGTTGCATCCTCTCTATCTACATTTATATCTACCTTGCTACCTCTCTAGTTAATCTAAATTAGCTCACTTGATTTGGTGTAGATAGTACACTTGGATCCTAAAATTTCATGGGGTTGTATGGCTATAGAGTCTCATCCAGGATATCATGGAGTACTCCCCTCACTAGGGACCCCCATCTCTCCTCATCATCCTCAGGTATGCATGTAAAATCACACTAGATGGATATTAGATCACTGTCATATATCATAATATCTACCTATATCTCTCTATTACCAAATAAAAACTTAATAAATAATTTAACCATCTTTGTACCTATCAGTATCATGGCTCCTGTGATATCATCATCCACATAATCACCTAGCATGGTCTCCCTATTTGAGTGGCCTCTTAGTGACTCCTTGGTAGGTCACCTCCTTAGTTCAAACTCGACTATCATGGATCATGTCCATCTTAGCCTCCATCTAAGTGGTCTCTCTATCATCTCCTCTAGCTCATCTATGGGGTCATCCAAGATGTCTATAGTTTCCACTCTCTCTTGTCTCCATCATTGCTACATCCTCAGTGGCCATTTCTCATCTCACTATGGGGTTAGTAGTGGTACATCTAGTATCTCTACCTCCTCTTTTGCCACTCATCATGCCCAACTAGTCCATGGTTGTCTTGATGTGGCCTTAGTGTTAGTCTCACTATCAGTGGTTTGATTCCTCTCCTCCCTCATGACTCCCTCACATGTCGAGCCCATTAGTTAGGCATCAATATCAGTGTTACTAAATGAGGTAGGCCCATATGTCCTGACACCTATGCCACTAGATGTGGCACTTTTCACCATGTATAGTGTCCAACCACCTCTTTCCTCTTTAGTTTTGGTGTAACTATGTGCCAACTCACCCATGTAGCTATTATGTGCCCATATAGTTACCACACTATGTCCATGTGTCTCATTGACTATAGTATTGGCATGTGGGGTATGGCCCACACTACCTAGTCCTTTATCCATCTCTACACTTGAGGTGACCCATCATCGACCACATGGGGCAACCCATATGGTTGACACATGGGAAATATTTCATATATCCATGTTATCAATAGTATGATCAGTCCCATAGTCTTATGCCCTCTAATTATCATCTCAAACAAATCATGTATTATCTAGACCCATGTGATAGAACCTAGATCATATAGTACTCCTTCCTCCATTATCATCTTACTCATGGCTACCATAAATAGTGGTACCTTGTTGTTTGATTTGTGATACAACATCCACTATGTCATAAGGCCTATCACCACCTTCTAGAGGTCCAAAATCTATGATGTATACACATCATCCATATTAACTCTCCATCCTCTCATTATCATCTCTAAGCCTATAGTTTATAAGGATAAGGCTCTCCTCTCCTCTAAGCTATTTTGTATCCCTATGGTCACCAGTGCTCCTATTATGGGTAACCTAAATATGGCATGGATATCCTCTAGTGTGATACCCACCTCTATCACATCTCCATCTACCTCCCATTTGATGGTGTTAGTCAATCATTCCTCGCATCCTAGGAACATGAATAATAGGTCAATGTTGAGGGGGATCCTACACATATCATAAATACCTCCTAGACCCATAGCTACTAATGTAGCTTGATCTCTATCTACAATCTATGTAACAAGTCTGACAACTATAACACATCCACCAACCTCTATAATCTTGGCCATATTTACAACTAATAAACAATAAAGTATGTATTAGCTCCTCTATGTCATGTATAATCACAATATATAATGTACACATCATTTTTACAATTTTAATTAAAAACATGCCTAATTATTTTTACCTTATTCATTTTATCCTATTTCTAGCTTCATTGGTCCCTATTGCCCTCCTTTAATGATTCAAGCCATTTCAACCCTCTTTCAACTTTTTTCATGCTTATTATGGTTCCCTAGTCAACTTAATTTGACTAAAACTCCCCTATTTTTGTCATAGTTGACTTCAAATTCCAAGTCAACCCTCTTATCTTACCCTCCTTGGTGATTAGTTTTCATTCTGGCCCGTACGGACTAGTTACTCAATCTACTCTAATTTTTCAACCTAAAAATTACACTAAGTTGACCCATAGCTACTAGGTCGACCATATGGATTCTGCCATATTTTATCCTACTAGGTTGACCTAGTTGACCTAGTCCACATTTTTCACAAAATGTGCATTTCACTCACTTTCTTCTTAAACCTTTCAAACCCATTTCCCATCTTCATATTTACTACCCTTAGAATCTAAGTTTTCTCAATTTTGACATATATAAATGCTTAAAATCAAATTTTATAAAATATTCACTTAATTTAATACAAATTTCAAAAACTAGTTTGAGATTCATAGTTACATACCTATAGTACACATGCTACCACCTCTCAGTGTCCTCCTCATCTGGCATGTCATCCTCTCACCATCCTAGCTTTGTTTACTCGTATATCTCTCTTTTCTCTCTTTCACAATTCAAAATTCCAAATGAATTATCTTTTTCCCTATTTAAAAACACTTTTTAGCAACTCAATTCTTTCATTTATTTCATGTAGATTATTTGTTTTGCCTATATCTTTGTTTCTACTCATATGTTTTATAAACCATAAAATGTGTTAGAATCATGATGACATAGAGATTATTTTCCACTATCATATGTCTATATTCTAAAAATTTTGATTTTTGGCTATTTTTTGTACTAACTTCTATAGGTTTGCCTAGTGTACTCTACATTGGACACATTCATTTATTACAGTCTACTCCTTTACCTATGGTACTAAGGTACATTAAAGGTATGTGTTTTTCAATATATTTATTTCATTTATATTATTTTCTTACTTCACCATACTTAGGATCAGCATTGTGTGTTATCATGTTCTCTTATGAAGCACTATCTTGTGTTGCACTTACGTGGCATGTGATGAGATTTGGCTAGGGCATATGTATACACAATATTTTCAAACATTTATTGATTACTAACACTTTGTATCTTGGAAGAACCTATCGAGTCTTAATCTCTTTGAGTGCATGCCTTAAGGGGTGCACCAAAAAATGGGTGGGTAGACCATTGGTGATTCATAATATTGTTATTCCTTTTGACACTTGCCATCCACATACTACCCTCCTAAAACCATTGAACCCCAAGCTTATTCTTCTTAGTTATACCTATTCTTATCATTTGATATGTTTTATCCTTCATTTCTTGCCTTGGCACCCTTTTGACCTATTAGTTTTGTTAGGTTCACCAGGTTGACCTAGCACAGTTTAGTGACCTTTTCTCTCTTTTGGTTTGTTAGCCTCTCGACTGACCGAGCACAAACCTAGTGAGTTAGACCTAAAAATGTGTTAGGTCTATTGAGTTAACCTAGCATAGTTGAAATATTTAAATGATTTTAGGATAAGTTCTTACTATATATACAAGGTCATTTACCACCATTTGGAAGAATGAATAATTAAGTGAATAAGTATGAATGAACATCTACCTATTGACCATTCTACTTGGGGAATAAATATTTAGGGTTCAATACTTTCATTGGAGCTCTGATCTCATCTTGTAGATAAGTTTGTTGGATGCTTGGATAGGTTGTGTATCCTAGGGTTGATTTATCTTAGTTATCCTTACCACAACAATCTCTTGTGAAGAACCTTGGCCAAGGGGAGATTGAGGCTCAATGGGTTCATCTTCAAAGGTAAGTATTCCTAACTTTATTCCTCCTTTGTAAGAGTAGATAGATAGTGAATTTATATTATTCTCTTCCATGTATTAGGATTTCATATACATTGATGTGAGTATATGTCTTCTATACATTTTTAGTTTAGTTATTTATTTGTTTTGTTTCTAACCCTCACTTTGTGCCATAAGATTTGGTGTGCACTAGACTAAATTTACTTTTCTTGGTATTTGATTAGTGAAATATTAAATCATAAGACTCTTTTAGGGCTTTTTTGATATTATGTTATACTATAGGATTTTTAACCCTACCTCACGTGGTGTGTTATGACAAGTGATCCCCTAATCAAGTCTAGTAGATCCTCAAAATTGTCATACTCTTGTTAATAATTATTTTCCCCTAATCCGAAGTGTAGGTGTGATCTATCCCATTTTATTCAAGATTGATTTATGGAAATGATGCATTTTTTATTGCATACATAAGCTACCCTTCAAATTATTCAATTGTGTTGAGATAGGAAATTTTTATAATAAGTGCCCTCATAAGTATAATAAGGATGATGATGAAGAGCATGATCAAGGTCATGATGATGGAAAGAGATATTTCAAGTCTAATAAAATCAAAAAGAGATTCATAAGGTTTAACAATAACAAGAAGTGCTTGAATGACAAGAAGAGTCTCTACACCAAAGAAGATTGTAGTTCATCAGATGAGAGTGAAGATAATGAATTAGAATAAGATCATGGAGATGATGGTCCAACTAAAGATGAAGCTATGTTCATGGCTAAATAAGGAAGTTTCTCACATCAAAAGGAGTCTACTTGGAGTGATTCAGATAATGATAAAGATGAGGTAGACTGTGAGAATGTATTGATGAATGCTCTTGAAGAACTAAAGATTGAGAATAAGATCAATAAGAAGATGAAATCTAAACTCAAGGACTTTGATGATCAATTTAGTGTGTTTGAGTCAATAATGTATATAGATGCCAAGAAGCATGAAGATATGGTCAAACATCTCATTTGTCAATTGGAAATTCTATCTACAAGCTTAAAAGCTAAAGAAGATGAATGTGTAAGGTATGTAATTGAAAATGAGTCATTAAAATATAAGTTAGAGATGGTATCTAATAAGGTTATGTCATTTTTGAGATTTAAAAAGATCTCAAGTGATCTAGACAACATTTTGAATGATCAAAAACATGTAAGTGATAAGACTAGTCTTGGATTTAAAGAACCAGAGACTGCAACTCAAGATAAGATGAAGACTAGTGTGAAAAAGTACAAACAACCTTTGAAGACAAATCATCAAACAAGTAATGATGGTGCTATCAAAATTAATACAAAATAGATTAGACAACCAAATGTTATGAGGTATGTAAATTTCAGTGGTTACTATTATACTTGTAATCAATTTGGGCATAGAGCTAAAGATTATAGAAGACATGTTAAGAATGAATTTACATGAAACTATGATGGGTTTATAATTAAAAAGGTGTAAGCATGGTTTAGTGTCTCAACTATCATTATGTGGGACACTTTGAAAATTTTTGTCTATTTATGATAAGACAAGTTGAGTTTCCTTTAAGAGATATTAAGTGTTACAGTTATTATGAACTAAGACACATTAGAAGATTTTGTCTAAATCTAGAAAGGTTGAATGATATGTTTGAAAAAAGTATGGTGTTCTTCAACTATGAATAGAGAGGTCACATTTCTAGGTTGTATAAGAAAAGGCCTACAAGTTAGCATAGGTTCAATCAAGCTCCTAGAGTAAAAGGAAGAAGGCAAGTTAACTCATGGAAACCAAAGGCGATAAGTATGAATCATGATAAGTCTACAAGTCTAAGTAATTTATTTATTATGGTGGAGAATGATTTATAAGTTGAAGATTCCCAATAGGTCTCATTGTCTTCTCATGTTGAGAATAAAAAGACTAAGCTCAAAGAAAATATCAAGGTATTGGTTGAAGCTAGTTCTAAGTTATGTATGGATCCAATTTAACATCCTACTATTGTTGAAAAAGTGCCTAGTGATGAGGATCCAAGATACAAGGAAGATTCTTTAAATGAAAAGGTATTCTATGAATCTTTATTTTCTCCATTTATTATCTCCACCTTTTTAGAGTCAGTGCCTTGTAGAACTACAATAGAAGATATCAAATCATATAAGAAAAGGATAATGCTGTAGTAGTTGAGGAATTTGTTTCTCTAAAGCCAAAATAGAAGAATAAGAACTATAAGTATCAATTCAGCAAGGAGAAGAAGGAATATGAGGATTTTTTTTTAGGCATTTAGTTATAGAGGGTGTCTCTATCTATGCTTCTTAAGAGACTCCTTTTAATTGGAGAAGCAAGTGTTGTTGTGGTGTTTTTTAGTTAGAACAGTCTGCAGGGTCAGATTGAAGGTTCCCAGATGGCAAAGGAGGATTTATGATTTGTCAAGGAAATATTTTTTACATATAAATGTCTATTGACCTTATTATATCATGCTCTAGGTGTTTTTGTGATCTTAAGGTATGTTGAAGTTAAATTGAAGATTTTGGTTTACTCTCAGGTTTCCTAGTTTGTGCTTATGAGTATGCAGGTGCTAAAATGGGTTATATTAAGTCATGGTTCCCAATGTTTTGGAAGATCAAATATTGGTCTAGAAGTGTGTAATGGTTATTTCTAGGTATACAACAAGTTTTAGAGGTAGACATTGACTCGAAGGTGTTGTGTTGACTTTGTTTGTTTTGAGGTTCTAGGGTTTTGGGATCCACTAGAAAAGTGGTATGCCTTATGAGTTGAGGTTTGAGGATTCTTAATAGATTGAATGGGAAAAATGGGTTTTTAAATCAAGATTCATTGATATTTGAAGGCTTGTGGTTCTCAATTCATTTTTATGTATGTCAATATGGAGGGCTAATTGGCTAGTAGGTTTGTGAATGAAGTATGTTGCATAGGATTATCCTAGTGATGAAAATTGGTGTGCTCAAGGGGGCATATGAGAGTACTCTATATATGAAGTTTTAGGTCTAGAATGTGTGTTTGCTAAAAGTATTGGGTTCTTCAAGATTTAGGTAGGGATACAAGAGGACTAAATAGGCCTACTAAGAAAAAGAGTGATTATGTCCAATTTATCCCAAAAGAGTAAATCATGAATGTTTCAAGGAGATTTATCAATTTGGTTTAGAACATGTTTCCTGATTGATGAGTGGTATTATGCTTTGTTGGTAGTCATGGAAGTGTTTTGAGAGAGAAGGATGGTAAGCATGTGTGGTGGTTCTTCATGGTGTGTGAAGATCTGAAGATGCTCAAAAGGTGTAATGGCTTAGAAATATTAAAGGGAGTCCCTCTCAAATTTTTATTGGTAAGTTCCATTAATTTTAAATGTTTTTTTTCTCTATTTTTATTGGTTGCAGTGATAGGTTGAAGTGAGTGTTAGTATGGAGCAAGAGGAAGTTGTGAAGACAAGTAGAAGTAGGGTCAAGGTAAGGGGGAGTTTAAATCATATTATAAGATGGTCTTTTCCTATTTATGGTATTTTTAGGTCCTCATGATTAGTTTTTGCCCACTTTACCATTCTTTCAAAGGGGAAAAAGTTCCTATTGTGGGAGTGATTGAAGAGAGAGAAGGTGAGTTGTATATTGTTGTATATGATGTTTGTTAACATCAATGAAAAAGGCAGATATTTTTGGATATTTTTTAATGATATCATGGTGATTTCATGGAGGTTTTATAGTGACTGGATGAAGTGCCTTGATAGTATATATGATAGTGACAAAGTGTGCAATGTGTTTGTTTTAGTATGCTTAAAGTATGACTGGTTGATCTTCAACTTTGGCATGTTTAAAGATGTTTAGGGATGATTATAGTGATTTTAGAAAGTGAAATAGGTACCTAAGATGTTTTATATGAATTGAGAGCTTGTGTACATAAGTGGAATTCATTTGGTAGTCCATAGTTTTCATCTAAACACTTTGGGTCCAGTGGTAGAAAATCTTAGGCAATTTGATGACATCACCATTACCACGTGGGAATGAGTCAAGGGGATTTGGTCATATGGTTATGATCACATTATTACCTAGTTGTTATGTGTTATATATAAAGTAATGTATTGAATTGGAGTCAAATATATGAAGGTGCAAAGTTGGCTTCTCAGTTAAAATTCATTATTTTCCCATATTTAGCCAAATTTTCAAAATGGCAAGAAAGAGCCGAGTAAGCAGTTTAATGATGGAATATATCACATTTGTGTATGTTTTATAAGAAGTTAATCATATGGGTTTGATTAATTTTGATCCTAGTTTATGTGTGTTAAATTTTAGATCATGCAATGAGGTGCATCAAAAGATGTACATATGTAAAGTTGGGATCCTAGGTAGTTTGACTATGTTTTTCCATACTTAGCCAACTTTGAAATATGGCAAGAAGAGCTAAGTGAGAATTTTAATGTTTTTATATCTTTAACATGTGAAGGTTTAAATATAAACTAATTATATGGTTTGTTCAATTTTTATCCTAGCTAATTTGTACTAAAATTTAGATCATGCACTGAGCCACAACAAAAGTTATGCATGCTCAAAGTTGGATTCTCAGGTAGGTTTTGACATAGTTGGCTCTATGATAAGATTTTGAGAAGGCATTTTAATGATGTTATATCTCATATGCATAAGGTTTCTAGGAGATATTTTTTATATGGTTGGATTCTCTTATGTCAGTAAATCATCTAGTCTAAATTTGAGATCATGCATCCAAGAGCAGAAAAAGTTATTAAGGTTCAAAAATGGCTACTAAGGCATATTGAAAGGGTCCCCATAGTCATTTATACACATTTTAAAGATTGAGAAAGATCAATGATGCATGTTTCTCCAAGAAGTCAAGAAGCAACAAGATGAGGATAGGTGCATGATGTTTAATGACTGAACAAAGGTACAAGATAAGGATCTAATGATGAGCAGGTGTTCATACAAATTGATTAAAAGGTGAGTTTTGATCACTAAAGCCTTGACTAATCCATAGAGATAAATGAATTAAATGGAATAAAACTTATCATATTACATGAGATGAGGTCAAATGTTAGATGTTTAACATTTGGCTTTGGTGGAGTATGTGTTAAAGTTT
Source organism: Torreya grandis (assembly GCA_037957365.1). Classification (NCBI taxonomy): domain Eukaryota; kingdom Viridiplantae; phylum Streptophyta; class Pinopsida; order Cupressales; family Taxaceae; genus Torreya; species Torreya grandis. The sequence continues at coordinate 1,623,264 of JARHVA010003705.1, read as the reverse complement.
GGACAAGATCAATGGATCAAGATTGATCCAAAGCTGAGAGGACATGAAATGCAAGCATTATGTTCGAAGGTAAACTGTGACCATTGCCATTCAAATATTTGAATTTAACACAAGGAAAAACTAGAGATATGTATTTTATCCATATCTTTTGATATAAGTCAAATTTATTATTGTTGTAAAAAGAAAATATGAAGAGAACTCCATGGTGCATCTAATGAACCTAATTTGAATATTTGAAAATATGAACAATTAAAGATATTAATGTTCAAATTTGATTGTGTGTTTGTGCTTATTTTTCAAATGATCTGAGAAGAGTGTTTAAGATTTTGTAGATGTTGTTTTAATGTTTCATGGTGAATTAGATATTGGGGGGTGTTTTAGACTCCATGAGGATGATATGTGAGTATTTTTTAGGTGTGATAAATATACCTTAAGTATGAACAATGCTTAAGGAGTTGACTATTTATTTGATAATGGTGTTCCTATGTATAAGGTATTTGTTTGAGTTGATTGAGAATACATAAGTGATAAAAGATGATTTTGATCATTTGAGGATGTCCTAGGGCACATAAGGATTAGACCTATGTATTTGTAAGTGGTCATGTGTTCTTATTAAAGATATGAATGGGTCTCCATAGGACCTAAAAGTGACTTAGGCCTATTTTAAAGTGGATTATGCTTAAGTGTGACGCATGTGAGATGACTTAAGGGTGAAGGCATGTTTTGTGGCCAAAAAGGAAATATTTTGATCTTGCTAATTCATGATTGATCTATATATAGTGAAACCAAAAGGGGTTGTTTCTAAATTTTAGAGTGAGAGACTAAGGAGAGATTTGAAAGAGGCTTATGTGTGTGTTTTATGGATAAAATGAAGGGTAGAGTGACCTATGGATGAGTTAAAGAGAATATTAGTTTGAGGACTATTTGTATGACCCATAGGTCATAATTCAATTGGCATACTAATGCTCTTACAGATTGAGTAAAGAAGGAGAGAAATTGTGGCATGCATATGTGAGAGGCCTATTTGAGAAAGAGAGAGTTTTTTCAGGGGTAAAATAATCATAAGACAATCATCAAGTGTTGAAGACATCATTTCTAAGGTAGAGGTGTTCAAAGGAGGGTCTAAAGGACTTGGTCTTGCTTAAGGGTTATTGTTCCTTGTGAAATAGGGTTTCACTAAAGACCTTTGGTTAGAAGGACTTGACTAAAGGTTCCTGATCAAAAAGAATTGATCAATCTCTTGTTTGTGATCATTTGTTAGGATATTAGTCCATGTAATTTTAGGATTGAGAGTATTTTTTATTCCCTAAGAGGGTTTTCCATGTAGATCTTGTGTTATGTATGTGATATTTCTTTATGTTCATCATTCACTGTTATGAATGATCTGTATACTTCATGAATGATTGTATTGAATACTTAATTATTTTCAAGGGTTTAGAAATTAAATTGGATAATTTTTCACCATTGATTCACCCCTTCTCAATGGATTGTACCTCTAACACTTTACAACTTTGCAAAGTGACAAAGTGCACTTATATCTCTTCTTTCCCACCTACCAAGTCCCAAGCGGGGACCAAAATTTGAATTACACTTTGTAACTTTTCAAATTTACTAAGTGTGATGTGGAATTAACTTATATATTTTAATTAAGACCTAAGTGGGAACCAAAATTCCCACTACTCTTTGCAAAGTTGCACAGTGTAACCTAAATATTTCTACTCACTTCCTAAACATTTCCACCTCTGAAACCCCTCAATAGTAAGTGAAAAGTGGAGAATGAAGGGCATATTAAAAATTTACAAATATGCAGAGGTTTCCTATATTTTTTACTACCAAAACAAGAGTGAAATAGAAAATTACAAACATATTGTAAGTTAAATACTTGCAAGGCAACTCTAAGAACCTACATTATTACATATTAACCAATCTACCACCATTATTGTCTCACTTGGAATTAATTAATGGTTTTGGTTTATATTTTATGTTTTCTACATTACTTTTAAACATTGAAAACTAGAGCTCCATTACCAATAAATGCCACCACTAGATCCATCACTTGTAAAATCCTAAACATGCATACCCAATATTCTCCTAGGTCACATATATTTTCCTTTAGTCCACTTTGTATCATTGATCACCATTTTTATTTTTTTGTAAATCTTAGGTGTTTTACCTTTCCAAACTTATGGGTTTTTCTTTGAAATTGTTAAAAGCATCATCATATGACCTTATGTTGCTCATAAAATTTTCTTGGATGGTGGATCCTGATCTTATGCCCAGTTCTTGATAGGGGATGTGGGAGGGAAATTCCACCCCACTAGGGTCACTATGGGGGTCCAGGCTGGTGGTAACCATACTTGGAGCCCCCTAGTGGGGTTCAGGGGTAGCACCCTTGGAGCAAAAAAATTGTTAAAAATGCATTATAAAATATTGTAATTTCATATTAAATCTAGACCATTCATTATTAGGTCATAGATCTAATGGTAAAAATTATGTTTGTGAATTTTTTCCCTAATATATAACCCTCATTTGATATGAGGGCATTGTAATCATGGCAACATACTATGTGTGAGTGAAGAGGATATTATAGTGGATATATTGCAAGTTTTTTCCTTTCATTTGTTACACTAGATAATAAGAAGGATTGGTTGTTATTGTGTAGATGTAGACCATATTAGGTGAACCACATTAAATTTGTATCTCTATTATGCTATTATTTTTAAATTTTATTTCCATCTTTAATTCATTAATATTGAACTATGTTCTATATTCCTAACAATTTCTAATTTTTTACAATACCTTACTAAAATTTGTCTAGATTTTTGTGGCAACTACCTTATGTTTTTTTGAAATGTTTTTAGTGATTATAATTCCTCCCCATTCAACTTGGCTCAAAAACTCAAGAATATTTCCAAAGCTTCACTTATTCCTAAGCTTATACCTAGATGAAGGTCCCTCTTATTTTATCTTTGTAGTGGGTTCCCTCACACATTTTACCAATGTATATGTTTAGGAGGGAGATGAATTTCAAATCAAAAGGACTTGGTGTCCCTTCTATATTGGATTCTAACATTAATGAGATAACTGACACCAACCTAGGCCACATATACCTAGCCAAATTATTTAATAGGATCAATGTAAAATTTAAAAATGACTAGATTCAAAGCATATATGATAGTCATTTACCTCAACCAATAACATTTCCATTCTCAGTTCAAAGCCTCATGCTTGTGCTCACTATGGCCAAGAATTATGATGAAAAGAAAAGAGAGGCAGTGAATGATAAGGTGGGGGAATTCTAAAACTAGATCCTTATTTCATTGACACTATGTTTTTAATCATGGAGTTTGAAATTTATATAGATATTACCCCTGACTCTTTCAAGAAATTATGCCAAGACAACACCTTATCCTATGCATGGATTATAAATAAATAATGGTTGAAGAAACCTAAATATTTATCCTAAAGTATACCTAAGATCCTAAAAAGGATAGGATTCAAATATGAATTAAGGGACATCATTGTACTCTTACATAGAGTTACAAGAAGTAGAATGTAAAGAACTACCAAGATTAGATGTACCAGTATATCTGTGTAATCCAATAGAATAAACAATACATTTATTGGGATGAATTAATTATTGACTTCATTCATATACACTTTGTATAGTTTCAAACTATTATAAAATTCTACATGACCTTTTACCTCATCTATGCTTTGGCAAAAGGGAGGGCATTCCCAAGGTTAAACACAATGCCGCATCAGGTTAACAAAGTTTATAATTACTATCTTGATCTCACTTTTAATGGAATTAAAAAACAATTTAGGAGAGTTAATGATGCCTTTTCTACTATATCATAACCATGTTTGAACGAGAACTATGAAAGATAAGATTTTTTGATGCTATGATAATAGAGATTATAAATTGGGGATCATACTTCTTCTAGTTCCCCACATTTTCCTATATTAGAGTTGGTGTTTTTATTGGGTGTCCTTACACCCTTCCAAAATATGTCAGTGATAAATTTTCCCTAATGGAACTTGTAATAAAACTAGTGGAAACCTACAAGTTGCTATCAAGCATGCACAAAACAAGCATACACTTCCCTATCAGTATAAGGAGATACACATGCCTTTCCTTACCTAAGGCCAAATGTGTAGAGGTAGAAATTACTCAAAATAATTTTATAACCCTTGAGGCTAGGCTCCTTTATGATTTTATATGTTTTTTTTCTATTTTATTTGGTTCCTCATTTACTCACATTCCCTTTTATGAATATTATTGGGAGGACATGTAGGATGAAGAAGAGGTTAGGTTCAGGGATTATTCCAAGATGACCCTATAATAGACTATGAACTATGACATGGCACCAATTTTAGATGAGTTAAAATATAAGGAAAAACCAATGGATAGTTTTTATTATGATAATCATATCTACCTTTAACCCCTTCCTTAAGTTAGGTGGTCTACACCTAAATCCTTTTATTTACTAGACATGATTACCCTAGTCATCAACACAACTTTAAATTGGTTAATAAGTAAGGGGTTAAAGATTAAAAAATAGAGATTGAACATCAAAGATAGGCTCAATAAGGCAAATGATAAAAGGGTAGAGGTAGAAGTAACATAGGGTTCCAACAGTGGCACCCAAGTAGATTAGGTAATGGGACTAATCATCTCACACAAAGGGAAGTAAAAATAGAAGAGAAAAATGGTTAATTCCAACACCCAAGTACTAGTACCCAACCACTTTACCAATCACTTCCAATTTATATAGGGGACTCAACTATTGTAACCCTTCTTCTTGTTTCTACCATCCAACCTATGTAAGTAATTACTCCCCCATCTAGCTCACTAGTATAAGTGATCCTCTTGGCATTAAGCCAATCAATTTAGTTGGTTGTCCCAACTCCATCCTCACGTCCCTCTCCCAAAATCACTTCTACCTCATCCCCTATATCTACTACTTCCCCATTTATCACCAACACCACTTATAAATACATGGATGTTGACTCAATCTATTCACTATAGTCCCACTATCCACCATAACCATTGGGTTGGTAAAAATTCCATCTTCATCTTCCATCACACTACCCATTATTATTTATCTGGCCATTCCAACCATACTTTTATATTATTTTTTTGCCTTAGAAAACATCCTTCCATAAGTTTCTTTATTACCCATCCACGTATCCTCACCTTCTCCCACTCTCACTTTGACCCAAACTCCCATAGAGGACGTGGAGATAGAGAAGCCCACTGACACAACTATGGCTAATCAACCCACTAAAGGGGTATAAATAGAAAAATCATCAGTCAAAGACTCAGCAACAACATCAATGGTAGATACAAAATGTATTACAATAACTACTAGTGTAGTAGCTTCATTCACAAATTCACAAGTAACAGTGGCCTTTGGAATAGGACAAGATTCATTGGTAGCCACTACTAGTTAGCTTTCACAATTAGTGTCTAAGAAGAGGAATAAAATGATATCTCCTAATACCCTATATTTTGGTCTATTATAAGCATCTAAATGACCAAAGAGAGGTCCCAAGATTATTTCCATAGTCTCTTATGATGCAACAAAGGAGATGCATATAGAGATAGTAGTTCCCCCACCTAAAAAACAAAAGAAGATTTAGTGATGGGAGATTATTAGGTATACATAGTATACCTTAGTCATCCAATGAGAGAGGGACTAAAACATGATGTCCAAATAAGCATAATTTCTCTCTTTGATAAAATTGATAGTGACAAGGTCACCAAGAATGAGTTGAAGAATAAGGTAGAGCAATTAACAGGTGCCTTAAGAAATGTTATAGACCTAACACATCCAGTTGAACCAACCCAACAAACCCAATTTCCCCCTTAGTTACCTGGTAAAGAGACATTTGATATAATGGCATAATTGGCATAATGGGTAGATCTATTGATAACACTTGAACCAATTAGGTTAAATCTTATGCCCACATAGGCGGGTCCACAAGCATTTTATTAATAATGCAAATCAAATACAATATAAGGGTGCCTTTACTCTGTTAACCCTTTTATAAAGACAAATCAATATTTTATAGGTTTTACTCATGATCGATAAAACCAACTAATCCTTTAACCAACTATTTACAAGAATTTAACCCATTAGGTAGTTCTAGATTAATTAACTCAAAAAAAATATAAAACAACCTAAATAAAAAACTAAGTAAATTTATTATAGGGGTGTCTTGATTAAAAGATGCATGCCCCATTTACAAGTATTAATTTATTCTAACCTACCAAAACTCCTAAGATAATGTTAAGACATTGGATAAGTCCTAACAAATCCCCCTATGATCCAAAGTCAGGTCTTTGGACACATACCAAGCATTTTTCTAAATTTTTCAAATTTGATTCTATTAAGGGGTTTTGTGAAAATATCAGTGGTCTTATCAGAAATTGGGCAATATGTTAGATCAAGAGATTTTTTTGCCACTAGCATTTATAGATAATGATATTTTCCATCCATATGTTTTATTTTGGCATGAAGCACTGGATTCTTGGACATCTTGATTACACTCTGATTATCAATGTATAACTGTGTAGGAGCAATATGAGAAACCTAAAGATCTTCAAGAATACACCATAAGTAAACAATTTATCTGGAAGCATCCCATGCTACAATTTATTTTGATTTTGATAATGAATTTTCCATTGTATCATACTTTTTATAATACCAAGTAATGGCAGTTGATCCCATATGCATAGTGTATCCTATTGTGGACACTTTGTCATCCACACATCTGCCAAAATTTTCATCACAATATTAAACAAGTTTAAAGTTCTTATTTCAATGGTATTCAAAGCCATATGTTTTCATTCCCTATATGTAATGAAGTACTCTTTTTCCTGCATGCCAATGAATTTCTCTAGGCTCATGTATAAACCTAGACAAAATTCCAACTGAAAATGATATATTAGACCTAGTAGTCATCAAATATATCAAACCTCCCATTAATTTTCTATATTTGGTGCCATCAAAAAAGGAACTTCCATCATCCTTAGACAATTTTAACTTACTTTCCATGGGAGTGAGGGTAGGTTTGCAATCACTCATGCCAAACCTATCTAATAACTCAGAAATATACTTAGTTTGTGAAATGAAAAAACAATGTTGTTTTTAGTTACCTCTATGCCTAGATAGTAGTGAAGAAGTCTAAGGTCTACCATATCAAACCCATCTTTCAAATACTTATTCATAGACTTATTATGGGTTTCATCATTGCCTATGATAAATAAGTCATTGACATAAAGAACAAGTATTACCAATTTCTTACCCTACACTCAAAAATAAAGAGTATCATCAGATTCACTACATTGAAAACTAATGGATTTCAAGTATGAATCCATTTTCTCATACCAAGCCATGGGTACCTATTTAATCCCATACAAATCTTTTATCAATTTACATACTTTGTGTTTTGTACCCACATGTTCAAGACCCTGAGGTTGTCTCATGTATACTTCCTCCTATAAATCGCCATTTCAAAAAGCACTTTTAACATCCATCTAATGTACTTTCCAACCATGTTGTTCTGCTAAGGCAAGTACCATATGAATAGTGTGTGATTTGGTAGTTGGTGAAAATGTTTCCACATAATCACTACCTTCTTATTGTGCATATCCTTTCATAATAAGTCTTGCCTTATGTTTATCAATAGAACCATCTAATTTATACTTAGTCCTATAAACCCATTTTCATCCTATGGGTTGAACATGTGGAGGAAGATCAACTAAAACCCAAGTATTATTTCTAATTATTGCATCATACTCACTTTGCATTGTTTTTTCCAAACATGTTCAGTAGAAGCCTCCTCAAAAGTAGATGGCTCAGTGGAAGTAGTAAAAACCATTGCATAGGTCACCTATTTATGAGAACTCTTTGGACCTATTTAACCAACTTCATCTACTTTCAAGTTATAAAAATTAATTTGAGCCCATTTTGGATACTTAGTCAAACTATTCAAATCAAGAACACTAGAATTCTCATCATGTGCACTATTTGAAGGAAGACTTAGAGAATTTTCAATAATTTATAAATCATCAAATTTACGTCTCATACCATAACCTCAAATAATTATCCCCATTATTTAAACCCTTATCACATTTTTAATTTTTCCTCTCTAACCTATCAAGTTGAGAATCAATCTCTACAGTGTTCATGGTCCCAAACTCATCAAATATTACATCTTGACTCACTATGAATTTGCTTGTATATTGTGCAATAAAATAAAACCCATTTTTATTTTTAGAATATCCAATAAAGATGTATTTTTGACTTCGTGGTTCTAACTTAGTTATATGTTCAGTGGGAACTAAAGCAAAACAAAGGCATCCAAAAACTTTCAAGTGTTAACTTTTGGTTTAAACCCACACCAAGCCTCATATGGAGTTTGTCCCAAAAGTGTAGTTATGGGGGACCTATTTCTCAAATACACTTCAGTACCATGGCTTCTACCAAAACTTATCATCAAGTTATTTATAGTGCAACATAACATGTGTTGTTCCCTCTAAAGTTTTGTTCATTCATTTAGATACTCCATTCTACTATGGAGTGTAAGAATTAATGTATTGTTAATGAATGCCATGTTCTCGACAATAATCTAAAAACTAATTTGAATTATACTTGCCACCATTATATGAATGAAGAGTGGCTAAGTGTGAACCTATTTCTTTTTCAACTAAGTATAACCAATCAACAAACTTAGTGAAAACTTCTAATTTGTTTTTCATGAAAAACACCCAAGTCATCTTAGAAAAATTATTAATAAACAACACAAAATATCTACACCCACCAATGGATGACTTCTTCATGTCACATACATCACTATGAACTAACTGAAAACATCTGTTAGCTCACCACGAAGAGTTTTTTGGAAATTTTTCCTAATTCTATTTACCCAAAACACATGATTCACAAAAAATATTGTCTTTACAAAAAGTGGGCAATCCACTCACCATACCATATCTTTGTAGTCCACTAAAGAGTGAATATTCAAATTTCCATAGTGTAAATGCCATAATCATTGTGTAGACATAGTACATGTACTTGTGTCAACAATTGTTATGAGTTCCACTATGGGAGGAAGCACTTTATAATGCAATCTAACCAAGTTTCCATCTTCATATCTTGTATACATGGTTTTGTAACCATCCTTCACTGAATTAATGTAAATGAGCTCATTTTCAAGCACAATTTTATAACCTTTCTTTTGAATAGTTACCAAGGAAAGAATATGTTTCTTCAAATAGGGAACATACCAAACATTCTCCAAGTATTTTATAGATCCATTAAGAAGAAGAATTTGAATAGATCGAAGTCCTAGTGGAGTATGCATAAACTTATCTACCAAGGAAACTAGAGAGAGAAGCTTCTTTGAAAGTCAAAAATAAGTATCACCTAAATTTCATGTGTTTGATTGTTCTTGTATCTAAAACCCATACATCTATGAGCTCATCTCTAGCCTCATAATCCATATATTCAATGTGCCCTAAAGTAGTGAATGCAGATTCATGAGAAACATTATTAGACTCATCATAGTCATGATCAACATATTTACTAGAGTTAGAATTAGTCACCTTTTGTGGCCTCTAAATTTTTTCAAAAGGAATCCTACACTGGGAGGCAATGTGACCAAATTTTTCACATCTATGACATTGAATGTCTGATCTACCTTGACCTCTACCCCTATAAGAGTTGTGACTACATCCTCTATCACTTTTCTCATTTGAATGAGAATGGATATATTGTTGTTGATTTGAATAACCCCTACCTCTATTTTTATATCTACCTCCTCTATAACCTCGACCCCCTCTATAATTGTTCCCTCTATTATTTTGATGTCTAGAAGAAGATGAACTAGGCTTAGATTCTAAAACATGGGCTTCCTCAATTTTATTGGATTTATTGGGTAGAGATAGGTCATGTTAGATAAGCAACTTATAAAACTTTTCAAAAGTGATGTCTATGATCTTGTCAGAGACATGCAACATTTATACAAAGTTCTTATATGACCCAGGTAGTCTTTTTAATGCAACAGTGACTATGAGATCATCATCTAATTTGCCAAACCTAGCCTTAGTGTACTTAGTAACAATGTTATTTTACTTAGACATAAATTCCCTCATGTCCCCATCATCCTATAATGACAAAGTAAACAACTACATATGAATGTCTATCTTCTTATGTTTAGGTTTCTTATCATACAAATCAGACAATGTTTTCCATGCAGTGTAACTATGAGGAGAATTTTTAATATGAATATAAGTATCATGACTAAAATAATATATGATTAGTGTTAAGTCCTTAGAATCACATAAATTGAATGTATCAAGTTAATCCTATTTTATTGACAATGTGGGATTTTCATTCTTAACAATATCCCATAACTCATTAAAGACTTAAGTAGTTTCCATCAAATGTTTCTAATCTAAATAATTAAAAATCATTATTTGTCACCACATGAAAGCAAATTCTAAATCTTTGACATCTTTAAATAAATGTAAGTGTGATGAGAAAAAAAGAGCAATTGTGACTTAATGCAAAAGAGAATGCAAATAACACCACATACACCACACTTCACAAATAACACATTGCACAAAGCACTTGCTTCTATAGGGTTTTGAACTTAACCTCCACATAGAGCCACAAAAAAGGATATTTTGATGGGTTTTTCACTTAACCACACCAAAAAATTAAAAATACACCCTTATTTCACCAACATACAACCTTATTCCACCAAGTACATCCTTATTTCACCACAACAATGTAAAATAAATAGAATTCAATTATTCTTTTTTGACTTTATATAATATGTTTGCATTTCAAAACTTTCAAATAATACAAAAAAGAATTAAAAAAGGGAATATTCCTTTTACAAAAAGTATACTCTAAAAAAATTCTTCCAAAAAGAAGGGATTTGAACCCTTGACCTCCTCTTTTCAAGCTCTTCACAAAATGTCCTCTTCCAATTGCTCTAAGAGCATTCACAAGATACAATAGAAAAAACTTATATATAAACCTAATTTTTTCTATGTAAAATAAAAAAAATACATGGGCTTGTAAAATCTAATTTATCTGAGAAGATTTATCTAGATTAAATAAATTATTTGCCTTGATTTTAGTGGGACCCTTCTTAACTCTAAATTTTTTCAAATAACTCTTGAAAAACTTTACAGAATAAAATAATTATTTCCCTACAAATTTTCAATGCCAGGCTTAAGCTTCCAAAGCCGTGGCTGCTAAAATAAAACTTTGAAACTGCTCTTTCATTTTTCTAGATCATACAAATATGTACAGGGGTATAAAATAGGCAATTTTGATTAGTCTGAATCATATTTTAAGAGTTTTAATGAACTATTATAGATTTTGGAAGAGTTTCAACATTGGGAGGCCATACTAGGACAAAAAAAGGGCCATACAACTCATAAAAATAGCCTAGATTCAATTAATATGCATTTGATAATGTTTTTGGGCAATTGATATTGATTTTTAGATTAAAAATTGAGCAAAATGAACCCAAAAAAAATGGCAGCCATAATCCTCATACACAGGGGTTTTTAGGATGTAGAATTCTATATAAATGGCATTTTTTAGATTTTAGGGTCTTTAAATCATATTAGATTAAATAACAGGTTTCAAAACTATGTAAAATGGAGGATCTAAGTTATGAGAATGAATAACTATTTAGGCAGATGATCATACAAAGCGATACACAGGGTTTTTCTTATGCATATTTAATATAGGCCATAAAAAATAATGTAGAATATTTGAAAAATTAAATATTTTAATAATTTTTCAAAATTCAACATTAACCAAAGTTTCAAATGGGTAAGCCAAAATTCACAAAAGGCATACCTTCACTATATTCACTTGATATTCGAATTTGAATTCATTGAGGCCTTTTTATTTCCATGTAAATGAAATTTTCACCTTGTCCTTCACTTGGATTCATTGTGCTCCCAATTACCATGCCCTGATACCACTGATAACACTTAAACCAATTAGGTTGAATCTTATGCCCACACAGGTGGGTCCACAAACATTTTATTAATAATGCAAATCAAATACAATATAAGGGTGCCTTTACTCCATTAACCCTTTTACAAATACAAATCAATATTTTATAGGTTATAATCATCATCGATAAAACCAACTAATCCTATAACCAACTATTTATGAGAATTCAACCCGTAAGGTAGTTCTAGATTAATTAACTCAAAAAACATATAAAACTACCTAAACAAAAAACTAAGCCAATTTATTTATGGGGCTATCTTAATTAAAATATGCATGCCCCATTTACAAGTATTGATTTATTCTAAACTACCAAAAATCCTAAGCTAATGTTAAGACTTTTCATAAGTCCTAACATCTATAAATAATTGGGCCAAAGAACTAATCACCAAAGGGAACAAGGTGATAGGTCGGCAATGGATTATTAAAAAACACGTAAGGATGATCTTATAACTCTAAAGGTATACATAAAAAAATATGAGGAAGAATTTAAAAGGCTAAAGCTCTACTCTCCCAAGTTGTAGGCCTTTGACCAAATGAAGAGTGGCATCCTCATATTCAAAAAGATACTCAAAAATCCTTTAGAGCATGATGAGATGGAGATAAAATCCAAGTTTAGAGTCATAATACTTAATTAAAGTATTGATAAGTCTAAAATCACAAGCTATAATTCCACCAATATAATACGACATCAAAGATTCAATTTGTAAATTTTCATGTGAGGCAGCAGATTACCAAGATAAACCTTTTCTTGTTCAAGTTGTATAGTATAAATTCAAGGAGTTGATTAAGAGCGAGTCAACACATGACATAATTTTCAATTTTTATTCCATCCACTGGTTTATCAATTATCATAATACACTTGATTATATGGGCAAATATATCCAAATCTATAAATCTTCTTCCAAAGAATTATCTGAGGTAATGGAAGAATGTGACATTAGTAATGTTTACACAATTGGTCTTGATGAAGAGTGCCTATAATAAATGTTTGATATATTTGATTCTTACATTGAGAATATACAATCAAAAAAGGACAAGGAATCCTCTAATGTCACTATCATTAATTAATTAGTTAATTTTTTTAAGAAGAATACATTTTCTAAATTACAAATTTTGTAAGTTACGTTGAAAAGTTGTAATGTTGTAAGTTATAAATTGTAATTGTCATTTTGATATCTCTTAGATTTTAGTTGAAAAAGTACTACTTTTAATATTTAATTATCATTTGGTTAAGTTTAAGTTGAAAAAGTGCAAGTTGTATTTTGCACTTTTCTTTTTGACAAGTTGAATGACTTAAAAGTTGTAAAATCTCATATTGTAATTTGCACATCCCTTTTTGTCAAGTGACTTATAAATTTCAAAAGTTAAACTATAATTTACAAGTTAGGTTTTTCAAGTTATGTTTTAAAATATTCAAATATTAAAAAAGCATTCAACTTTGTTAAAATATTGACCATGTCATGAAGTTTCATTTTGGCTCCCCATTTCTTGGTGAGAGACTTCTACAACTAAGCTCAAGGAGAGATAGTTCTAATAAAAGACTCCAACAACATTTTTATCCTCCTTTAAGATTTAAAAAAGCACCCAACTACTTTTAGAGTCCTCTTCTTCCTTTTACTCCACTAAAAATACCTCTTCAAGCTGAAGATGAGGACTTTTGTATGAGCACTCCCTGATTTCTTACTCCAGGGGTAAGCGTAAAAGTTTTAGACTTCTTCTCTCTCAAGAGAGTAAGTGTTTTATATAAATATGGATCTCCTATGTATCCCATGGATCTTTTTATTGAGGAATAATTTTTTTTTCTTTTGAGAATTTCATCTACATGTTGTAACTTGAAGAATATCAATGTACTGAAGTTTTGCCTTCCTTATTTTGTGTCATCCTTGTGTATGTATAGATTTTGTTATATTTATGAATGATGTAATTCTTATTTCAGTCATATAAGATCATTTATGGTATTTATCTTTCACTTTTGAAATATTTTGGAGGAAAATTTGAGAACTTTATTCCTTGTTTGATAAAATGTCCAATATTACCTTGGATTTCATACTCATGTAAGATTGTGTTTCAAGAGATTTTAGTATATTACTATTTAAACTTTGTTTGATCAAAAAAATCAATAATTTATAATAAAACCCTTTGTTGCATCACCATTTCTAGTTTTAAAACTCTTTCAAAAGGCTTTTCTTTACAAATAAAACCCCATTTAGGAGCAAAATCATAAAAAAGTTGTAGTTAGAAGTGAACTAGTCATGTATCAATTGAACTAAACTTAGTAAAAGGAATCCAACCTTATCTAAAAGTTCACCTTAATTTTTTAATGTCTCACAACTTTGAGGTGATCTCAATATGTCATTATATTCCTATATACTACAACTCCTACAAAACATAGTGGGTGTAAAATCTAATTGATAATAGGTCCTATAAATATTTTCTCTTTCCCTTTCCTACTTTATTTCTTGTTTTCTTTCCTACTTTATTGATAGTTTGTTTTTTTTTTCTTATTGTTTTAATTTTCATCATTATAGCCTCGTTGGTTGTCTCCTTTTAGTCTGTACCATTTGTTTTACTGTGTAGGATCCCCTGTTTGTCAAAGAATGAATAATGAAAGGTATGTGTGTAGGTAGCATAAATGGCATTCTAGGGCATAAGTACTTTGACTAATTTGTATCATTAGATATTATTTTTGAATTAGTTTCAAAATATTAAGATATTATAGGTGTTTTAAGTTTATTTGTGTTGGGTTATGTTTGGATAAATTATTTGGTTGAAGAAGACATTCTCTCAAAACCAAGCATAAAAATCACATCTTAATGGTTTTTGGGTTTACGTAGACAAACTTGCTATAATGAAGATCTAGGGTGAAATATACATAATTATAAATTTTTCCTACCATGGTGGTCCCCAAACCAGAATTGAAATGCTAAAAAGAGAAATTGAAAAGATTAAAAAAAAATCAATTTCAAGAAAACTCAATTCTATGTGATTCAGGGAAACCTCTATCAAGGCTATGGAGTCCCAATTAGAAGTATAATAAGGCCTAGAGTGGAATCAAATTCAAATATATTTAGGCTATATATGCCTATTCGATAGTAAAGTAATGTCTAGGTAAGCATTTTCAAGGTAGGATTCACTATGCTGATGATTGGATATGTAGTAGTTAGTCCTTACAGGTTCTAAGAAGTGATAGTTTAACTCATTTACACATAAGGGGCAAATGACAATTTTTCATTTAGTTATTTAGCCACTCTCAAATTTTCCTCTCTCAAACCCATTCACATTTTATCCATAGCCTCAACTAGATATTCTAGGTTTATAGATATTTTTATATTATTCCAAAATGCTCATGAGTATTTTATAGTAGAGTCTCCATTTATTTTTTCTTGTATAACATGCACTAATTCTTCCAAGAATCAAGGAGCCTATTTTTGCTTTTGTAGTCACTCCCACTTGTAATCATGGATCATTAGTCTCATCACTCTTAATTTTATTTGATGGTTCATCTCATTATATATGCCAAACCAAGTCCTAAAACTATCACCATTGGAAACACCACATCCATGCAAGAAAGCTTCACATTTAACACTTAGTATAAAAATGGAGTCTTGACCTCCCATTTGCATTTAAAACATGTCTCCCTTAACTCTCTTAGCTTTTTATAGTAGGTCACCTTATTTTATATGCAATTTATGGCTCTGAAACCTATCCCATTATGAATACCAATTCCTAGTGATAAATTTTCATATAAAGCACTAGACCCCAAAATAGAGACTACCTGTACTTAAACTTGGCCATCTTGTTTGCATACTATCTCAACTCCCTACAATTGATTTATAGGGTCATTTTGGTTTTTGTTCCTATTGGGCCTCTAAGACCTATCTAATCATATTGACCACATTCATGCAAATAAGTTTTATGTTTTAATCTTTGAGTGGAAATGTATTTTTGAGACACGTATCCCACTTGCAGGGTCTCTAGTGTAGGCATTATCTTTCTTGTTTAGGACTATTTATTCACTATAGGGGGGTCACTTTGATTTATTATGTGTTTTTAGTGTCCTATAACCATCCTATCATATTAATGAAGATTTTACAATTCATTTTCACATTTTACACTTGGTCTCTAGCCCCCATTTTGACTGACTTATGCCTCATTGACAACCTTGTTAAGTCTCAAAAAATCTTTCTTGAAAACAAAAATAGGTCTAGCTGTAGGTGTTTTTTTCTAATATTTATTTGTAAACCTAATAATCCTTTCATCCCTTGATTAGGTATAATTGGCCTATTTTCCCCTCATTGTTCTATTTAGGCTTCCCAATGTTGATTTGGTCTACGTTCAAAGTTATAAGTGTCATAGACCTAATTAGGGTTCTAAAGCCTGATTAGGTCTAATGTGTTTAAGACTGCTTATCCTTTATTAACTAGAGTAAATGTTTTTATTATGTTTTTTCCCTCTCAAAACACATTCCCCTTTGTTAATCAGAGCTTTAATTCCTAATTTGGTCTTAGTCATGTATTTGGGCAAGTTTCTTTATTAATCAGATATCTATCTCTAGTTAGGTCTCTAGGTTGGAATAGGGAGTGTCTTTGTTAGTCGGGCATTAAATCCTAGCTGGGACTAGATGTCAATCAAGCATTAGTTTAGTGTTGGTTGTGGTAAAAACCTTGACTCATTTTAGCTAGGTGGTTAGAGTTGTACATAGTTGTAACTGGGAAAAAATTCCTAGTTAAGTCTTAGATCATTAACAAGGCTTAACTCAATTATAGTTAGGTTTTTGGGCCTGACTAGGTAAGGCATCTCTGTGTTAGTTTCAAAACAATGTAAATCAAGGATTGATCCTTGATTAGATTAGGGACCATCCCCCAATATCTGTCTTATATCAATCAAGTTATGAATCCTAATTACAATGGGATCAATCCTTGGCAAAACCTCAATCAGAATAGTGGAGATAGCCAAAAGGCCTGAAGACCTATTCAAGGGTCCAAGGCTTTATTATTTCTTGGTGCCCCTCAACACAAATTTGAGTTATTCCCATAATTTTTATGAATTTAAAATTTGAACTTTCCCACCTAATCCTTAGTGCAAACTTAGATAAATTTCATGAGTGGGTCTTGTAATGAGTATAAATGGTCTTTTGAATTAGGTTTTTAAAAAATTGCTCATTAAGTTAAAAGGTGTGAGTTATTGCAAAAATAGAATCATGGGGTTCTTTTTTCCCATCACATTCCTAGGATTGCTTGTCACTCTAGGGGTATCACTTTTGCCCTGTTAGCCCATTTTAAAAACCATTTTCACTACTAGAAAGCTTTTTCTATCATAGATGTTTTGATCCTACCAATTTTTTCCTATTTGACTATAGTTAAAAAATACTCCCAACTAAGTTTTGTACTTTTTTGACCTAAATAGGTCCACTAAGTGCCCTTTATGACCTATTAACATTTTTTAGGTGTAATTTGATCCTCGTTAACCCATTTTAAAAGTTGTTAGAGTTGTTTAAAATCTGAATCCAACACAAACATCTTGGTGCCTCTATTTTCCAAAATTTCCTCCCGTGTAATGATCTTTTAAAGTTTCAAGTTTATAAGTTACTTGGAGAGATTTTTATTACAAAAAGTAACTTGTTTTTTTATCTTTTTGTAGGCTAAAATGGACTAAAAAGGAAAAATGGTGGGATTGGAAAATAGAATGAGAATTTGGGTGAGAAATGGATCAACAAAAAGTTTATAAATAGAACCAACCATGCCCATTGTAAAGGGTTGGCTCTTTTTTGCTCCAAAACACTTAAGAGTTAGTCGCTTTAGTTTTTATTCTATTCCTCTTTTATAACCCTATCATTATGCTGGCATAATTTTAATGGATTTATCATGATCAATGTATAATGTGATTATTAACAAGAACATCTAAATAAATAAAAGGCTTTAAATTTATTATTTTCAACCTATGCATTCAAACAGTGGTTGTGGGATCTTTGTTCATTGTATGATGCCCTTTGGTGTATGCATCAACTTTTTTTAGGATTATGCACATGCTGGTCAGATGAGAGACTGATTTTTTTATTTACATGGTCAAGAATTATGCATTTGTCTTCATTAGAACAAGATTTATTTCTTTCTCCCTTCTCTTTTATGTTTTCTTATCAAATTGGTAAACTGGGGTTTGTTTGATAGCAATCTATTTTTACTTGTTTATCTTTATTTCAATGTTATTTTTTTGTCACACTATTGAATGACTAAATTCATGGGAATGAATGATTAAAGTTAGTATTTTTAACTATTTCAATCTAAAACCTAAACTTTATATTCAGGAAAATGTATGTGCATGCTTCATTATTTTAAATATCTGATTAGAACCCAATTAACTAAAACCTAAAGCTATAATTACTATCTAATGTATTTAAGAATCAAATCATTACTAAAATTTAGTTTTAAATTTCACACCAGTATTCCCCTTAATTAAAACTATCACAATGCACAACTAAGTGAAGATTAGTGTGTCATGACTTGGTAGATATAGATCTTGGGGAGACCCACCTACACAAGACTTCTTTTAGTAGAGGCTTAATGGGTTTCATCACCCCAAAAGCCTAGAAGTGACATTTTCATGCCAACTGACTTATCAACAAATTTATTTTCCATCACAAGGCCTCTTTAGGAATAAGATACAATCATAAGAGGTTAAGATCAATATGATTCCAAAAATAAATTAGTATTATGATTAATTAATATGTATAAATCACTTTATTAATAATCATTGAATTAAAATTTATTGGCTTAAAAGATAAAAATATATTCACATAACTTGATCAACACACTCAAGGGAAGAGAAATGAGCTAGAACAAACAATCACTTAACATATAGTTACCACTTTAAGTCTTACCAAGGTAGAGTCTCATATAACACTATACAACTCTACTCTCGAGGCATGCATGTCAAGGAAGACAACCAAATTTAAGAAAAAGGGTTGTCAACAAATGCATGATGATCAAACTCAAATTTTTAATTAGCATTAAATATAAATAGTTAATCCAAGCAATAATATACAATCCCAACACAAAAAAATAAAACAAACACCCTTAACCTAATTTAAAAATTTAGACTCGATGCCACCACCATAACTTAGGCAACCTACATATCCACTCCATGGAATCAAGGTCCAATGTAGTTCTCCTTTCACTTGTGTTGGACTCCTCTTCAATACGTCATTACTAAGACTAGGTTGACATTCTAAGCTAATAATACATCTAATACATCACTCAAGTAAACTACTAAGATCTCATCATCTAATAAAATTAATGACACATCCAAAGGTCATCAAACATAACCTACAATGTCACCAAGTGTGTGTGCTTACCCATGCACTCCTAAATGACTTCACAATGAGATTTATGTGTGATAAGGAATCTATATTTCCTCATCCCAATGAGTTCAAAGTCTCAAAAATCTATGGCTTGCACTATCTGAAGAACTTCATCTCCTAAGTAAGTCTCTAATTGTGTCCAAAGTTAAGATAGGATAAAACAAGATCAAATACCAATGATCAGTGAGGGTCACTATCCCATAACAACTAAAAACTAAGTAAACCACATAGATGGAACTGTAAATAAACACATGCATAAAACTAAATGCTAAAATATTTATTCTAAATCAAGCATTCTAAATTTATATGTTTAAACACATGTTCCAAAAACACCCTAAGGTAAATTTCCAATTACCCACACTATGAGGGCATTCTAACAATTAGTTATCTAAACATGTTCTCCAAGAACATCCTCAAGTTAGTTGATAACACCCACATAAAGGGGAATCATAGGGGTTAGTAATCTAATCTCATGTCCACTCTCCAAGCTCTATATATATATATATATATATATATATATATATATATATATATATATATATATATATATATATATATATATATATATATATATATATTATATATGGTGATCCCATCACATATTAGTTAAAGCCTAGTTGTAGTTCACCCATTCCTAAATGAGTGTTAGATTATATGTGAAGATAATCAACCTTGGTCCTTCACCCATCAATTACATGACTAAGCATAACACTATTACTTGATAAAATAAATAGATTATAAAATATATATTCAAAATAGATTAGATCTAGATGAATAAATGATGGCAAAGAGTTTATAGAATTAACATAGTTAAAAATAATTTAAAGTGGAAAAACCTCCAAGAGGTTAAAAACCCATGAATATTATATTCAATAATTGAGAAACTTTGTACCCCAATACAAAACCTTCCTTTCTCAATTTTTCACATAAGCCTTCATACAACCTTTATAAATATTTTTCACATGCAAATATTAAATTAATCGAGTGTATTTTTTGAATAATACAATAAGGGTAAGACCCTATTTATAATAAAATGTGAGGGGAGGTGATCATTATAACCAACAGGTCTATCCTTCCTGAGAATCATTTAAATTAATTTGTTAATAATAAATCATAATATTTTATTATTTATTTACATGAGGTTTTCACCTAGTGTTTAATAAATAATATATTATTATTATTTAATAACAAACCAATGTATGCTAAGGGTCTAAATTATCTCACTTAAACATTAAATGTTCTAACACTCCCCATTAATGTTAAGTGGGGATAAATATAATAGTCACCTTAATATATGAATTACAATATGTACACACTTGAAGAAATTAAAAAAATTCATCCTACCAAACATCACCTTTTGAAACAAAAGGAATTATAATCCATAAACTACTATAAAGTAAGTCTAGGCTAGCATGATTGTTAGACTACGTCTCAGAGTTTTTCATAAATAATCATCTAAGCATATTTGGAGCCTTTTATAATATAAGGACCTCCATTAAAAAATATACTTTTATATATTGGGGTACAAAAGTAAAACTTTCACATGAAGTTTACTTAAATCACATAACTTCTACATAAAGTTTACAATGCTTTACAATGAGAAGTATAGAGAAGAAGAAGAAACATGTGTTTGTTAAGAAATAGCATTATCATGCACACTCTCCCTCAATGAAAACTTTGAGAGGCCTAACATTACATGAAATTGATAAAACTTGGTAGCACCAAGTGGTTTTGTGAATATATCTACCACTAATTCATTTGTAAGATAAAACTACAAATCAATATTATCATTGAGGACCTTTTTTTAGATAAAATACACATGAACTTCAATATGTTTAATTTTTTGGTGTTGCACTAGATTTTTTACTAGAGTTATACAACTTTGGTTATCACAATAAAAGATGGTACTATGAGAAATATGTAAATGAATTTTTTCTAATAACCTTCATAGCGACATGGCTTCTTTGGTAGCTTCCATAACACTTTTGTACTCTACTTCAGTAGAAGAGATTAAGACAGTAGATTACTTCTTGATTCTCTAAATGATAACACTTGCACCAAACTTAAACACATATCAAGAATCATATTTACAATCTATAGTATTACCATCATGGCTAGCATCATAATATCCATATAGTTTATCATTATTAATGGAAGAATAAAATAAACCAAAATTAATTATTCATTTGATATAATGAATAATTTTTCTAGCTAATTTACAATGATTCAAATATAGATCATGCATAAATCTAAAATTAACACTAATAAAAGATGAAATATCTGGTCTAATAATGGTTAGATAAATCAAACTATTAACAAGTTGTCTATATAAAGTAGAGTTAGCTTTTACACATGCAGGTTTAGGATCAAGTTTAATAGTAACTTCAATAAGAGTATAATTAGATTTAAAATCAAGCATGTTAAACTTAAAAATAAGATTATGTGTATACTGAGATTATGATATAACAATTAAATTTTTATCCTAAAATATAACCATTCCTAAAAAATGATGGAAAATATCTAAATCAGTTATTTTAAACATTTGACTTAATTTATTATTATATTTATGAATTAAATTAGACAAATCACCAGTAATCAACAAAACATCAACATATAATACAATTAGAATTAAATGACCATTTTCAAATTAAACAAAGAGATCATTATCTGAATAATAGTTAACAAAACCTAATTCTTTGAAAAAAAAAGTAATTTTAAAATATCAAGCTCAAGGAGCTTGTTTTAAACCATAAAAATATTCTTTTAATTTTCATACATAATGTTCTCTATTAAGATCACTAAAACCTTTAGGATGAGTCATGTAGATTTATTCTTCTAAATCACCATTTAGAAATGTATTCTTAACATCTATGTAGTGAATAACAAAACTATTTTAGGATGTAAGAGCAATAATAAGTCTAATAGCACTCATTTTTATTATAAAAGTAAAGGTTTCAACATAATCAATCCTAATTTTTTTTAGTAAACCTGCAAGCAACTAATATAGATTTAAACTTATCAATTTTACCAATTGAATTATATTTTATCTTATGAATCCACCTATAATTCCAATATGTATTTTAGGTAGAAGAGGGATAAGATCCCAAGTATGATTTTAATTAAGACATTATATTCAACTTGCATAGCAACATTCAATCTGCCATCTTGAGTGGCATCTTCAAATGATTGGGGTTCACATTTATATATGGTCATTAATGCATAATAAGAATGTTGACTTCTTGTTAATTTGTTAAGGTTATAACTATTTAAAATTGAATTAGAGATTCTACCCATTTAGGTGTTCTAGATTGAACATGAAATTGAGAGGGTTCCTCAGACTCTAAGTTATCCAAAACTAGATCAACTTCTTCAAGGACATCTATTTCATCACTAAGAGAAATATGAGAGTCAGGTTCATGATAGAAGAACACTGAAGAGGTTCCATAAAGGGCTCACAAAAAGATTTTTTAAGAATAATAACATTCTTATTCTTAATGATCTAAAATTTAGAAATATAATACACTCTTAAACATTTTGTCTTACCTCTATAACCTACAAAAATGCAAGAATAGAAAGTGGGATCGAGCTTCTTTCTTTTAACTTTAGGAATAAAGATAGATCCAAGACTACCAAAGATATTGAGATGAGCAACACTAGGTTTATTTTTAGTCCATATTTTTAAAGGGGTAAAAATATGCAAGGATTTTTTAGGAACTTTATTTATAATATTCACAATAATATTCATGATTTTATCCCATAAAAACTTGAGAACATTTGCAGATTACAATATTATTTTAGCTATATCTATGATGGTGCAATTGTTTCTTTAAACAATAACATTTTGCTAAGAGTAATAGGGACTTGTTAGTTCTCTTTGGATACCACAACTAGTGAAAAAATAATGAAACTCTTTACTAACATATTCACCACCATTGTCAGTTCTTAATCTCTTAATAGAAAAATTAGATGCATTTTCAACACAAGCTTTAAATTCTTTAAATTTAGACAACATATCATATTTATTTTTAATGAAAAAAGACCAAATCATCCTAGTGTAATCATCAATAAAATCAATAGTATACAAAGAATGATTAAGAGATAAATCTTCAAGAGGTCCTACAACATCACTATGAATCAATTCTAAAAGATGTGAGGAATTTGCATCATGATTCTTGTGAAAGGGTTAGTATGTTGCTTATTACATAAGAAACCCTCATAAGTTTCATGATGAGAGGGGATAGAATAAATTCTAAAAACAAGATTATTTATATACATATCATTTAAACTTATAAAATTAACATGTTATAATCTTTAATTTCATAATTGAGATTCATTCTTACTATGTGATGAAATAAAACATGTAGAAGAAGGAGAATACATATATAAATCATTTTTTTAAACACTTTCAACAATCAAGGAACCATATTGATTTATAATAGACCAGCTATATTTAAATAACATTACAATAAAATTATCATCAATAAGTTAATATTAAGATAGAAATTTTTTTTTAAGCTTATGTACATAGAAAATATCATTTATAGTAACATTTGAAAATATTATTTTTCCCTATTTAATTTCTTTTAAAAAAGAATTATCTTATAAGTAAATTCTTTTAGATATATCTCTAGAATCACATAAAATATTATATAATCAAGTCATATGGTACAATGCATTTCTATTTAAAATCCACTCTTTTTTATTTGAAGTAAATAAAGCGGCATACAAAGTATTAACATTAAAATATTGATTGTTATTTTGATTAGGGTTTTGATTATTCTACTTTTTTAATTAGATTTCTTCATTTTATTATTTTTGTAAGTTTTTTTGTTATTTTTATCCTTGTTTTTATAATATGTTTTCATTTTATGACCAAATTTACCTCATAAATTATAATTTCTATTAAATTTAGGTGTATAATTTTTATTACCAGATATCATATTCTCATATTTGCCTTTAGCAAACAAAAGGGTTAGATTTCTAGTTTTTAGTGTTATTGGAAACATTATTTAAAGTGAGAAGTGCTTGAGTGGTATTTTCTGTACAATCAAAATTGGTCATAACTTGCTCTTCTTGAATTAGGAGAGCAAACACTTAAAATTCAAAATTGAAATAAAATTTCTAAACTTTTCATGAATATTTAATTGAATGATAAAATAAATTAATTTATCCTTAATCAAATTATAATTACATCCATCTAAGCTTTAATGTTTTTTTAATTTTAGCCAAAAAATTCACAACTTGCTCATCACCTTTCATAGGTGTAGTTAGCAATTCAAGGATTAACTTAATAATCTTTTAGAGATGAGTTCCCTCATGCATGGATTCAATGAGTTTCTAATCATCATTAGGATACTCTTGATTACCAATATGGATAGTAAATTTATCCTTAACACTTCATAAAATAATGGACACAGTTTCTTGTGATTTCTATTGAAATTATTGGTAAGCTCAAGGATCACATGTCATATAAAAAGAGATTTTTCAATCCCAATAACAACATTCCACAACTTTTAGGTCATAAATTTGACTTCAACATGAATTTTTCATATATTATAGTTATTTTTATTAAGCATTTGAGATTTTTCTAAGAAAAATTGAGGCGAAGCCATATTTTCCCTTTAAACAAGATAGTAAACAAATACTTTAAAATAAATTATTTTAAATGAATTTTTAAACCATTTTTAAAATAAAATAAATTGTAAATATAAATATACTTAATTACATAATTTATATGCTAAATAATATAAAAATTTGAATTAAAGTTGCACAAATATAGGTATCAAAAGAGTCACACTCAAAATGACCACTTAGACACTATTATTAAAAAAAGTGTAAAAAATTAAATATGAGGCTTCAAAACAAAAAAAATTACCACTCTAATACATCTAGAACATGTCAAACCCTAGAGATCGATTGGTTACATCACTATGTTTATCAAAATATTCTTCACTAGGTTGAAGAACTAGACGACAGGTTAGAGGTTTAGCAAAGTTGGCATTTGAACTAAAAAATGGATTTTAAATTATACTAAATTTGAAAAAATATTTTGAATAAGTCAAAAAAGATTTATTTTTTTGATTTTTTGAACTTGGGAGCTCCTTAGTTGTAAAATCTAGCAAAAGATAAACAACCAACTCTTCTAAGAAACTTTTCAAAATAATACATGCACTAATCTATATTTAGACCCTTTTTATCTAATTTTTAAAAAATATATATATAAATAAATATATTATGTGCATGTAAATAACATAAGTGAAAAAAAAAATGATTTTTTAGTAAGTTTTTTTCAAAGTGGGACCTGGGGTTTGAAAAAGAATTAATAAATAGTTTATTTTTTAAATGCTTTTCAAAAACTATATGAATTTAAAAACATATATGTAGCTTCACAATAGCTCCCCTGTAGAATTTTAAGAGCTCAAATCTCCTTGTACAGTCTCATATTTGCTTAAAATTTTAGCAACCCTCCTATTTTTGTTTGATATACGTAACTGGACCCTCAAATTAGAATTTTTGATGAAGAATTCAATATTTTGAATTGTCCAAACTGAAGTATGACATCCCTATAAATGCTTGGGAGAGCTCAGAAACTTATACAATGACTCAAAAAATTTGAAATTTGTTTCAATCTTTCAGAATTTTTTTAACAATGAAAGAATTTAAAATTTTGAATTTTGACTAAAAACATTTTTGTTTTAGTTTTTCTATGTTGATTATGGTGCCTCAGGGTCGGATAAATTAAAAAAATTGTTTCAAAAAGCTTTGAATCTTTAAAAAAAAATCTTGCCAATCACCCTATCATCTCATAGCTCTGATTTCATGATAAAATTAATAAAATATAAAATATAAATATAATATAGATTGGATCTAGATGAATAAATGATGGAAATGAGTACACAGAATTAAGATAGTACACAAGAATTTAAAGTGGAAAAAACTCCAAGATCTAAAAAACTCATGAAGATGATATTCAATAATTGAGAAATTTTACACCCCAACAAAGCCTTCCATTCTCACTTCACATAAGCCTTCACAAAACCTTTGTAAATATTTGTCACACACAAATATTAAATTCACCAAGTGTATTTTCATGAATAATACAATAGGAGTAAGACCCTATTTAAGGGGAGGTGATTGTTGTAACCAATGGATCCATCCTTTCCAAAAATCATTTAATTTAATTGGTTAATAATAACTCATGATATTTTATTATTTATTTACATAAGATTTCACTTTGTGTTTAATAAATAATAAATTATTATTATTTAATAATAAACTAAAGTATGCTAAGGATCTAAATTATCCCACTTAAACATTAAATGTTCTAACATTACTACTTATGGGTAACATTGCAGCCACTAATTTGCCCAAATACATCTAGGCACTACCAAGAATTACAAGTAACTCTACACATATGAGAAGTATGCACATATGCAAATATAATATTGAATGTGAATAAAAATAATTGTTCCAAAGGTACAAATAGAAATGATTTCAAGTGGGCCCTATCCTAGGTCTACCCACTAGCAACTAAGGTTAGACACAAACATTTACAATTGTAGCTCAAATTAAAACTAAGGCAACAAGTATAAAAAGGGTATGAAATAGTGTAGAATAATCACAACTCAAATTATAAATGCCAAAAGTCACTAAAACAATTGTCATAACATAAGACCCCAAATGAGATAAAATTCACTAATTTTTACACTAATTATCAAGTACAAAAGTACCTCTAGTTCAAATCCAACAAACCAGGATAAATTTTTATTTTTCCAAAAACCTATTCTCTAAACTATAAATATTATGTTTAAGGCAAAAAAAAAATTATTGCAATAAAGATGATAATTTATTCTACCATTCCATAATGACTTTAATTTCTTATATAAATTATCTCAAATTCTAAATAAAATGGCTTATGAAAACACTTTTTAAAAAAAATAACAAATATAACAACAAAATTTATTTTATTCTTTCAATGATAATTTAAAGCTATTATAATTTGCTTGCAACTTCCAAATTTGAAAAATAAAATTCTATATATTAAACTTATTTAATGATTTTTGGATAATTCTACAACTTAAGAAAATCATATTTAAACCTTAATTTTGACAAACTCCACAACTTAATTTGGATATTTATTTTTTATATTTTGAAAGGGGTTTCAACTAGGTTAAAAAAACATTTTGGTAAATTGTTTAATTATCTTATTACAATTTATTTACTAGAATTTGATTAATTTAATGTGTGAAATGCTTAAGGTAGATTTGAGGAACCAAACAATACAATGGTTAACTAATTATTAACTAGGTTAAATAGTAAATTTTAGAGAAGTTTAAATTACCAAATAGATATTAAATTAATTTATAAAATAAATCAAAATTTAACTTTAATTTCTCACTTGGCTAAAGTGGTAGTGGATTAAATTTCAACTATTAGATTAAATAGATCTTTTCCACAAGATCTAGGTTTTTAATCTTTTGCACTAATTTTTTTTATAGACAAGAATAAAAAGTCAAACTTTCTTTATTTTTTTTCATTTTTTTCAAAATATTTTTATAGGTTTGAAGAAGGAAGAAAAAGCTCAAGAGGAAGGTCAATTAATTTTATAGTTCCTTTGAATATATATATATATATATATATATATATATATATATATATATATATATATATATATATATATATATATATATATATATATATATTAAAAGGAACTATAAAATTAATTGACCTTCCTCTTGAGCTTTTTCTTCCTTCTTCAAACCTATAAAAATATTTTGAAAAAAATGAAAAAAAATAAAGAAAGTTTGACTTTTTATTTTTGTCTATAAAAAAATTAGTTCCTTTGTGTGTGTGTGTGTATATATATATATATACTTTTTTTATAATTATATATATATATATGCAATTCTTTAGAAACTTAATTATTTATTTACAAATTTGAATACACACACACACATTGATGAGACATAGTGATGGGTGTGAATGTGTGTGTACACATGCCCATCAATATGTGAAATAATATATATAGAGATATTTTATTAATAATCTATATATTTATAAATATAGATATTTGAGCATATATGCATATATATACATAATATATATTTAAAATTTAGGATTTTAAAAGAATAAAATTGATTAAAAAATAAATAATACTAATAAAGATGTATGGTCAGTTGTATAGGTTCTGGTCATGGCCATGGGCTAACAGTCGGCCTATGCCATATAGATGGGGGGTGTGAGGGTGGGCCGACTAGCTCAACCCCTTCCCCCTTCCATCAATGGAAGGGTGTTGGGGTGTGTGTGTGTGTGTGTGTGTGTGTACACCCAATTATTTTCATATAATAATAAAATCAACATGATCAATATATATGCACTTGTAAAATGAATAATATTCAAATTTATTTTACAATAGATATGTAAATTTAAGGTAACAATTTTCACTCTTTAAAAGTTAATTTTTATGATCCAAGGAGAGAGAAAGGGAGGGCAGGAGAAATGTGTGTGTGTGTGTGTGTGTGTGTGTGTGTGTGTGTGTGTGTGTGTGTGTGTGTGTGTGTGTGTGTGTGTGTGTGTGTGTGTGTGTGTGTGTGTGTGTGTGTTATTTATTTTTGCATACCCTGGTATGCAAACACTCAATCTCTTTTGCAATACTCAAGCATGTGAGAGAGATGATTGTTTTCAACCAAACAACTTATATCAAAGAGAAGAAAAACATTGATTTCCTTAAGCACTTTATAATTAAAATTATTATATTTTATTCATTTTTTTAAATTCAAAAACATCATTTTCTCAAAAAACAATTTCAAAGACCATACATAATGGAGGCACAAATTAAACATTCAAATTTTTGAAACAAAATCAAATAATGAGTGAGTATATTTTACAATGATAATCATCACCATTTTTAATGGGAGGGTTTTGAGAGAGAGAGAGAGAGTTTAATAGCCACCCCAATCAATCCCTTAATCTAATTTCTTAACCTTTATCAAGAGAGATGGGAACAAATAGATTTTTTAATGTAAACTTATTTTCTTTTCACACACAAGAGACATAAGAAAAAATCAACAAATAAGACTTGTCTCTTCTCCTCCATTCAACAAGCATTAAACAAGCTCCCAAGCTTCCATGAATCCACCAAGCTCCATGAAGATCTCCTCCTTCCAAATCCTCTCCCCAAATAATGAACCCTCAAATTAAGACTAGGTGTGAGAAATATAATAAAGTCTGAATTTCATATCTTAAAGATTTTTCACCCAACCTAATTAATGGGAGGGTACTTTTCTTACAAGAGTCACATGATATCTTACAAGCCCATGTGGGCTTATTTGTCCAAGTCACCCACTTAGTAAAAATTCAAAAGGTACTTTACACTCAATAATATCTTCTCTTACATTATCCAAATTTACACTCCAAAAGCACATTTGCCCACCCTAAGGGCCTAAGGCCTAATAAATAACTCCACTAGCCTCCACAAAGAGGCTAGGCACAAGTTGCCAATAAAATATAATATAAAATTGCTCATGATTTATGTGAATTTAAATATTTATTGGATTAGGATTTAAATAAAAAGAAGAAGATTATTCTAATTGTATTTTAACAAATAAATCATTTAAAGTAAGGGAGGGAAAAATGTTTGAATTCCTATGCATCTAAAGGATCAACATGATAAGCAACACCTATCAACAATAAGACATAGAGGTTAAATAGAATGGGTATTGCATACTCCCCCTTATAAAATCAATGTCCTTGATGTGTTAAACCAACATGAGGAGTTGAATAACCACAAACTTTAAAAAACATGACAAGCTATAAATACTATGACTTTAGCCAACCATAATATAACAATAGTTTTCAATTATGTTTCAAAATCCCTTAATTTTAATTATGTCTTTATGTCAGTTAAATTATTCTCAATGTTTTATTTTATTCAAATTTTAGAGTTATTAATATTTTTTGTTATTTTGAAATTTGATTGTCTTGAAAATAATAAAGTTATTAAGTCAATAGTTAATATTATATTCATTTAGGTATAAACCATAGTGTTTCACCATACTATTATCCAAAACTACCACAACCAACTAAATTCTAAATACATTCTGCCATTGTATAGCTTTGATAAATATTATGTATTATTTCATTTAAATTTTCACTTAAGTTGTAAATAAAGAGAAAAAAACTTGATATGGGTATGGTTAAAAAACCTATTTATTTATTCACATGTTGAATCCAAATTATTGTAAGAGCTCTTCTTTGGCTTGGGAGGAAGACCTACAGATAAGAAATCACTAAATCAAACTTGTTTATTATATAAATAGTTGGGTGGATTTCCTAGTGATAGCTAGATCTTGGAAGTGAGAGCTTCCTTAAGGGCTATTAATCCACATGTTTTAAACAATCAAGTTAAAAAATTATAAAGAAGGTACTTGCATCAATAATCAAAATATATTGAAATCAAATACAAGAAAGCTTGATATAAAAATATATTAGAAATTATTTAATTGGTAATAAACTAATTAATACTATTGCTAATGGGTCAGGGTATGATTTAGAAAATTAGAAGGGGTTCTGTGAGTGGTCAAAAACATAGAAAAGTGGATTTGGATGGGTGTGCGTGGGGAAAATCATCCTGTTGGTCTTTCTACCATAGGTGACCATTAGCAGGGTAGGTAACCATCAATAGTTAGGCCTAACCATTGATGGTTGGGTCTAACCATTGGTAGTTAACTGTGAAATTTTGGGTTTAATCAAGAGAAGATGGCAAGATTCTATAGATCAATTTTGGGAGTTAGGTAAGGGCTAGATTGATTATGAAATGGAATAAAAGTACATGAATAGTAATAAATAAGTACTTGTCTTACCAAAATTTATTTGGGTGGGTGATTGATGTAGTTAGCCTGTTGGTGGAATTTAGCTCAATTCCAGTAGAGTAATGGTACCTGAAAGCTTGATTAATAGATGATGATAAGTTAGCTCTCAATAAGATGACTAATAATTTTTTATAGCACTAATGATGCTAATTGACTTGATTGACCTACAAAAGAAAAATCTTGAATGCTTGGGCTCCTGATAATTATTGTAGATGGATTTTAATTCTTAGGCCTCTCTCTCTCTCTCTTATAGGCATAAGAATGAGGTGGAAGTGAAGGTGTAACTAGGTCATCTAAATATAATTTGTACATGTAAAGGCTCACAACACAAATTAGACAAGTTATATGTAGGAAAGAGTTAGTAGAGCTTGCATGCTCTTAGTGAGAAAGTGGACCCTGACTATTGATGGTTAGGGGTTTCCAATGATATCTATCGATAGTCACCCTAATATTCAATGGTCAAGGTCTATAGGTATAGGGTCATGAAGGCTAGGGTTACTCAGTTATGTGCAACTGAGTGCAGATTAGTTGGTTTAGGCCTAATAGGTGTAGGTTGGTCCTAATAAGGTCTAAGGGTGCTTCCAAGGCTACTTTGACATTTAGAATCATATGTCTATAGATTTATAGTGTCTACATTTTCCCCTATTTTGTTTTGTGATTTGTGTGAATGAGCTACAAAACAAAAATGGAATATGGGTCATGGGTCTAGTTGCCTCAAGAGTAGGAGGAGGTGTTTCCCATCAAATTGGGATTCTGTGAGGTGAAGTTGAAGTGGTTATATGTTTGATAAGTGGTATATGGTGAGTCACTAGGTGGTGACATGAGGTTGGGAATTTGAGATACAAATGTGATCTGGGCAATAATTTGGGTGACAGTTCCACCCCAATTGATGACAAACTTACAAGAGCCATAACTTTTGTAGTGTAGCTCTAATTGACTCACCATTTGAATCATTAGAAAGATAAGAACTAGGATAACATCATGATATGTAATTGAGATATACTTGATGAATTTTGACCCCAAAAACCCCAATGGAAGTGCCCTAAATTTCAATTTTAGTAGTGTAGTCTAAAAATAGTAAGTTTATAAAAATAGTAATTCCTCTAAATATGTATTATTTTAAATCATGGAAGTTGAAACAATTAATCTCCCTCAAGATTGGTGACATTCCATATCTTCCCCCTACTTTAAAAATGTGTATAAATTAATATGTAACCTAAAATGAAAAGGCAGACATCTCTTCCCATAGATAAGCATATAGTCGTATTACGATCTTGAGTAATAATACATCTCTTCTCAGAGAATTCATTATTACTATGTTATTGTTGTGTTCTTGAAATATTTATCAGCCAAAAATTCTGAGTTTTAGATCAATAATCATGCAATCAGATGCATCTGAATCTGCCATGGGAGCTATCATCATGCAACATGGCCATCCCATTACATATCCAATGAAAATTTCACTGATACAGTCAAGAAATATCTGACACATGATAAAGAGCTCTATGCCATTTTGAAAGCCTTCAAACAATAGAAACACTACATCTTGGGGAAAGAGACGGTCATCCACACTGACCATAGACCATTGAAATTCATCCAGACAAAGAGCAAACTATGAAATGAGAGGCACCAAAATTGGGCCACATATCTTTAGCAATTCTGTATAATAATCAAACACAAAAAGGGGAGCTCAAATAAAGCTGCAGATTGTCTAAGCCACTGACCAATTACTACTAGATCTTGACCTATGAGGACATGAGACTACCACTTGGGGTGCTCTGTATGAAGTAGATCCTACCTTTGCTAATACATATTAGGTGCTTCAAAAAGGTAAACATGTTTCTAATTTTTATTTTTAAGATAATGTCTTTTGTCATATGGGGCACATTTGTGTTCCAGCTGTAGAGAAATAGATGATGATATGGGAAGCACATTTTAGTAGGACAGTTGGACACTTTGGTATAGAAAAGACATTGTAATTTCTTCAAAAACACTCTACTAGCCCCATATGTGAGAGGATTTGGAAGGTCACCAATATTGAGGGAGATTAAGTGGTTTAACTTCCATGATTTAAACAATATAGAATTTGAGGAATTACTATTTTTAGATTGCACTACTAAAATTGAAATTTGGGTCACTTTCATTAGGTTTTTGAGGATAAAACTTCATTGATAAAAGCTCCATTCCATCTCATGATGTTATCCTAGGTCTTATCTTTCCAACAGTTCAAACGGCAAGTCAATCAGAGCTACAATACAAAAGTTATGGCTCCCAAAAGTTTTTCATCAATTGGGGTGGAACTATCACCCAAATTGTCACCTGAATTGTTGCCCAGATCAAAATGTGCACATAGATAAAGTTACTAATGATGGTAAAAATAAAGGTTAATGCTAATAAGGATAAGTTATGAGTGAACTAGATCATCACCTACAGGCATGGTAGCTGGGAACACTTGCAAACATAAGTCTCCTAAGTGATATATGTATTTGGTGGGTATCTAAGGTAGGAAGTGCTCCTGGGGAAAACATAAATGGGTCAAGTGTTATGGTTATCTAAGGTAGGAAGTGCTCCTATCAAGACACAATTGGGTTGGTATGAATGAGGTGGTGCAAAATGAAAAAGGGTCAACATGGTAATGTTGTTGTTATGGCTAAAGGATCAAGTAATAAGTGTCATAAAATTGTGTCCTAGATGGGCCAAAATAGACCAAAAATAAGGTGATGAGGTGTTCAGGTTGGTGGGAGAAAGGCACCTCCAAATCAGGTAAGATCATAGTGTAATTATTTTAAGATTTGGTAAGTTACAAGTAAAAAGTGGAATTGGGGGTTTACAGGGTTTCTTGACCATCAATGGTTAGGGTCCCCAGAAAGTGACCATTGATGATCAATATGATCATCAATGGTTAGGGTAAACCCTAAAACTATATGGGGTAAAATTAAAAAACAAAATTTATTTTATCATTTTAATTGTTTTGCATTGTTTAATTGAGCTTTGAGTGATTTTGGTGCTTTTTGAGGAAGGTATTTGTTGAGGTAGGTGTTTCTCATTGGCCATAGGCATGTGGGTAATTACATGGGTCCAAGATACAAGGAATATGAGGACACAATTGGGTACCTATTCATGGTCTTAGACCATGGGGGAGGTCATATAATGAGGTAGGGGTGTATTTGAATTGGTATTTAAGTTTGATTATGTTTCTTAGAATTGTCTTGGGTTGGGTAGGTGTGAAAATTGTTGTTTTGGTTTGTTTTCCCTTGGTAGGGTTTTTTGGAGGTTTTGTTCAAAATGGTGGGTAGAGTGTCAAATTGATAGGGTGGGTATGGTAATTGGGTAGAATTTTAGTTAGTTAAGGTACTTAGGTTAGTGTATTTCAAGTTTGGTTATGGTTTTGGGCCTTGGGGGTTTTGGGTGTTCTAGCTATGGAACACCCATATGTGACCATTGATAGTCAGATTTGACCATCGATGGTCGATACATTAGGAATTAGGGGTCCCTAATCATCAGAATTAAAGCTTGACCATTAATGGTTAGCCATGATAAGGTGGGGTTTTAAAGGTGTATAGGGATTAGGCATGGTTATAGCCTAAAGTCTAATGGTTAGGGTTAAGATAAGTGGTTAGGCCTAAATTTTGTTTAGCTAGGTTAGGTGTAAGGGGTATGTGAGGTCTAATATATTAGGGTTAGGGGTACATTATAAATATAGGTTAGACTAGACTAGTTAGGTTCTAAACCAAGCTTTTTGATGTCATGCAAGCTCAGGAGTAGATACAAATGCATGACTATGTGTTGAAAATCTTCCTTACACTGATCAAGGGGATGACTATTGATGATTGGGAACATATGGAGGTAGTAGGGATAGGAGGGATGAGGCACTACCGTCACATGCCTAGGGATACATCCGTGATAGTAGTACTCATCGAGAGATGGGATCCTGCTACTAATACCTTCTTACTACTAACTAGGGAGACGAATATTTTCCTAGAGGATGTTTATAAGATCACTCAGCTCCCACTACATGGTGAGGCATTCTACTAGATTGAGTAGGAGGAGAGAGATAAGTATGTAAAATAATTATATGGAGATGATAGTGACCAAGTTTATTGGCACTTTGGAGCATGGGATCCTGAGGATATGAGACATATAATGATGTTGATGATCATGGTTACTTGCTTTAGGTTTCCAAATTCTAATAGTGGGAGATTCCCCTATGTATTACTAACTATTTTGGTTGAGATATTACTTAGGAGGATAGCATTTGGTTCAGTTCTAGTGTTGTTGGTCTATATTTATAGAGAGTTGTGGGGATTCAAACACCACATGAGGTATGACATCAATGTGGGCATGGTTCAACACTACTAGGCCTATAAGCACATTCAATTTATAAAGTTAATGTAATTGTCATGGATAGGGTACACACAGTTGGAGTTCCCTATAGGATTTATGAGGTGGAGGGATGACTATGTTATATTAGGGGCTAGAGGTAGAGCACATGACATTAAGTGATTTAGGGATACCTTAGGTGGATTTGTAGCTATAGACATCATATGGAGACCATACCTATAGTTCCTCATCTGGCCAAGCTATAGGAAGGAGACCCTTGCTATACAGAGTTATAAGTAGATAGTGGGCCACTAATAGGGTGAGGTTGAGTTGATTTCTTTCAACCAAGTGTGGTACTAGTTTGGCTTGTTATAGGGTGTATTAGGTCCACATCCATAGTATAAGAGGTAGGAATTAGAGGTTTAGTTATAAATGCCTTGAGATGGTGGGTTTGAGGAACTTCTTATCAGGGCTCCCATAGATGATACAAGATATACATATGGATATATGGCTTGGTATCAGCCTATCTATGTAACTAAAAACATGGGTAGAGATGATGGAGTGGTGGCACTAATGGCTATAGATCTAGTTGGCTAGGGTGCATAGGTAGGGGAAGCATTGGTTGTGGCCCAAGCTTAGGTATAGGTTTTACAAGGATAGGTGGCCATATTACAGGGTTAGATTTAGGAATTATAGGGTCAACTTAAAACCATTATAAGTGAGAGATATATAATCAGACAAAGGATTTGGGTAGGTGTAATAGCAGCAAGGGGCCACTAAACACAATGCCCCAAACACATTATCTATCTACCATTATAGAGCTTAGATATTATGAGGTGATGGGATTAGACTAGATGTTCTAGGCTATGAGGTATGTAGATTACACAATAAGCTTGGTTGGTGGGCCATTGACAACTACTCTAGGTTATGTTAGGACTTGTTCCAAAGTCTTAACATTAGGTTAGATTTTTGGTAGGTAATAAACAATTATTGTAAATGGGGCATGCATCTTTTAGTAAAGACACCCCCATAAAATAAACTTACTTAGTTTAATTTTAGTTAGTTTTTATGTTTTATATTTATTAATTAGAACTACCTTATCGGTTATTTTCCCGTAACTAGTTGGTTATAGGATTAGTTGTTTTTACCGGTCATTGTTAAAAACTATATAAATCTATGTTTGCATTGTAAAAGGGTAAACGGAGTAAAGGCACCCTTATATACTTGATTTTTTGAATTATTAATAAAATACTTGTGAACTCGCACTAAGCGGGGACAAGGTTCAACCTATTTGGTTCAGGAGTAATCAGTGGTATTAGAGCTAGGTTAATTTTGGGAGCATGGTGAATTCGAAGGAGAGCAAGGTGAAAAATCAAATTCATGTGATATCATTTTGGCATGAAATAAGGTATGCCATATAAAATGAAAATTTCTATTGGTTTAAACGTTTGAAAAATTATTAAATTATTTTAATTTTTCAAATATTATTTACATTTAAACCTATATTTTTCATATACCACAATCTGGGCTTTTTGATCATTCATACTCCACTAAAATTGTGTTCAAACCTCCAAATTTGGCATAAAAAATGAATTTTTAGCATTTAAATGTTATTAAATTCATTATTTTTTAGCAAAAAATAGATTTGTACGGCCTATTTCTTGTTGAAAACCTCTAAAAATTTCCATTCATGGCTGCCTTTGTTATTTCCATTCATTCTCAGCCTCTTAAAAGCTAAAACACCTACAAATATCATTAAAACCCCTATTTTTGTATTCAAATTGAAAATTTGGGAATTTTTTGGAGTTGTATAGCCTGTTGTACATCCTTCTAATGCCCTGGATTCATTTTCAACTCATTCCCTGCAAATATACCTTAGAAAATTTACCAAAACTCAGTTAAAATCTATTTTATCATGCCTGTATGGATTTGTATGGCCTGTGAGAGAGAGCAGGTGAACAGAAACTTCCAGTAGTAGCCATGGCATCCTAGGCAAGCATGGAGTAGGTATAAAATTGGAAATATTTTTTTTATATTTCTAAAGTTTGGTTTCCATAAAATTTGATGTGATTGGGTCCCACGAGAGATAACTTGGAAGAGAAGGCTGTAAAAAGGAAAGAATTTGAATTTATTTACTCACAATCACATGTAATTTTTTTTTTTTAATTTCCCTCATACACAAAATCTAGTATAAGTAGAAATTTTTGAGTGTAATGTTCTGAAAATGCTCTTAGAGCAATTGGTTAAGCCTATTTTGTAAGAAGTTTGTAAAGGAGGAGGTCAAGGGTTCAAATCCCTTCTTTTTGGAGAAAGTTCTTTTTTCTTTGGAATATGCTTTTTTGAAAAAGGAATATTCCCTTTTTAAATCTGAATATTGTAAAACACATACTTATTGTGTTATTTTAAAAATTGAAAAAGGGGGAATTCAATCATATTTCTTTTGCATTGTTGTGGTGAGATAAGGGTGTAATTGGTGGAATAACGTTGTAATTTGGTGAAATAAGGGTTTAATCATTGATTTTTGGTGAGATTAAGTGCAAAAACCATCAAAAATAGTTGTTTTTATTTTGCGTTCTATGCGGAGGTTAAGTGTAAAACCCCATAGAAGTAGTGTCTTGTACAGTGAGTGTGATATTTGTTTCATTTATTTTACATTTTGTTGCACATTTCTCTACTGCACTTGCTTTCATTTCAAGATGCCAAAAATTCAAAATTTGCTTTCAAATGGTGATAGATTAACAATTTCTAATTATTTAGATTGGAAATGATTGATGGAGGCTTCAATAGTTTTTAGTGAGTTATGGGATATTGTTAAGAATGAAAATCCCACATTGCCAACAGAGCAGGCTAAATTAGATATATTCAATTTGCGTTATTCTAAGGCCTTAGCTCTCATTAAATGTTTTTGTACTCGTGATACTTATGTTCATATTGAAAATTCTCCTCATATTTACACTGCATGGAAAATATTGTCAGATTTGTATGATAAGAAACCTAAGCATAAGAAGATAGATATTCATATGCAGTTGTTTACTTTGTCATTAGATGAAGATGGGGATATGGGAGAATATATGTCTAAGTTGAAAAATATCACTACTGAGTACACTAAGGCTGGTTTTGGAAAACTAGATGATGACCTTATAGTTACTGCTGCTTTAAAAGGACTACCAAGGTCCTATAGGAATTTTGTTGAAATGTTGCATGTCTCTGACAAGATCACAGACATCACCTTTGATAAGTTGGCTGAGTTGCTCATCCAACATGACCTCTCTCTACCCAAGAAATCTAAGAAAACTGAAGAATCCCATGTTTTAGAGTCAAAGCCTAGTTCATCTTCATTTGGGCATCAAAATAATAGAGGAAATAGTTATAGAGGGGGTCGAGGTTATAAAGGAGGCATATATCAAAATAGAGGTAGGGGTCATTCAAATAATCAACAATATAATCAATCACATTCACATGAAACAAGTGATCGAGGACATGGTCACAACTCATATAGGGGCAAAGGTCGAGGTAGATCAGACATTCAGTGTCATAGATGTGGAAAATTTGGTCACATTACCTCACAATGTAAGATTCCTTTTGATAAAATTTAGAGGCCATAAAAAGTTACTAAGTCTAACTCTGCTCAGTATGTTGAACATGACTATGATGAGTCCAGTAATGTTTCCCATGAATCTACATTCACTACTTTGGGGCACATTGATTATATTGAATATGAGGCTAAAGATGAGCTCACAGATGTATGGGTTTTAGATACAGGAGCAACCAAACACATGACATTTAGGAGAGATTTATTTCGGTCTTATAAGGAATCTTCTCTCTCTCCAGTTGCCTTAGTAGATAAGTCTATGTATACACCAGTAGGACTTGGATCTATTTGGATTCTTCTTCCTAATGGGTCTATAAAATACTTGGAGGATGTTTGGTATGTTCCCACATTGAATAAACACTTACTTTCTTTGGTAAGTATTCGAAAGAAAGGTTATCAAATTGTGCTTGAAAATGGGATCATTTACATCAATTCAGTGAAGGATAATTATAAAATAATGTATACTGGATATGAGAATGGAAACTTGGTTAGATTTCATTTTAAGGTGCTTCCTCCCAATATAGAACTTGTGGTAGTTTTTGACATAGGTACAGGTACTATGTCTGCACAGCAGTTATGGCATCTCCGCTATGGACATTTGAATATCCACTCTTTAGTGGATTTTTAGAGATATGGTATGGTGAATGGGTTGAGCACTTTTCACAAAGATAGTATTCTTTGTGAGTCATGTGTTTTGGGCAAACAAAATCGGGAAAATTTTCCTAAACGCTCATCTTGGAGAGCTAACAGATGTTTACAGTTAATTCATAGTGATGTATGTGACATGAAAAAGTCATCCATTGGTGGGTGTAGATACTTTCTCTTATTTAATGATGACTTTTCTAGGATGACTTGGGTATTCTAAATGAAAAATAAATCTGAAGTTTTTGTTAAGTTTGTTGATTGGTTACACTTAGTCAAAAAAGAAACAGGTTCACATTTGGCCACTCTTCGTTCAGATAATGGAGGTGAGTATACCTCAAATGAATTTTTAGATTATTGTCAAGAACATGGAATTCATCGACAATATAGTAATGCTTATACTCCACAACAAAATGGAGTATCTGAACGTGTGAATATAACCTTAAAAGTCACAGCACGTGCCATGTTCCACTATAAACAACTTGATGATAAGTTTTGGGCCAAAGATATTGGTACTGCAGTGTATTTGAGAAATAGGTCCCCCACAGTGGCACTTTTGGTACAAACTCCATATGAGGTATGGTATGGATTTAAACCAAAAGTTAAACACTTGAAAGTGTTTGGATGTCTTTGTTTTGCTTTGGTTCCTATTAAACATATAACTAAGTTGGAACCACGAAGTTGAAAATGCATCTTTCTTGGTTATTCTGAAGATAAAAAGGGGTTTCGTTTGCTTGCACAGGATTCATGCAAATTCATAGTGAGTCGAGATGTAATATTTGATGAGTTTGGGACTATGAACACTGCAAAGATTGATTCTCAACTTGATAGATTAGAGAGGAAAAATACAAAAAGAGATAAGGGTTTTAATAATGGGGATAACTCTTCAAAGTTATGGTATGAGACTCAAATTCCTTCACTTTCTTCTCCTTCATCTACAAGTTCACAGGTTGATGACTTAGAAATTGTTGAAAATTCTCTAAGTCCCCCTTCGAATAATGTACATGATGAGAATTCTAGAGTCCCTAATTTGAATAATTTGTCTAAGTATCCAAAATGGGCTCAAAGTACTTTCTCTGACATGACAGTAGATGAAGTTGGTTTAACAAGGCCCAAGAATTCTCAAAAATAGGTAAACCATGCTATGGTTGTTACTACTTCTTCCACTGAGCCATCCACTTTTGAGGAGGCATCTACTGAACATGTTTGGCAATAGGCAATGAAATGTGAGTATGATTCCATACTTAACAATAATACATGGGTTTTAGTTTATCCTCCTCCACATGTTACACCCATTGGATGTAAATGGGCTTATTGGACTAAGTATAAATTAGATGGCTCAGGCACGACTTGTTACAAAAGGATATGCGCAACAAGAAGGTATTGACTATGAGGAAACATTTGCACCAACTTCCAAATGGCACACTATTCGTATGGTACTTGCCTTAGCAGCACAAAATAGTTAGAAAGTACATCAATTAGATGTTAAAAGTGCCTTTTTAAATGGTGATTTATAGGAAGAAGTCTATATGAAACAACCTCAGGGTTTTGAATAGGTGGGTGCTGAACACAAAGTATGTAAATTGATAAAAGCTTTATATGGGATCAAACAGGCACCCAAGGCTTGGTATGAGAGAATGGATTCATACTTGAAATCCATTGGTTTTCATTGAAGTGAATCTAATGATACTCTCTATTTTCGAGTGCAGGGTAAGAAAATGGTGATACTTGTTCTCTATGTCGATGACTTGTTTCTCATAATTAATGATGAAAACCATAATAAGTCTGTGAAGAAGGAATTAAAAGATGGGTTTGAGATGACAGATCTTGGACTTCTTCACTACTATCTAGGCATTGAGGTAACTCAGAAAGAGCATAGTATTTTCATTTCACAAACTAAGTATATTTTTGAGTTATTAGAGAGGTTTGGCATGAGTGATTACAAACCTACCCTCACTCCCATGGAAAGTAACTTGAAATTGTCTAAGGATGATAGCAGTGCCTTTTTTAATGGCACCACATATAGACAATTGGTGGGAGGTTTGATATAGTTGATGACTACTAGGCTCGATATTTTATTTTCATTTGGAATTTTATCTAGCTTTATGCATGAGCCTAGAGAAATTCATTAGCATGCAGCAAAATGAGTACTTCGTTACCTTCAGGGAATGAAAACATATGGCCTTAAATACCACTGCAACAAGAACTTCAAACTTGTTGGATATTGTGATGCAAATTTTGGCAGATGTGTGGATGACAGAGTGTCAACCATAGGATACACTATGCATATAGGTTTAGCTGCCATTGCTTGGTGTTGTAATAAGTAGGATACAGTGGCAAATTCATCAATAAAATTAGATTATATTGCAGCAGGGGATGTTTCTATAGAAATTGTTTACCTTCATCGTATTCTTGGAGATCTTCAAGTTTCTTAGTTTTCTCCTACACAGTTATACATTGATAATCAGAGTGCAATCAAGATGTCCAAGAATCTAGTGTTTCATGCCAAAACAAAACATATGGATGTCAAATACCATTATTTGTGAATGCTAGTGGCAAAGAAAACTCTTGATCCAATATATTTCCCAAACTACTGATTAGACAGCTAATATCTTCACAAAACCCCTTGACAAAATCAAATTTGAAAAATTCATAAAAATGCTTGGTATGTGTCCAAAGACCTGACTTTGGATCATAGGGGGGTTTGTTAGGACTTGTTCCAAAGTCTTAACATTAGGTTAGATTTTGGTAGGTAATAAATAATTATTGTGAATGGGGCATGCATCTTTTAGTAAAGACACCCCCATAAAATAAACTTAGTTTAATTTTAGGTAGTTTTTATGTTTTATATTTATTAATTAGAACTACCTTATGGGTTGTTTTCTCGTAAATAGTTGTTATAGGATTAGTTGTTTTTATCAGTCATTCGTAAAAACTATATAAATCCATGTTTGCATTGTAAAAGGGTTAAAGGAGTAAAGGCACCCTTATGTACTTGATTTTTTGAATTATTAATAAAATATTTGTGCACTCACACTAAGCGGGGACAAGGTTCAACCTATTTGGTTCAGGAGTTATCAGGTTAGTGGGCTTCTATAGTGGGACAGATAGGGGTCCTAAGGGGACCACTACTAGTTAAATGTGTAGGCATAGATAGGTCCAATGGTAGTGGTGCAGGTCTATGATTATGTTAAGATATGTTATTTTGATGTATTATTTTGATATCGGTCTACGTGTTAATGTAACTAGATGTATATGTTTTTGAGAGAGCCTGACATATCATGACATGTATTATTTTTTGGTGATTCAATGTATATGATAGATTCTTCTGATGTTATATATCATACTTGCTTATGGTTTTGTTCATGTTTTATGATGTTGTATGCATTAGCTTAAGCATGTGATGATATGATTATGCTTGTGGTTATGATAGGATATGTTGTGGATGGATATATGTTAGGGCTTTATTAATGGTTATCTGGGTAAAATGGGAAATAGTATATGCCCTGATGTTTGGCTTGGCTATTTGGTTTATGCTCATAATGGTGTAATGGCATGCTTATGGTTTATGATGTGATTGATGATCATGGTTTTCTATGATATGTTTATGTTGTGTTTGACTCATTGATAGATAGATGCCATTACTTATTGGTAGAGTTCATGATGTTCATGCTTTTGATGTGATGTTTTTTTTTTCATGCTCATAATGATAGGCCTACATAAACTAATAAAAGATAAGAAAGTGAACACAATGCCTTTTCATTGATAAGACCAACACAAAACCCAAAGTTGGATTGACTTAGTGAAAACAAGAATTTCCAATGCTTCATATTAGCATGCTTATGTTGATAAATAGGGATCTAGATTACATTATGTCAAGTAAGCTCATAGTCCCATGCATATGATATGTAGAGGGAGAATGGGTGAATCTAGAACCATTAGGGAGACTAGTATGCCTTTTTATAGGTATCCAAAGAGGTAGTATAAACAAGTCTATGTCCATATATAAAGTGTAAACTGATCGATATGAGAAGTCTACTAAGGAGAGTTGATTACAACTTTCTAAGATTACTATTGTTATGAAATCTGATTGCATCTTCTAAAATTCTTTTCCTCTTGCTTTTGCTTTTGCTTTTGCTTTTACTTTTGTTGTTTGCTTGAGGGTCAGGGAAGATGATCGATGTAGGAAGCTTCCAAGAAATTGTTAGCTTTGCCAAATGGTTTACTCGGCCATGCTTCAAGGGAGTGGTCTAAGTTGATGTGCCTAGTATAAATGCTTTTGATATTTATCCTTCAAGGGAGCAATCCACCTTATGTTTTACAGTTTTGAATAAGATTTCAATAGCTATCCTTTAAGGTAGCAGTTTATGAATGCTAAGAATGGCCCATGATTCATTTTTTCAATATTTGATATTTCTTGTGCTTTTATTTGATTTTATTTCCCATATATGTTTAATTGATTACCTTTATCAGGGAAAAAATAAGCTAATGTGAAGGTTTAATATGTGAAAAGGAGGTATAAGTGGAAATGGACATAAGAACTAATCTCAAGGAGATGATAAGTACTATGAGAATCATGCCAAAGATAGAGTCAT
Source organism: Torreya grandis (assembly GCA_037957365.1). NCBI lineage: Eukaryota > Viridiplantae > Streptophyta > Pinopsida > Cupressales > Taxaceae > Torreya > Torreya grandis. The sequence goes on along the minus strand of JARHVA010003705.1, from coordinate 1,578,832 downwards.
GGTATCCATAGTTTAAGATTAATCTATAATTATGATGGATAATCACACGATTTAGTTTTAGTTGGTTTCCCCTTAAAAAAGGAAAATGAATGTGGTTGTAAGGGACAAGATTAAGTTAGATAAATGATGATTGTGATCCCTACCTAACAATAAAAGGGATGTAGGTGTGAAGCATTGAGAGGCTCAATTTTTTGTTTGCCTTCGAGAGAGGATAAATGATAATTCTTGCTTTGTACTTATGGGTAATGATGTAGGGTCCAATCCAATTGAAAGCAAATTTTCCCCTTTCACTTTTCTCCATATTAGTTAAATGTTGGTTTTATTTGAGGACAATATCTCTAATGTTGAATTCTTAAACTTTCATATGTTTTTAATAGACACATTTGATTCATTCTTGATAGACACAAAGATGGGAAAGAGCATCCAAATGACACTCATCAAGTAGATCTAGTTGAGCTAAATGTTTGTGATGATAATCATTTTCTAAAACAAGGTCATGTAAAGATATGTGAAGAGAAGGTATTTGGAATTTATATATCCTCAGTTCCAAACATGAGAGAAAAAGGCATAGCACTTGTAGGAGTTCAGATGCTAGTCTGATATGCCTATAAGGTAAAAGGGATGTGCAAGTGCCAATCCTAACCTAAGGCATTAACCATTTTGGTAAGCATGTTGTTAAGGGTTTTGTTAGAGGCTTCAACTTATCCATTTGCTTGTGGGTGATAAGGTGATGAAAAGCTAAGTTTAATACCAATACATCACAAAGGCCTTCAACTTGTTTGTTTTTATAAGATTTGTCATTGTCAATGATGATCTTATGGGGAACACTGAAATGGTAGATGATGTGATGGATAATAGATTTGATAATCTTTTCAACTTTTGTCGAGACAACGGGAATAGCTTCTACCCATTTGGCTGAAATATTTAGTTGTGGTAATGATAGAATTATGTCATTGTGAAGAGTGGGGGTTGATTTCATTGATAAGGTCTAGGCTCCATTGTGAAAAGGGCCAAAATTCTATAGAAATATGAAGACAATTGGTAAGTGCATGATATAAATTAGCATGTTATTGACACTTGACACACTTTTTCACATAATCACAAAAATCTTGGTTAAGGGTGGTCCAATAATAACCCAAATAGAGGATTCATTTAGCCACAATGAGTCCACTAAAGTGGCCCCCATAGATACCCTTATGTGTCTCTTTGATAGTATGAGAGGTTTTTGGACTACGAAGGCAATGGAATAGGAGGCCATCAAAACCACATTTTTAGAGAATTTTACCCATAATGTCATATTGGGATGTGCTCTGGATGAATTCTTGATGTCATTCCTAGAGAGGTTAAAGGGAATTACACCAAGGTGAAGGTAGTCAAAATTTTGTTGATACCAAAGGTTAGGCAAAATCTCTTTCACACTAAAGATGGTTGGCATGTCTAATTTGGTGTAGGAAGGTTTAGTGAGGTGATGGACAATGACTAATATTTTGGAGTCTGAAGGTGCCAATGGGATCTAAGAGGTAAGATAAGCCATGGTATCAGCAAACTTATTGGTGTATTGGTGGATCATGGGGTAGTTTGAATATGGTAGTGTTCGGATGAGGCTAGGATCTCTATGAATATTTATCTATATAGTTGCATCATTTCATTCTTACAGTGGTAAATGCCATTGACTTAGTTGAACACTAGTTAGGAGTCACCAAATATATTGATTTTTTTAACTCCCAAGGCTAAGGCAAATTGAAGACCTATTACTAGGGCTTCATACTCGGCCACATTGTTGGTTCATTTGAAGTTGATTTTAAATGACAAAGGAAGTGGTTCACTGATAAGGGGGATAAGGATGATGTTGGCCCCTCTACCACACTAACATTTAGAACCATCAAAAAACATGGTTACATGATTGGTAAAATACACTTCAGAAAGACTTGTGATTGACTCATCTATAAATTTAAGAGGGAGAGTTTGGTTGTTTGTTAGGGGTGCCTTGACTAATTGGTTGGTAATTACTTTTCCCTTGATTGATTTTTGTTGGAGGAACTCAAGGTCAAACTTAGCTAAAAGCATGAGCCACTTAGGCATACACTAGTTTTGGTATGGTTTGGAGTGCATGTATTTGAGGGGGTTAGTATTAGTTATGACAAAAAAATTGTGGTTAAGAAGGTAGTGGAAAATTTTGGTGACCATGAATACTAGGGCCAAACATAGTTTCTTGATATGTGTGTACCAAACTCGTATTCAAAAAATTTGTGGCTAATGTAATAGACAACTTGTTCCTTGTATTGTTCATCCTGATGGGCAAGCACCTCCCCTAGGGAGTGGTCTATGGTAGAGATATAGAGGTAGAAAGGTTGGCCATCCTTAGGAGGTGTAAGGATAGGTGGAGATAGTAGGTACTCTTTAAGTGCATCAAAGGCCTTTTGACAATCAACATTCCACTTGAAAGAGATGTCCTTTTTTAAGAGGTGGTGGAAGGGTTGACACTGATCAAAGAGCCAGGAGATGAAGTGATGAATGGATTGAAGTTTCCCCTACAAGTTATAGAGTTGTTTAAGATTGTTTAGAGGTAACATCTTGAGGATGACTTTGATTTTGGTTGGATAAACCTCAATTCCTCAAATGGAAATGATGAATCCAAGAAATTTTCCTATCAAGACCCGAAAAATACATTTCTTGGGATTGAGGTGGATGTGATAGTGGATAAATAGCTCAAAGATAATCTTGAGGATGGCTAAATGGTCTTTCTTAAGCTTGGAATTCCGAAAAAGGTCATCCACATAGTCTTTAATGATTATATGGATAAGGTCATGGAAAATATAGGCCATGGCATGTTGGTAAGTTACACCAATGTACTTAAGACTGAAAGGCATGACTCTTTAATAAAAAGTCCCCCATGGGGTGATAAAGGAAAATTTTTGTTGATCTTTAGGGGTAATAAAATATTGATTATAACTCAAGAATCTATCCATGAGATATAGAATCTCATGGCCTACTGTAAGATCAACAAGTTAGTCAATTATAGGTAGAGGAAAGTCATCCTTTGGGTAGGCAAGGTTGAGGTCATTAAATTCCATATAGATATGTATTCCCCTATGGTTTTAGTGATAGGCATGATATTTGAAACCCATTGGGGAAATTTATGGGTTGAATAAAGTTGACAAAAAGTAGGTATTAAATCTCTTCTTTAAAAAGAAGGGCTATGCAAAGGTGAATTTGGTGAAGTTTCTATTTGATAGGTTTGGTGTCATGATTGGTTAAGATGTTGTGGTTGGTGATGGCTAGGTCAATACTGAGCATGTCAACATATGACCAGGTAAATGCAATACTGTGATCTTGGAGGAAGGTATAGAAGTCATGTAGTTCTTTAAGGGTGAGAGTTTGGCTGAGTTTGATGATATGGGGGTTATCCAAACTGCCTATGTCAATGTCTGTGGTATATTCATTCAACATGGTTAAGGTTTTTAGAGGTAAAAATTTGTGGATGGAGGAATCCAGTACACCAAAGTAGGTGAGAATAACATCATCATCCTAACACTGATCAGTGTTAATGGTAGGAGAGTCTTGTCCCATGAGTTCAGGATGGGTCAAAGGGATCGATATGGATGCCCCTTCCTTTTTATAAGCTAGGGGACCAAGGGTAATCATGTTGGTGAAAAAAAAAGTTAGGTGGGATGATGTCTTCATCCTCACCCATAGGTGGAGGGGGTGTTGGTGTGGAAGGGGTCTCTTCTTCAATAATGGTAGGGGTAGTTTGCTTGGATTTCTTCTTATTGGGTAGAATAAAGGTGAGACCATGCTTCTCATGAGCATTTTGGATCTCAATCAAGGTTAACATTGTGGATCATGCTCATATCATCCCAAACCAAATCCCTTCCAAGCAAATTTTTGAAGGTATAGTTTGGCAAAGTCTAGGTTGTCCAAATAAGAGAAGGTAGAGGTGAATGGTTGAGGTGGAGAGGGAGTGGTGGCAACAGTGAGTGGTTTTTCAATTCCCCCATAAATAAAGTGGGTTTTATAGCTAAGAGGCCCCAAGGGGGTAATGGCTCTAATGTTGGGGTCATAATCTAGTTGGTGGTTGAGTTTCCCATATTCTTAGAGAGTAACGAGGGATCAAGGGTGAGGAGATGGTATTCTCCAAGGGTAAGGAATTTGAAGGTAGATTATAAAGGATTATTGATGGGTATCTAGTCCACAGGGATAGATGAGCTAGTGGATGCCTCAGTGGAAGAGGAAGAAGTAATGGCTTTGGATTCTATGGGTGAGGGCTTGATGGTGGTTGTTTTTAGTGCTTTAGATGGAGGTAGAAGAATGTCATTAGGTTAGTAGGTCATATTACATGTTGTAAAAGGGCTAGGTTCAGCTTGTATGGTAACAACTTGACCTTCATGTTCAAACTTGACCCAATGATGGAGGGTGGAAGGTACACATCCCATGGCCTAGATCCAAGGTCTCCCTAGAAAAACATTGCACTAGAATTCACCTTTAACCATATAGAAGAGTTTTTAGAGCATACAAGGTCCTAGCTGAATATGAAGGATGATGGTTCCCAAGGTAGTGGTCATAGTTTCATTAAAAGATCTAAGGATAGCTGAAGTTTTAGACATGGCAATGTCTGGTAGCTTGAGTTTGCTCATAGGCATGGGAAGAGATTATGTTGATACTAGCTCCCCCATCGATCATAACCCATTTGATGTGGCCTAGTTGATGTGGGTTGTAATAAAAAGAGGAGGATCTAGATCTTTGGGGTGGATAGAAGGTATCTCTGAGTCCTTAAATGTGACAAAGGTGGAGAGCTAGAGAGCACTGACAAAGGATTTTATCAGTTGGGAATCCCCCAATTTGACTTCAATGGCTTGCATAACCTTGAGCATGGCATGATGATGGTGGGGTCAAGTGGAAATGAGCTCATAAAGGATCATCTTAGCTAGGGTTTGATGGAGTTGTTTAAAGATGACCCTCTTAATGGATTTAGAGGGGTTAACCTCTGATGTGCCTAAAATAGTACCTTTGGGCTTATCTACAAATGTGGAGGTTTGGATCCAGTTTGGTTTAGGATTAATTGGTGGGTATGTCCTTAGAATGGAAAATTTGGCCTTCCATTTATCATTTTATTGTGATCTTGTGACCACATTAATGGTATGGATATAGGATGAAGGTGTGATGGGGGGTTGGGTATATTCTTCATCACTCTAAGGAGAGAGTGGGGGATTAGGAATGTGTTCATGGCTAGTTGTTGGGTTTAATGGTAGAGGAATGGGTGGAAGGTCATCTACCAAAATATCATCCTCATCATAGAGCTGGTGGATAATGGCCTAGAAATATTTATAATTATCTATGTCATGCCTAGTTGTCTTGTGATAGGATCATATTTGATGGTCATTGTACCAGGTTGGCTTTGAACCAAGAGGATCAAAAGGTCTAATGGGAGGTAATGTGAGGTAAAAGGTCTGCACTAATCTTTGAAGAATGGCTATATAGGATTATACTAGAGGTAAGGAAGGTTTTGGGCTCATATTTTTGGTTGATTAGATGGGTGTGTGGGTGGTAATAGGCTGGGTGGGAGCTGACTTAGGTAAGGTGGTTCTGGAAGATGGTCTTGGCCTAGGTATGTGGGTAGTTAGGGTGGTTGAGTTTGGTGGTATGACTAGTTATAATTTGGGAAGGATTGACATGTCAAATAATAAATATGTTGGTGTAATCAATGGTAGTGGGCAACATATGTTGAAAGGGGGTTGATTTTTAAGTAAAGTGGAAGGGTGGGGCCTTAATATAGAGGGTAAGGTAAAGGGAAGTAGAGGCTTAGTCATGTGTCCTTTCAATGTTTTCATATTCTTGGTTGGTGTGGGTTAAGACCTAGGTATAGGCTTAGGTGAAGTTAAGTCTACTTTCAAGGATGGGTGAACTAAACTCCAAGTAGGGAAGGCACCAAGAGTTTTGAAAGGTTTGGTTGGTGAGGTGGTGACTATTTTGGTTAACTAAGAAGTTGAGGGGTTGTTATAGGTTTGGATTTGTTTAAGAGGTAGTGGAGAGATGATGGATTGGTTGGTTAAAGGTGTGCTAGAAGGTTTAGGTTTGTTGATGGAGGGAAGCCCTAACTATTTCTAGAAATTAGTTTGATCCATGTCTAGTTTTAAGGAAAATTCTAATTTCTATACTAATGTGGAAAAAGGTTTGTATATTGGTCCTGATCTATAGGTAATGGATGCAACATATAGACTTGTAGGTTGGGGAGGATGCTTGGTAGGTTGGTTGATCTCCTGAGATGAGGAAGGTAGGACTGGGATAGATAGATCCTCCATTAGAGGTACTAATGGAACCACTTCTCCTATAGGGATAATGTCCATAGGTGTGGTAGTTTATTTGGTAGTTGGTGGAGGTGGTGGATTAAGAACATTTATTTGTTTAGATGTGCTAGTTGAGGTAATATGTGATGATTCCAATGCTTCTATGAGCATAGCTAGGGAGAAAGGATCCTCCATGGTTTGGGCCTCTAAAGGAGGGTATGGTGACCCCATAACCTCAATAGGTGAGGTGGGGGAGGAGTAGGTAGATTGAATTATTGGGTCCTCATGGGTAGGTGTATTATAAACCATATTGACCATGTGGGCATCATGAGATCATTCGATATGTATTTTCTCCTTTTTACCAAGGGAATGATTAGGGAAAGGTTTCTTGAAGATGTCAAGAGCTTGATTTTGAGGGGCATTATTCCCCTTTATCAATAAGACTCTAAATAACATTCTTGAAAGTATTACATCAGCTGATGTCATGTTTAGTTACCCAATGAAAAGAATAAATGTCATTCTCATTATACCAAGCAGGTGCTAGATGAGAAGAATCAAATTGTTGGGGAGGTTGGATAGGTGGAATTTGTATAAGGTTATATTTTAGTAGCTTCTCCAGATCTAAGGTGTAAGATTCTCCAAGTGGTGTGAATTATTTTTGGTTACTTTGGTTTGGGTTCCTTGCATTTTGATTGGAGGTAATGGGATAATTTTGTTTATTGACATTGGGTGGAGGGGTGGTTTTAAGGATGATGAAATTCGTGGTTCCCCTAATCTTGGTTTTGGTATTATCTTACTTTCCTAGTTTAGAGGAAGAGGTTTCATTGGTCTTGAAGGTAGATTTCTTGTTTTCTAACTTTAAGTTACCCTCATTTATGGCCTGGTTTTCTAGCTTACATGTCATGGTAAAATATTCATCAAATGTTCTGAAGCTTTGGACACACAATGTAGAATATATATGTTTGGCACAAGCTCAAGTGAAAATCTCTATAATTTTAGGTTGAGGTAGGGAAAATGAAAGTTGATTAATCAACCTTCTCTAATGGGTGACAAAATTGGCAATGGACTCATCATTGAATTGCCTGATAGAATAGAGGTATGTGATAGAGACCTTCGTAGAAATTTTAATGGAAAAGTGATCTAAAAAGACTTGTGCTAGTTGGGTGAAATAAAAGATGGAAATCTTGGTAAGGGCACTATACTAGTTGAGTGTTAGGCTAGATAAAGACATATGGAAGGTTTAAAGGTTAAGGGCATCATTGTAATCAATCATGTAACATGCATGTCTGAAAGCCCTAAGATGTTGTTGGGGGTCCTCCTTCTTTGAAATTTGGTAAATTTTGGAAGCTCCCATTGAGGAAGGTAAGGTCTAATGGGGACATAAGGGTCAATAGATTCATTACAAATTTGATCATAGGATAGGATGTTATAAGCTCCTAAAATGGATGACTCAAGGTTGGTCATATTGTCCATGAGAACTTTCATTAGGTCAATTTGAGGTGGTGCACAAAAAGGATGGTAAGGCTGATATTGTGGTTGAGGTTGGACAACATATGGGTAAGTGTTTGGTGGTTTAGAGGCTACCAAATATTAGAATGTGGATGTTAGAGGTTGGGTAGGGTAGGTGGATGATGGTGGTTGGGTAGTGGGTACATACCCTTGTGGGTTATGGATGTATCCTATATTGGGTGTAATGGGTAACTACTGATAAGTCCCTATGGATTAGGCATGGGTAATAGTTAGGCTAATGATAAGAGGGGAGGTAGTGACCTTTATGCTAATGGGTGGTAAGGTAGAAGGGATATATACTCCTAAGCTTGGTAAAGAGGTATTAATCAAAGGGTTAGTTTTGACAAAGGGAAGGTTGGTAATGCTAGTGGTGGGTGCTCCAACTACAAGTGGGGTATGATGAGTCAATGGTTAAGTTATCCCCAATGTAGAGGAATCATTATTAGGGTTGCAAGGTGTAAGGGTAATGGTTGGTTAGATAGGTTAGTTCTTAGCCATAGCATAAAAGGGGTTAGTAGATGAAGATGCTTGAGTGTTTTAATGTTGGGTGGTGATCACGACAAGAGGGATACCCTTCATAAGGTGGGATGGCATGCCATAAGGAGGATCTCAAGGTGGGATTAAAACTGGGATATGTTGAGAAGAGGTGTTAAGATAGTGTTGAAGGGCCACTAGATTATTGTCTAGAAAGGAAGTAAAATCCATGTCTCCTTGGGGAAATACCTAAGGGAAATTAGGGTTTCCCAATGGATGAGTTGAATCTTATACCTTAGAGATGTACTCCATATATGAAGAGGTAGAAGAGGTTGATTTAAGTGACGAGATTTGTTCTACTCGGTCTCTTCACTACTAACAAGTGAGAACCATGTAAGAAAAAGGGGAGAGAAAACAAGAACAAACTCACCACTCAAATAAGAAGAAGACAATAAAATGATAAAATCAGTCCAAACACACACTATAAAGCATGTTAAGCCTAGATATTAGTTTTAATCTCAATTTTGGCTTATGCCTTAGTTTTTAAGAATGTGTGATAGAAGTTGGCTTGTAGATCAGGTACTATAGAAGTAGTCTATGGTTGATTTTGGGTTATTTAGGTGATTCAAAAGAATCTATATTGGAATAAATATGTGGCTTGGTATTGGGGCCTACCCCTTCACTTCACAGTCTTGTAGTGATAAGGGTGTTAGATGCTTAACCAATATATGTTGATAACTAGAGTTTATACTCAACCAGAGAGCTAAGATGGTTCTCCTCTTGGTAATGAGCTCTAACTAAGATCACCAAGAATGGATAAGGTGACTTCTAGGTGACTTTTAGAGTGTTGTTTTATTGATGAAAGTGGTTTGGCTAGTGTGTGTAATAAAGGTAATGATATGATAAGATTATTGTGCTTTAATTCAAAGTGAACTAATGTTAAAATCAAGTAATAGATGTAGTAAATTTTAAGCCTAAAATAAATTTAAATTATGAGAACATATAGAGAGGAGAGCATATAAATACAAATAAAATGCAAGTAAAGACTTTAGGTCCCATCAAGCATGCCAGAATGTTTCATGTAAATTTTAACTGAAGTTGTAAAGAAAGAGAAAAGAAACTCGATATAGGTATGGTTGAAAAACCTATTTTTTTATGCATGCATTGAATCCAAATTATTTTGAGATCTCCTCTTTGTTTTGGTAGGAAGACCTATAGATAAGAAAGCACTAAAGAAAACTTATTTATTAGAAAAATAGTTGGGTGGATTTCCTAGAAATAGCTAAATCCTAGAAGCAAAATCTCCTTTAGGGGATATCAAACCACACATTTTAAATAATCAAGTTGATAAAATGGAAAGAAGGTACTTGCATCAATAATAAAAAGGTATTGAAATCAAATACAAGAAAGCTTGCTAGAAAAATAGACTAGAAATGATTTAATTAGTGATAAACTAATTAATACTAGTGCTAATGGGTGGGGGTATGCTTCAAAAATTTATAAGGGGTTACGTGAATGGTTAGAAACATATAAAAGTGGAATTGGCTGGGTGTGGGTGGGTAAAATCAGCTTGCTAGTCTTTCTACCATAGGTGACTATTGGTGGTTAGGGTAACTGTCAGCGGTTAGGCCTAATCATCGACAATTGGGTCCAGCTATCAACTGTTGACTATGGAATTATAGGTTTGATCAATAGAAGATGATAGGATTATAAAGATAAATTTTAGGAGTTAGGCAAGAGTTAGATTTATTACAAAATGGAATAAAAGTATTTGAATAGTAATAAATAAGTACTTGTCTTACCAAAAGTTAGTTGGGTGGGTAGTTGATGCAGTTAGCCTATTAGTGGAATCTGGCTCAATTCTAGTAGAGTAACGATACCTGAAAGTTTGGTTGAGAGATAATGGCAAGTTGGCTCTCAATAAGATGGCTGATAATGCTTTATAATGTTGATGTTGCTAATTGACCTGATTGACCTACAAAAGAAAACTCTTGAATGTCTAAGCTCCTAATAATTATTATAGATGGATTTGACCTCCTAAGCCTCTCTATCTTATAGGCATAAGCAAGAGGTGGAATTAAAGGTGTAACTAGGTCATCTAAATATAATTTGTGTATGTAAAGGCTCACAACACAAATTAGACAAGTTATATTTAGAAAAAGGTTGGTATAGCTTGCATTTTCTTGGTGAGAAAGTAGATCCTAACTATCTATAGTCAAGGGTTCCCAATGTTGATTGTCGATGGTCACCCTAACCATCAATGGTCAGGTTCCATAGGGATAGGGTCCTAAAGGTGAGGGTTAGTTAGTTATAACTAAGTGTAGATTGTTTGGTTTATGCCCAATAGGTGTAGGTTGGTGTTAAGAGGGTCTAAGGGTACTTTTAGGGCTACTTAGACTTTAAAAATCATGGGTGTGTGGATTTTTAGTGTCTACATGTACAAAAATGATATTATTCTATTATGATGATATATTTACTAAGTTATGTGTCTCCCATGGCAAGAGTGCACTAGTTGATATTAGTACCACTCCATGACTAAGTTATATTAAGCAACATTGAGCATCACTGACTAAGATTGACCAATACTAACCAATATTGATATTGATTATCTATTACAAACTAGTTGATATCACAAAATATTGATGTCAAAACCTCTGAAAGAGAATGTGTACAAGTACTAATATTTTTTAAGATCATATAGAACAAACTATGTTTCATCCCATGGTGAACATACAAGGTGAACAATAAGTACTAAATCATGGAAGAACCACATAAAAATACCAAGAAATGTTAATCAATAACATTAATGTTTCTCTAAACATAGCAATATCAATGTTGAAATTACTGAGAAATCACTATACTCTACAAATAATATCCTTAGACCTCCAAAGAATAAGTCTACTTAGACCTCCTAATTTTGGGATATCAAGTACTTTAGCTAAATCATGTATGAAACCACCATGTTTGATGGGTAGGAGGATGGCTCAAGACTTAACCTCACAAGTTGGCTCATCACACCCTCTAACTATATTCCAAGCTACTTCTCCCTCATACATGTAATAGGCATATAGTGTTCACATCACAAAAGTCATGAAACCAACATTCAAACATATAAGTAAAAAAAAACATCACCATAAGATAACACAGTAATTAAGTCAAATACCAAATGGCCTTAGAAAGATATTTTAATAGTGATAATAAATATCAACAAATCATCAAAATTATGTAATAAATTGAAATCCAATTGGTCACAATAGAAAATCTAAAATTTCAATCAAAGTAATTCAAAATCAATGAAATATTTGTGTAAAATAAGATTTAGATTCAAGAGAACAAAAGTGTTGGTTTCATAAAATAACCTAAAATAATAACTAAATGAAAATAAAATATGAAACAACAATCTTGAAAAAAACTCACATTATGGCACTATGTGACTAAGAAAGCCACCCAAGGGGAGAATGAATAATATAAAATTCAATTACCTCCCAGAGGTAAGAGGAAAGCATCACTCTCTTTATGTCTCCCAAAGGTTCACAACATTGCATCAAGTATAAATCATGAAGGTTGTTCTTTTGACAACCACTAAGGGTCAAGTGAAGGAACACATCATTCATAAGGCAAACATTATGCACAAATATCTCATGGTGCCTAAGGCATTCATGATGCACAAACCCTAAATATTCAAGTGGCTACCTCATGCAAAGAGGAAAAGTAGATTTTCAGTCTAAGAGAAGCTCCACTTCCTAACTTATACCTGGTGTAGACTAATATAAACATAGTTATACTCCACCCTCAAACCCTATACTTGTATTGGTACTCAATACTAGAGAAATGATGTAGGGTTATGCAACAAAACACATGATAACATAATATAAAAAATTTCTTAGTCATTATATATTCACATGAATAGAATTTATTTTATACCACATTTACACAATGTTAGTTGCACACAAGGAAATTGTTATCATTATAAATTACACCCCTAGTAAGGTTGTTCAAGCCTTCTTACTTAGATGATATAAATAGAAACACCTATAGGATGTGGGTGGCCTAATCAATAAGGTGAATTTATATATATGGGCTAGTTCCCTTGATGTTTCACCCAAACTACTACACTAAACTTAAAAGGGGTGATACACTAAAATATTGACCTCTACTTGCCTATGCACTTATGAAGTGAAGCAAGATTGACCAAACCACATAAATCCAACTTGAGGTTATCTTTACATCAGTATTTCAACATGAAGGTATTAGGAAATGAATGATTTAGGAGGGACAATCAAGAGGTGACCTAAATCTACACTAATGCAAAACTTCCACATGAAATCCCATACACTAGCATCTTCACCACTTCATGTGACCTATAAAAATCTAACCTAATTGCAAAGAGTTAAGGGTGAGAGGAAAAAAGAGAGGGAGTTAGAAAACTACCATTATTAATCATGCACAAACACAATTATACACTAAAAATCAAGCTTAAATAAGGTTAAAACCAACTTATTATTCATCTCAAAAGAAAAAAATAAGTGTTAACTTGAGCAGGGCTTCACCATACTCAGATTGAGGTTCCTTTTATAATCCATTATATGTCACTTATATAAAAGAAATGAGAGTGAGAGAGATAAGGTGAGCATGTAAGGAGCACATTATGACTATCATCTTAATCACGAAGTTAGTTACAACATTCAAAGGAGGCAAGAAATAGTTTTATCATCCCTTTCAACATGTGTTAATTTGGTGTTATGATGGCCTTCTAGAGGAGTTGGTGTAGCAGTTCCTTTTGGCTTCTTGTGACTTTTCACATTCTCCTCATGAAACTAACCTCTATCTTGATGAGGAGTAACAATTAACACTTGAGTTCAACTTCCTTTAATCTTCATGACACAATCCCCACTTAAGAACCTCAATTCAGATGTTACAAGGATAAGATGAGTCTCTTAGATCTCTTGAAGAACCTTTATACCAATAGTAAGGCCTTTTAAGAGACTTTGATTGAACTTGGATTCTAGGTATCTCTTCTAGTTCTTAGGAATAAAACATAGGTATATTAAACTACATTATTCTTCACTACTTGAATAAACATAGTCACAACGTTGAATCTCCTTGAAATAAGCTTGAAAATTATTAAAAGGACTATATTTACCTTGAAAAATCTCACACCATCATTGAGACTTAATAAATTACATGTAACTTATTCTTTCAATACTACCTCTAGTCATGTCAATTGCCTCATCTATGACATGGAGAGTCATTCAAAACTATCCTCAAGTGCCCACAAGACTATTTTCAAGGTTTTCATATGCTTGGTAACCTTGATAAAGTCTATAGACTCATCCCCTTTATGAAATTAAGAGACAGTCTTCATAAAAGACTAGTTTAGGAATTTGAAACCTACTAAAACACCATGGGAAATCCTAAAAACATTTTAAGCATATCATGGGACCTCTACCCAAGCTCTATAGACCTCTCCGACTAGTTTAGAGGTTTCACACACTCAAAAACCATGTAAACAAACTTATAATAATGTCTTTAGTCCATTTTTATACCTTTATTCCTCACATGTGCTAGGTATTTACTCCACCAGGTGATCATGAGGCTTATACATGTCTCTCAAGTGTTTTTAAGACAAATCAATACTATTCTTAAAGGGATTTCATATCCATCAAGTTGATTTAGGCTTCTTTGGTAGTCTTGGAGTGAAAAATATTCTTAACGATTGTTCATAAAGGATAGTTCTTCAAATTAAAAACCAATTATAGGAATTTGGAGTGTAAAAACCATATTAACATCCCCTATAAGCATTCTAAACCATTAGGTAAAAATCATAATTTGTTTCATGAGGTTGAGAGAGTGTTTTTTGCTCTAAAGGTTTTCTAATTGCATGATTTTGGTTGGAAATGAATTAATGATATTTTAAAACCTCCCTCCAGGTCTATAGGTAGTTTTCAAATCAATTTGAGCCTCCATTTGGCCTTGAACATTGTTTGACCCATGCCTAGGGTTTTGGAGCAACTCTACAATTTTGACCCTAGAGGTCTCTTTTTTAATGTTTTTATTATATTACAATGGGTGTAATTGATATTGTATCATTATATAAGGATACTCACACTCATAATAAACCTATACTCTCCCTTTTCAATGTGAATTTTTCTCAATCTTATCATGTCTACACTTGTAGATCTCAAATATAGTCCAATAATGATGCATGCACCTTATCATCTCAACACACTTGGAGATGAGTTGGGTGATTTTTGAGTTTGGATAGATCTAATAACATGTGCATGAGGTGTTGTATATGCTTTCAAAGGTCTTAAATCTTTAATAATATTTCATAGAGGTTATTATGCATACTATTTTTCTTCTTTGTAATCCTTTTGTGTTCTTCTTAAAACCAATCTTGTTGATGTTATGTACTAATGCTAATGGAATCTCCTTCTTTCCTTAAACAATGAAGATATGATGTATAGAGAACATTTTTTTACTATCTCTCTATGGCATCCCTAGCACCATGCTATTTTTGGACTCAAAACAATGAATAAGTCAACTTCAAAGTGTGAGTATGTTAGAAAAAGGTGAAAATGACCTCTTAACTGAGTGTATGAGTAGAGTGAGGAAAAATAGGATCTTCAAAAAGTTTTAAGTGTCTTAAAATATCTTCTTTGACCCTTCCTCTACTTCGAATTGACTCTTCATGTTTGCAATTCTCCTATGAAGTCAATTATAAGTTACAATAATCAATAGACCAAAAATAAGAGAAATCTTAACTTTCACAAAGTTACCTTAATCTTTCCAAAAGACTTGAAAATAATGTTTTTAGCTCAACAACTCTTTCTTTGAAATTCTTCACCTACTATGAAACTGCATATACCTTGAGGAATCATCACATCACTCTTGTCTTCATTATGAATCAATCATGACATGGGCTTCTGAGAGTTACCTTAATCTCTCCAAACATACCTAAAATTCTCCAACCACTTCATGAATGATCAAATTGAAAATATTGAAGATAAGGCTAAGTGTTTTCACTCACTCTCTTGGTTAGACCACCCTACAAGACCTTAACCACTACTAAAAACAACAACACACCTCACCATTACAAGGTAAGATTTGACCAAAACAATACCCATCAAAAGGCTATCAACAAAGTTAAAGAAGCTTCGCTAGCAATTTTTAAAATGCAGTGACCTATGGTAGCCAATTTGGCTAAAATTTTGGTGACTTTCAAGGGGTGTATGCTTTATATGCACCTAGACTAGTAGCATTATTGCATCCATTGGCTTTGGGGTCACCTGATAATTATTCTCAACAAGGCCCAAAATTAAAATGAATAGGATATTAGCCTTTGAGACAAACTAAAACTAAAAATACCTTCCCAACACACCATTAGAAACAAAACACACATAACAAGATAAACTTATTCTAGAAACACATAGAGAAATCAAAAACCTATTCTAATATGCACAAGACTTTAAAATTCTATTCCACTTGGATGAAAAGGAAAAAATTTAGAACTTTTTCCATGTGGTGGACAAGGTTGATGAGCAAACTACTGCTTGGACATTACTCTTGCTCTATCAACTCTTTTTTTACTGCCAATCTCTTTAGCTTATCTTCAATAGGGTCATAACAGCAAACATGTCTCCTAAAAACAAAAACTCTTATTATAGTTTAAATTTTACCTCATGTTTCTCTTTCATCTTGAAGATGTCAACCAAGGTGATTATATCCTAACTTGTAAGAACAACTGCCACCTCAATCTCCAATGATTCATTGAGATACTTTTCCTGGTCCACTATGACATCTTGAGAGATGTCGTCTTGTTTGTGCACTGATGTAAGTTGCTCTAACTCTTCATTTGGATTTATTATTAATCATTTGAATAAATATCAACTCTTTCAAACTTTTTTACAACATGAACTTGAACCTCTTATTGATGAATTTTAGGACATGTTGATTTACTAAGAGCCTTACACTCCAATTTTTCCATGCAATCATAATGTTTGTTTTCTAACTTTTTAGGGTCATCTTCTTATCCATTTAGGAGAGAAAAAACCTCCATAACACACTCATTTTCCTCTTCATGCATTTTAGGCCTATTGAGATCTTTGAACTCCTTACAAATGTCCAAGTAGGACTATCACATGTCATCAAGACTCTATAGATCTTGCTCATGTTTTATTGTAATATAATCAAATGTCAAATATTCTTTTAGATATTTATATACACCTTGAGGGATTTCATATATTGAGGTACTAAAACCTTCATCACATATTTCAAGGACACATTTAACTTCTTCTTTAAGGATGTGTTCAAAAGATTGATTTTCTCCACTTTCTCCCAAGTCTACTCCAATGGTAAAATGAGGACTATCAATTATGATTGCCTTGTCATACTCACTTAATACATCTTCATCATGACCCTATTGAGATTATATTATAGCTAAAATTTGGTTTTATTTCTCAAGGACTACCACTTCATCAATTTTCTTCAGGACTGCAACTTCATCTTCTTCCATTTCAGTGGCACAAATATTTGGCATCTTATAACTAAGGTACTTAACCCAAGAAGGTTTCCATGTAATCATGCCTCCATCATCCTCTCTTGAAAAACTCTCCTCCTCAACTATATGTACTTATTTTGATTTTCATATAACATGTCTTCCTTTCCAAAAGGATATGGTTGGAGGGAAATAATATCTATTTGATGGAGTAAGAACATAAGGCATTATGGGCTGCTCTTGAATTGGCTTTGAGGTGAAATAGGTGTTAAGAAAACATTTAGATTTGAAAATTATAGGTTCATTCAATTATTCTTGGAAAGGAAGAAAATATAATTTTTCTAGAGAGGCTCCATTCTTATCTTTCCAATCATCAATCAACAAATCAACTTCTCATATACCATGATCTTCATGAACAAATTTAGCTAGAGGGGTGGTTCAAGGATTCAAGAAACTAGGAAAATTTCTTATTTGAGCTTCTACCACCATCTCCCTTTCTTTATTTTGGATTGGAACATGAGGATTATACAAGAAGCTTGAAACCTTCCTTGACTTGGTACTCATAACCTATTTTTCTCTTTGCATATCTTGACATTCCTAGACAGTTTAAGTTTAAGGAAGAGGTGAGGAACTTTGGAAGCTTGGTAATTTTCTTATTTTACTCTCTACAACCTTCCTCTTTTTTTGGTTTTGATTTGGCATGGGAGGAGTAGTCTAAGAAGGTTGAAATGTGGTAGAAGGAGGCTCATAAGACTGATTACATTGATATTATTTCTCCTTGAAAATAAGTAACCCACTACTAATGGTCTGAATTGAGTATTTTATTTCATGTCACTCGTTGGAGGAACTAGAGGTAGATTGAAAAGGTTGGCTAGGCTAGTATAATTGAACTTGTTTCCCTCTAATGGAATCCAACTCATTCTTAAGGTTTTGAACAAGGTTCTTTATATCTAAGAGTCCATTATAAGGGCTAGTTTGATTAGGTGGTTGGGTAGGGAAGGAATGATATTATTATTAATAGTAAGGTTACTCATACTAATAACTAAGGCCATATGGA
The DNA here is from genome assembly GCA_037957365.1 of Torreya grandis. Taxonomy (NCBI): domain Eukaryota; kingdom Viridiplantae; phylum Streptophyta; class Pinopsida; order Cupressales; family Taxaceae; genus Torreya; species Torreya grandis. The sequence continues at coordinate 1,561,011 of JARHVA010003705.1, read as the reverse complement.
GGGAACATAGGGTCATTTTAGGAATCATGGTTTAGTAGAGGGATAGTATGGTTCAACATAGGTTTTGGTTTGGATCATTATACTACTGATAAGTGTGTGTAAAACAAAAATTCTCTCCATACCCAACCATCAAATTTTATGAGGCAAACAAAAGAAAGATAAACTATCAAAAAATATTTGAAATAGGTACCTGGGCTGCTTGAACCAACTCCTAGAATCTTGGAGTCACAATTGATGTTTGATAGGAATGCCTCTAAAGGTTGATATATTGAAGAACACACCAAAAATTCTATATTAAATAAATTACTTGTTGTATTAGTCCCACCAAATGTGCTAGAAATATTATCACCCTAAATTACTCCCATAAAAAGGTTATTCAAGCCTTATTACTTAGATGATAGAAATGTAAACACATTTAGGCTATGGGTGACCTAATAGATAAGTTAAATCTCTATATATGGGTTATCTCCATTTATGCTTCACCCAAAATACTACTAAATCTATTCAACTAAAAAGGATAAGGGGGAGAGAGAAACCTACAATTAAAAGGGGTGATGCACCAAAATATTGACCTTTACTTGCCTATGCACTTATGAAGTGAAGCAAGTGTTAACTCTCCAAAATGCACCCTAGGAGGAGGTTGTTCAAGCCTACCTCCAAGTTTAGGGTAACATAGATTTATCCCAAGGCTATGGGTGATCTATGGCTAGGATAAACCTCTAGTTTATGGGTTTAACTCCCATAGTGCATCAATCATGGCTCAAATCCTAAAAATACTAGCTTGTTGGGGTGAAAATGGATAGAGAAATGCATGAAAATAAACCTATGCTACTAGAGGTGATGTACCAATATGATTTATCCACTCTATTTGACCTCTTAACAAAACTCATGAATAATACATGAAATGAACACTCTCTCTAAAGACTTATATGCATCAGTAATTCACATGAATTTTATTGTAGATGGTTGCAACTTGGATGTAATGGATGAGAGGTTTGTCTTGAGACACTTCCAACTAGATTACACTTCAAGTATAGTCACCAACCTTTGACACATAATATGACCTACATAGAATAATCTATTAGCATATAAGGCAAGGACCTGTAAAGTCAGAAAACCTACCACTTATACATATCAAAAAAATAAATAACACACTAGATACTAACATGAAGAAGATACAAAATTCTTTGTATTATCTCAAAAGGTGACAAATTACAAACTTTGGCAGAGTTTCCGTATACCTATGAATCTAGGAATTTTACTCAATAGAAGATGGTTATTACGGGGTTAGTTCCAAAATGAAAACAAAATGAAAGAAACACACTAATAGCATAACATATATAGGCCTAGACACTAGGGAGAGCTTAGTTAACAAACATGAATAAAACACACAACTAAAATGCAAAATAAACCTCTTTTACCTTCATTGGATGCTCTAAAATGCTTGTTGTAGTGGCTTTCTTAGCTTGTGCTCATGAATTCCTTGGGAATGGAAGCTTAGCTACCTCCATCTCTCCTTGGCACCTTTGGCTTGTGTCTTAGCTTGGATTGGATTGGAATCAATTTGGCATGGTAAAACTAGTTTCATGAAGCTTTTATAACCAATCCTACATTATAACTTTGCATAATCATGTCTTAAAAATGATGTTTATGGCCTGTGTATTTATAGATTTTTGCAAATGTTTAAAATCAACCTGAACTGTCCATCCTAAGATTGAGATGTGTGGTTAAGGATTAATTAATTTTTTTGAATTAATTTAATAATTATCCTCATCATGACATTAGAAGAAGGGGAAATTAAGAGGCATGAAGGGCATCACAGAAGGCATTGATGAGGCATGGAGGGCATGAATCCTAATTTTTGTAGCATTTATGATATAAGAATGTCTTCCCAAGAAATGAGGTCACCTAATGATGTAAATATTCATTATTCATTTCTAAAACAAATTGTTTAAAAAAATTCCATGGAAATATTAATTATGCCTTGATTTGGGTTAATTATCTCTTAAGCATGATTAAGCACTTTATGCACAAATTACTCAAATTGATTAGAATGCCTTGTTATTGGTCCCAAATTTGACTAGATTGGAATTGGAAGGCAATGTCAGATTCATTAGATCTGTTATCCAATTTAGGATGTTATCAATAGTAAATAAAAAAGGCATGCATCTTGTGTAAAATATTTGATAGTAAAGAGCAATCCAGAGCACTTAGGTACAAAATTGGCATTTTGAATTGAAATGATTTAATCAAAGTTAACTGGCCCTTAAATTGCATTGCCCCATTTAGGGATACACTGGCCAAAATTGACACTTGAATATGTCAGTTTCACATCATTTAGCATGTTTTAGTGTTTTTAGGCCAAATTGTGCATTTTGGGTAGAAATTGGTCAAATGCCTAGCTGAAGGTTATCGATGGCCAGTTTTAAGTGTCCATAGTTTTCCCCTATTTGGGAAGGAATTGAAAACTACATGTAAAGTAATGTTTTCTCAAATAATGAGAGATGACATGTATTCCAACAAGAAGATGATGATTGAAGAATAAAGCTCCAAATGCTTTTAGGAAGCTTATGATGATGCCCCCTCGAGGGAGTGGCATCACAATTATTGTTAGACGGTCCCTCGAAAAGAATCAAGAAGAAAGGTGGAATTAACCCATTGTTAAGATTAATCTAAATGATAAAATTCTTACATGCATTGATTTAAAAGATTACTAATTTTCCCAAAAGAAGTTATAATCAGGAATAAAAGTCAAAATAGTGATTTCCCCATAGGTGGTTATAATCATTAAGAGGGCCTAGATTGGCTAAAGATGATTGTGCTCTAGTTAAGGTTGATTAGCAAGCATAACTCAAGGATATAACCTAGAATATAGATTAAATATAAGCGGGTGCAAAGTAATGAAATATATGAATAAAAGAATAAGATTGATCAGTGTGAATGATTTAGTTATACCTACCAATGAGGAGATGCTCATCTTGATTAAAAATGATACAACTAGAATGGTCAAATGAGTTATATTGATCAAGGTGGGTGGGATGATTTTCCAAGGTACCAAGGAGAAAATTTTACAGCTCCATTGATTGTAGACCTTCTTGATGTTTTTTTTTATTATAGCATGTGATGGTAGGCATCATGAAGAATTGGTCAAAAAATTCAAAAGGATTGACTCCCAATATCCAATAAACACACAAAAATAATACACCAATGATAAAAACCATGATGATAATATTGACTTATGAATATGGATATACATGAGAATAATGTGCTCAAGAAATCACCTAATAAATACATATAGACTGAATCAAGGCAATAGTGCTAAAAGCAAACAAATCAGCAAGTGAATAAACAAATAAACAACCTAAAATAAACAAATAAATATAAATCCTAAAGACAAAAGCAAAAGAAAGCATCCTAACAATGACCATGCCCTAGTAAGGTGGATCGACGATAACTAACTAGGCTTAGATAAGACAAATATTTTTGTATTTTTAAATATTATGAATGTTTTTGGAATTTTGAGGTATCTTAACTCAATTAAGAATGACAAGATACCTGCTCATAAAATGGTGAGAGTGTTTGGCTTAGGTTGCTCACAAAATAGAGAGAGCATATGAAAAGGGGGACTGAGGTGACCTCAACATAAATTGAGCATGACCTACATAGTCTTGAAATGACCTCAAGTCATAGTAATTCCATCCACACAAAAGGTAGGTAAAAACCAACTAGGTCCTAACAAGCTCTCAATTCTAAAAAATGGCCAGTTAAATGAAAATAGTAATGGCACGGTGATGCAACAATGCATGATAAATAAGTGTTTCCCCTATTTTTCCCATAGGTAGTTATAATTAAGATATAATGACATAGGTCAATGATACTAATTTTCCCATAGGTGGTTATAATTAGTAGCAAAACTAGTGAAACAGTGATTTGCCCATAGGCGGTTATAATCAGGCTCACATAAAAAAACTTGATAAGATGAAAGATATCTTTCCAGATAAAATTTCACACTACTTTCATAGACTGTCATTATAAACATGGATTAGATTGATTATTTAAACTTGACCAGAATCTTCTCACAAAAGGTGTGAGAAGAACCAAATGAACCAAGATCAAAACAAGATTGGGTAGGATGACTAAAAATAGGATTTGGAGGAATGGAATGATAGGATGGTATGATTTTTGATAGATTCTATAAAATGGTAAGAGGGTTGCCCCTAAGTGATGGGGTGAATGGCAGGATACACAAAAATGGAAAAAAGATTTGTAACAATGACAATGGCATGATAATGTTATTAGCTTAGGTGTGGTTATTGATTCTATTGTTCCTATTGATGGGGAGATGCACATCTTAATCAACAAATGATACAAAAAAAATACTTGATCATGTTAATTTTTATCCCACGCCTTGTCTAAATAACTACTCTATTAAAAACTTGATGAATATTTAGTTGTCATGGATGCTTTTATGATCATCATTGGTCATTGATTTTGATTCCTTCAAATGTTGAGATAAGGTATCCTTATATCCTCTGCAAAGGAAAGTGTGGCCATGGATGGTAAATAATGACAAAAAATGGATGGTAGGTTTGATTTTGAAATGGAATGGTAGATGATAATAGAATGTGGAATGGTGGGGAAACAAATGAAGACTGGGACTTTCAATCGCATGTAATGTTGTTGATGTTGGATTCAACATACTTTTGGTTATGGTGGGGCTGAAGACTTATTCTCTTGATAGGACCACCATATTTTTTGTTGTTTGATCTTGAGAGTAGCTACCATCTAATTAAGATATAGATAGGAAGCTATTTTTATTTGATCTTTAATTTTATCTTTACCAAGTAGTGAGTAACTTTTATGCTCAGCTATTGGTGCTTCAAAGAGGATTTCACCAATGAATTCTTGATTTTCCCATAGCACCTTCAAGAAGGTTTCACTAAGGAATGTTGAATTTTGAATTTGATTGTCTTCTAGTACTTCCAAAAAAGTTTCACTAAAAGATGTTGAGTTTTGACTTTGATTGTCCCTTAGCACCTCTAAAAAGGTTTCACTAAGAGAGTGTTCTTTTACTATATGAATGTTGTCTATGCCTCTTTGCACTACTTTAACTACTATGTCACCATGGATTCAGTTCAACAAAGTGTGATTCTATCAATCCCAATAGACCCTAGTGGGAGATGGAATGTCAATAGTATGGCTATTTTGGTTGATGGTAATGGCCTATGGAATGGTAATGGAATGGGGAGAGACTACATAATCCTTATAGAAGATACTAGGATAAATTGTGTCAAAGTTGAATTAATCATCCTCAAAAACTATAGAAAGATCATAAATGTATTCAAATTAATTTGTAAGGCATGTATAACCAATGTTATAATAGCCTTCAACATATTCATCTTCAAAATCTGATTCTAACTCAAGGGACTCTAAATCTGATGTTGAGACTAATGTTGATTTTGATTCTGATGCTAAATCTGATGTTAGTTCAAGAATAGAACCTAACTCTAACTCTTATTCTTCATTTTATGGGTACTCTATTACAATTATGTCTTGTTGAATTGTTTTTTTGGATAAGTAATGACCTGTGATGGCATAATGGGCTCTACAAAAACAAGTTTGTCAAATTGAGACTCCTCTAAGATGGTAAATAGGTCAATAGAGAACTCCTTAGAGACTAGATTATCAGTAGGAGGCTCTTGAAAACTAGGCACATGGTTTAGGTAATGATTTTCTAAAAGGTAGTTATAACCATTAAGAAGTGACTCAGTAAAGACTAGCTCATCAGAGTGAGACTCCTCGATAATTGGTATAGGATCAATAGATAATTTACCATAGGCTAACTTATCACAAGTTGGTTCAAGAAAAACATCTTGGATTGGTTGGTTGTCTTGGATTTAGTTTCCAATGAGTTATTAAATACTAGTTTTGAACACAGCTTGGTCTTTGAATGATTGGATTGGTCAAGGTTTAGTTGGGATTGGTACTGGACAAGGAATGACTTGTGTTTAGATAATGGTAGGGCCTTGGGGATCATGATTGCTCACATGAGCCAAAGGATGAAGTCTTAAAATGGTAATGATATGGCATTGTGGAGTTTGATTGCTCACACAAGCCAAAGGACTAGATCCTATAATGATGAATGGGCATTATGGAGCTTGATTACTCACACAAACCAAAGGATGAGGTCTTGGTATAGAAATGGTTGGGCATTGTGAAGCTTGGTTGCTCACACAAGCCAAAGGACTAGTGTTAAGTATGAAATATAGTGAGAGGGGGGGTGAATCAATATAATATATATCTTTTACTTAATTTGATTTCTTTTTCTTAACCACTTAATCACACATTCAAGATGTGAAATAAGACTAAAATAATAATACGCACCACATAAGAGAGAGAGAGAGAGAGAGAGAGAGAGAGAGAGAGAGAGAGAGAGAGAGACTAGATTTTTATGTGGAAACCCAAAGTGAGAAAAACCATGAAGAATAACCTCAAGTATATGAATGAGCACCATCTTAAAATAAGAAGTTTGCAAGCACCAACTTACAAGAGCACCAAGCCCTTTGCTGAGCACCAACACAATAACTATTTTTTAGCACCAACCCATAGGAGTACCAACCCCTTGAAAATATTTTTGAGCACCAACCCATAGGAGCATCAACCCCTCTTATATATAAAATACAATTATCTCTCAATGTTGCTTACTCAACAAATGATAGATCTCTACAATATCTCCTGCTTTTCTCTCTTCAAAAATAAATACAAACCATGCACTCTCTTCCATATTACAAATGGCTTCTCAAGCCTTTATTTATATCTTTCCAAATGACCTTTGGATTTTACCCTTTGTGACCCTTCAATCCTCATGGAAATGGTGCTAAACTTGCATGACCCTTCGTATCCTTACATTTGAGAAGTCATATGGTGACCTTTCATAAGCAAAAGTGTCCTTTTCTTTTTTGTCTTTATCTTGGTGACTTTTCATATTCCTCAAAGTGTCCATGAAAAAATGTGCCATACGCTCTTTTATCTTTACATGGTGACTCTTGTAATTCTTCAAGATGACTCTTCATAAGAAAATGCATCTCATTCCTCTTTTGTCTTTTACCCCGTGAATCTTTGACTTCTCCATGGACCCTCTTTTGACTTATATGCAACTAAAAATATATTCATTAATATTAAATAAATATTAACACACATTATCCAAGATATGAATATTAAATACACCATTAAATTCAATGGGGCCTTTATCACCAATAATGCTAGACCTTTGACATCAATGATAATATTTCTAACAATCTTCCCCTTTGTCATTGATGGCAACCTCAAAATGAAACTACCACACCTTGAAACATACACATACTACCATTTAAAAAACATACAATAAATCCCCATTACTGTAGCAACCTATACCTATTTGTGTACTTATACATTGACCTGTACCTATTTCTATTATTCTCCCCCTTTGACATCAATGGCAAAGGGCCTACTTAGAGCTAACACTTAGCTCCCCCTCAACTAATGTTGAACCTAAATGGTAGGAAGTAAAATAAATTACTCCCAACTTCTCTCATAGATACTCAAATATGTATTTTGGTAGTGCTTTCATGAAAATATCTACAATCTTCTCTATAGTAATGATATATTTCATCTTAACCTGTTGATCTGCAACCTACTCTCTCAAGAAGTGATATCTAATGGGAATATGTTTTGTTCTTAAAGTTATTAATGGATTCTTCAAGATATTAATATTACTTATGTTGTCATAAAAAATATAAATAGGTTCATCATATTTTACCTTGATTGTTAAGAACTCCTCCAAGGAAGCACAATTGATTACTTTTCTTATAAGCAATTAAACATGGAATTATACCAGAATGATTAAGTATCTAGAAACTTGAAACAGCAAAGAATTTGAGAGACAATACACAATATTGTATTAAATACTCTTAGAATAAAATACAATAAAGAAGATGTCACTTCTTCTTCCACCTCAAAGGCTTGCCACACCTCAAGACCTTCTTCCCTCTCTCTCTTGCTCAACACAACCAACTCAACAACCTGAGTTGTTATCCCCTCCTTGAATGTTTCAACTGATCTCATTGACCTTACACCTTGTAGATCTCCTTGACCTTGCTTCCTTGCTTCAATACTTTACTTGCCTTCTTGATTTACAATACATGCCTCATGGGTCTTTAAATAGGATCCCATGCATACAAAAATAGACCTCTAATTACAATAATTAGACACACAACTTGATAGTATAATTATCCCTTTAACATGCAAACACTCGCTTCACTTAACTGACTGTTTGTCAACAACAGTTCTAAAACTGCCACAGGCGACCGATGTCAGTCCCTGTCTGTCTGGTGTTGATCAACGTTGGCCGACTCCCTACCGACACTAGTTACCTTCTGCACTGTATGTGACCAACATCAGTCATACTACCAATGCTGGTACTTCTAGAACTTAGCAACCTCTCCATGTCTGCAACAGTTGAAGCTTTTAGCTCCATAACCTAACAATCTCCCACTTGGAGATAAATAGTTGCAACTGTACCTGTACCTATACATCATCTAGTTTGTTCCCTTGGCTCTGTATCCCTCTTCAAGATCACTCTTGAAGACCAACCACCATAAAACCTGTGATGCTATACCTGTCATCCAAGTCCCCTGCCACATCTGAACTTTCTAATAACTCCTACTGGAGACAAAATCACCCTATGATCTTCCATGTCTCTTATGCCAAAAGAATTTTGCTGCTCCCAAATTCTTCATGACATACCTCTGAACTAACTTTATCCTTAGCTCAACAACTCCCTATATATGTAACCCTGCAATAAGCAACACAATATAGTAACAGGATAATGTAGCTAATATTATCCAACCTGGTAAAGAAAAATACAATGGTCAAACCTCCATTGTCCTGCAGCCTACTCAAGACCATATACCCTAGCCTTTTGTCTCACGTGTCCATCCACTCTCTTCTCTAACTTGGGAATCCATCCCTCATCCAGTGCTTTCTTCCAGCTGACAACTCCACCAACAAATACCTATTTGGTTCTTCTCCAAGGACTCACACTCCTCATCCATGCCAAGCTCCCACTATTTCTGGATTCTACCTGCATTGCCTCTTCACATCTTCCTGGCTCTCGACCATCAGTAAGCAATAAATAAAATAAATAAGGTGAATAATGAATATGAGGTTCACATACCCTTTTTGACCTCCATATGGGCATTTGAGACTCCTTGACAGCTTGTTGTCTGCCCAACATCTATTTTAGTGACCAATCTCAGCCATCTCCCAGTCTGCATCCAACTGATGTCGGTTCCCTGCACTGACCCTGACTACCGACATCATTTCCCTGGCCAATGCTGGTGTCCCCTCTACTGAAGTCAGTTCTTATCTGACCGACGACGGTCTTCTCCTGCTTGACTCTACCAACCCTGCTAGTCTGCACATGACCGATGTCGGTATATGCCTGATCGACATTGGTGTCTGTGTATTCCTGTAAGTGATGAATTCTTTATCTGCGAGATCATCTTGGATCAAACCCCTATCCATACTTCCCTGCTCAAAATTATTCATCCCCTATGACTGATCTCTGTCCCTCATCTCCTCCACAAACACCAAGGCTTCCCTGTTCTTGTCAAAAGCATCAAATTTCCTTTTCCTGCAATGAACTTGATCTATGCCTTCCAAATCTAAACTCATACCTTTTGAATCAATAATGTCCTTTCCCTTCTTATTCATGTGACCAAGCCTATTAATCCACATCTTTGAATCTATAGCTAAAGTAGATAAACTAGAAGTAGAATCAGTAATACAAGTAGATAGATAAAGCGTACCTACTTTCTTACCTCTTGCTAAAACAAGTGCACCCTTGGTAACCTTCCAAGAATTTGCTGTGAGGGTTACTGTGCATCCCTCATCACCCAACCTTCCTATAGAAACCAAACTCTATTTTAGAATTGGGACATGCATAACCTCCTTCAACACCCATGTGTTGTCCATCTACAATTTCAGATGCACTTTCCCTTTGCCAACTATTTGACAAGGCGTACCATCCCCTAAATAAAGCACTCCAAAGTCTCCCTGGACATACTCATGGAACAAATCTCTGTTTGGGGATGCATGAAAAAAAGAACCAGAATCTAAAACCCATGATTCTATCTGACTATCCAAAGAAAGTATGAGAGTGTCATGTGCCACAATACCTGCATCCTTTGCTTCTTCATTACCTTCATGTTGATTTTATTTATCCCTCAACCAACACTCTTTCTTTGTGTGTCCTCTCTTTCCACAAAACCAGCAGGTGACACCTCTGGATTCGGATCTCTTTCCCACCTTCGACCTTGATTTCCCTTGCTCGACCTTCTCTCTTTGCCTTCCCCTACTTTCTGCACTTAGAACATTCCCTAATGATTCACCTGTGCTTTTTTTGCATATTTATTCATTCAAGATTACACTCACAACATCATCAACTTTTAATATTTTAGAAGCAGACACAGAATTACTTGCTTCCATAACCAAACTATCCCAACTTTCAGGTAAAGAGCATAAAATTAAGAGAGCCTTTACTTCATCATCAAAAACAATATTGGCTGAAGCTAACTGGTTTACCAAACCATGGAAATCACTAAGATGAGTATGTACCAATCCACCTTCCTGCATTTACAAAGTAAATAACTGCTTCATAAGAAATACCTTATTTAAAGCCGAGGGCTTTTCATATAAATTTGCCAAAGATTTTATCAACTCTTCCGTTGTCTTGCACTGTGATAAGTTGGAAATCACAGACGATGCAAGGCTCAACCTTATGGAACCCAGAGCCTTCTGATCAAGAACATTCCATTCTTCATCCTTCATATCTATGGGCTTGCATGCAACCCCACCCAACGGTAAGTACAAATCCTTCTGATACAGATAATCTTTTATCTGCATCCTCCAATGTTGATAATTCTTGCCGTTAAACTTCTCCATTCATAGCTTACTTTCTTCTGCCATTGTTGTACTCCCACTCAAACAAAAAAACTTGTGAATGACCTGTAATCAAACAATAACCTACTTTCTACAATCGTAGCTCTGATACCAACTATTAGGAACCCCTCTAAGGAAGCACAATTGATTACTTTTCTTATAATCAATTAAACATGGAATTATACCAAAATGATTAACTAAAAACTTGAAACAGCAAAAAATTTGAGAGACAATACACAATCTTGTATTAAATACTCTTAGAAGAAAATACAATAAAGAAGATGCCACTTCTTCTTCCACCTCAAAGGCTTACCACACCTCAAGACCTTCTTCCCTCTCTCTCTCTTGCTCAACACAACCAACTCAACAACCTGAGTTGTTATCCCCTCCTTGAATGCTTCAGTTAATCTCCTTGACCTTACACCTTGTAGATCTCCTTGACCTTGCTTCCTTGCTTCAATACTTTACTTGCCTTCTTGATTTACAATACATGCCTCATGGGTCTTTAAATAGGATCCCATGCATACAAAAATAGACCTCTAATTAAAATAATTAGACACGCAGCTCGAGACTATAATTAGCCCTTTAACATGCAAACACTCACTTCACCTAACTGACTATTCGTCAATAGCAGTTTTGGAACTGCCACAGGTGATCGACATCGGTCCCTGTCTGTCTAGTTGTGATGTCCCTCTCTTAGGGGCTCTCTTATCTGCACAAAAGCTCTGATACCACTGTGATGTCCCTCTCTTAGGGGCTCCTTTATCTGCACAATAGCTCTGAACAACTGTGATATCCCCTTTCAAACAGGGAATATATAAACACATAAAGCTCTGAATATGATACAATTTTGTAGAATAGATTCACATATGCATAAACAAATCACAATATAATATCTCAATAGCAAATCAAATATCTCATCACTTGTTCTTCTGGACGATTACAAAATTGAGCCTCTGTTATACAAATAAAAGAATATTGAAATCTGGTCTTAAAACCCTGGCCTTTGCTAATCTGGAAGTGAAAATTGAATTCTGGAACGGCTCGGGTTGCTGTGTAAAAACACAGACACCGTCATCGGTCACTATAGGTCAGCTTTCTACCGACGTCGGTCTTCGATCGACCGATGTCGGTCACTGGAAGCTCTTTATTTGCCAAGGTCGGTGCCTGAGCAGATCTGTACGGACTTGTATGGACTTAGTACGGCTGCCAACCTGTCTATTCTTAACCCCTGATAGCTGAACAACCTGATCTCACAAATATACGATTCTAACACGACAGATCTATATCTGTATAACTTATTGGATCAAAAACTAAATAAGTAATACCTGGAATATCTGTAATAACTTCTGTGTGAAGTTATCTCTCAAACCTGAAATTCTGTGATAACTTCTGGATGAAGCTATCTCTCAAATACCTGTAATACTATGATAACTTCTGGGTGAAGCTATCTCTCAATTTGGCAATAAATTAGCTGATATTTCATAGCGTCTAAATCACACACAATGAAGAGGGAACGTTCTCCACTGCAATGGAATCTTGGAACCCTTGGCTCAGTCTTCACAAAAGAATTTCTTCAATTTTCAATAATCAATAATCTATGCATAATGAATAATGGCCTCCATGAGAAACCCTTATACCCTCAAAAAGATATGCTTGCCCTAATTAGGGTTTCTTAAATTAGAATTATGGTTTCTAATTAAAAATAGGCTAAATAATTAATATTTTATTAAATCAATCAAATATTAATATCTCCCTCAATACATGTCGGATCCTCGAACCGATCGAAGCATGTGAACTAGGGAGTGATTCCGCACATAACCATACCACAATAAAGGCGCTCCGCTGCATATCAAATATCCCTAAAAAGTAGGAGCTCAGGCCCAATGTGTCTGAAATAACCTGAATGAAAACCAAATGTATAAATTTTGTGAATCAAAGTCAATCCAAGCTCCATTATGACCCTCTATCCATCCTATTAGCCTACGAAGGCCGTATAATAGGCTAATCATCAAGACTGTCAATGTCCATGGAAAAGGGGACATGACAATCCGCCCCTCCAGAAATTGCTTGTCCCCAAGCAATCTCAGAACAATGAACTACTCGATCCACCTGGATCCCAAGGGAAAAGTTGTGTAACATCCATCATGTCACCAATCAACCCATGTGAATAAATCATCAACATCAACAGCATCAACAGTATCAAAATCAGCAACTGAAAAACTGCACTCGACACCCAAACAACTATCTGAAGACCAACTGTAGATGTCCGTAGAAGAAACCAATCTGAGGGACTCAAGCCAACTAAAATATCAAACCTGTCAAAATTCAAGTCCCTATCTAACTGATACTCACACCCAACTGGACCGTGGATATGACAATCATTGGTACATGAGTCACTGACACCAAAACTAATCTCTAGATGCAAATAAAAATAAGGAGCATACCTCACCGTATGATGCTGGTAAGAACCCCCAAACTCTGCTACTGGCACACTATTGCCAAACTAGGACTCAATGGATGGCTCCAATCTCGGCTCAACAAACATCACCTCAACATCCCTGTAAGGTAACATAGTAGAAAGGGTTCATAAAATCTCCTCACCCAATCTGCTAATAGCACTAGAACCTCGGACAAGAACACCTTCTGTCATCTTATGTGAGTCCAGACGAACACCTGCACTATCCAGAAAATACTCCATGAATGGTTCAATGTAGTAGAAATTATATGTGGAAGCATCAACATACTCCCCCACACACTCCAACTGATCTCTCTGTAAAGGTGGCACAACCAACTGTACCACACTGTCATCTGTGTGAGAATAATCAATCTGGAGACTCGACTCCACTGGTATCTCAAGCTCATCAGAATCAGGGACTCCCAAATCCTGAATATGTGTATCCGCCTCAACAACATGCTCATCAGCAACAACTGCAGGAAGGTACTCATCACCAACCACCTCAATATACAAATGATCATCCACACTCTATAAATCAATGCCAAAGCTCATATCAACAGATGGAGTATCAACAACTGTAGCATCACTGTCTAACTCTTCCATACGAAGAGAAACAACTGGTGAAACTAAGTCCTCAAAACTGTCCACTACATTCTCCTGAGTGTCATCTGCAATAATAGGATCCTGGGACTCTTCTACAATCTCTGTCATAACTGAGAGATCATCAACCCTCAATGCACTAACATCTGAGCCCACCTGTACACTCTGAGTGCAAGCATCTAACTCATCCTCATCTTCACTATATCCTATCTCATAATCATAATAATTATGGGACATGCTGCTCTCTCGTCTAAGTGATATGTAGTGCTCTTTCCTCAGCTTGACAAAATGATCAAAGGTCGTCCTCTCTTGAACATGAGGAGGTAATAAGTCCCACTCATCATTCGCTGTCATATACCGCGTGGATTTGTCTTTGGACGTAGGGTATGAAAGAATTTCATTCATCCTCCTCTGGGTTTCATCCAACTGCTTCAAACTGTGTTCCAGCTTCTTCATATCATTGTCCCACTGTTTCTGAGTATATGAAGGCATCATGATACTTTGCTGATTCAATCTACCCAAACTACCCAACAGGATGGCAAGACATTAGCTCTGATGTGCCCAAAAAGATGGCAGGAATTTGGCTCTGATACCACTGTGATGTCCCTCTCTTAGGGGCTCTCTTATCTGCACAAAAGCTCTGATACCACTGTGATGTCCCTCTCTTAGGGGCTCTCTTATCTGCACAAAAACTCTGATACCACTGTGATGTCCCTCTCTTAGGGGCTCTCTTATCTGCACAAAATCTCTGATACCACTGTGATGTCCCTCTCTTAGGGGCTCCTTTATCTACACAATAGCTCTGAACAACTATGATATCCCCTTTCAAACAGGGAATATATAAACACATAAAGCTCTGAATACGATACAATTTTGTAGAATAGATTCACATATGCATAAACAAATCACAATATAATATCTCAATAGCAAATCAAATATCTCATCACTTGTTCTTCTGGACGATTACACAATTGAGCCTCTGTTATACAAATAAAAGAATATTGAAATCTGGTCTTAAAACCCTGGCCTTTGCTAATCTGGAAGTGAAAATTGAATTTTGGAATGGCTCGGGTTGCTGTGTAAAAACACAGACACCGTCGTCGGTCGATATCTCGCCGACGTCGGTCACTGTCGATCGGCTTTCTGCTGACGTCGGTCTTCGGTCGACCGATGTCGGTCACTGGAAGCTCTTTATTTGCCGAGGTCGGTGCCTGAGCAGATCTGTACGGACCTGTACGAACTTAGTACGGCCGCCAACCTGTCTGTTCTTAACCCCTGATAGCTGAACAACCTGATCTCACAAATATACGATTCTAACACAGCAGATCTATATCTGTATAACTTATTGGATCAAAAACTAAATAAGTAATACCTGGAATATCTATAATAACTTCTGTGTGAAGTTATCTCTCAAACCTGAAATTCTGTGATAACTTCTGGATGAAGCTATCTCTCAAATACCTGTAATACTATGATAACTTCTGGGTGAAGCTATCTCTCAATTTGGCAATAAATCAGCTGATATTTCACAGCCTCTAAATCACACACAATAAAGAGGGAACGTTCTCCACTGCAATGGAATCCTGGAACCCTTGGCTCAGTCTTCACAGAAGAATTTCTTCAATTTTCAATAATCAATAATCTATGCATAATGAATAATGGCCTCCATGAGAAACCCTTATACCCTCAAAAAGATATGCTTTCCCTAATTAGGGTTTCTTAAATTAGAATTAGGGTTTCTAATTTAAAATAGGCTAAATAATTAATATTTTATTAAATCAATCAAATATTAATATCTCCCTCAATACATGTCGGATCCTCGAACCGATTGAAGCATGTGAACCAGGGAGTGATTCCGCACATAACCATACCACAATAAAGGCGCTCCGCTGCATATCAAATATCCCTAAAAAGTAGGAGCTCAGGCCCAATGTGTCTGAAATAACCTGAATGAAAACCAAATGTAGAAATTATGTGAATCAAAGTCAATCCAAGCTCCATTATGACCCTCTATCCATCCTATTAGCCTACGAAGGTCGTATAATAGGCTAATCATCAAGACTGTCAATGTCCATGAAAAAGGGGACATGACACTAGTGCTGACCAACGTCGGTCGACTCCCTGCCGACGCCGGTTGCCTTCTGCACTGTATGTGACCGATTTCGATCATACTGCCGATGCCGATACTTCTGGAACTCAGCAACCTCTCCATGTCTACAACAGTTGAAGCTTTTAGCTCCATAACCTAACATTGATATCTTCCAAAGTTTTCTTCATCTAAAGCACTTGAGTACAACATAATACTGCTGCAATATATTTTTCTTTAGCTATAGAAAGTGATACTAAATTCTAATTATTACTTAGCCATGATACTAAGCTATCACCAAGGAAGAAAGCTCCTCCACTTGTATTCTTTCTGTCATCCAAGCATCCTACCTAATCTTAATCTATATAAGCAACTAAAGTGATATCTATACCTGTGGGATACCATAATCCAATTTTCTCTTGATATATCTAAATATTCTTTTTACCAATTGAACATGACTATCTTTTAGAGCTAACTGATATCTAGCAACCATACCTATTGCATGCATGATATTTGCCCTTGATGCTATCAAATATAAAAGACTACAAATCATAGATCTATACAAAGATTGATCTACAATAGGTGAATCTTCATCCTTGCTCAGTTTATTTCTTGTACACATTGGTGTGCCAACTAGTGCAAAATCCTCAAAACCAAATTTCTTTAACATTTCCTTGGCATATTTACTTTGAAATATAAAAATTCCTTTATCTGACTAAAATATTTGCAACCCTAAGAAAAATGACAATTCTCTAAGCGTAGACATCTCAAATTTTTTTTGCATATTATCAAAAAATTATTTTGTCATTTTTTCAATGTTTCCTCCAAAAAATATGTCATCAACATATACCACAACAATTAATTGATTCTCACCTTCTATTTTTATGTAGAGATTACTATCAGCAAATCTTCTCTTCAAACCTTGATCCTACAGGTACTTATCAAGTCTTGCATACCAAGCTCTAGGAGCTTGTTTCAATCCATAAAATGTTTTCTTCAATTTGCATACATGGATACTAATATTTGAAAGAATAAATCCCTTAAGCTACTTAATGTAGACCTCTTCTTCTAGATTCCTATTTAGGAAGGAAGATTTGACATCCATCTAAAACACTTTGAAATTTTTAAACACTACATATGCAAGAAACATTCTAATATCCTCTATCCTTGCCAATAGTGCAAAATTTTCTTCAAAATATATTCCCTCAATCTAAGCATATCTTTTACATACTAATAATGTTTTATTGCTGGTCACTTCTCCATTTTCATTCAACTTATTTTTATAAACCCATTTTGTTCCTATCACATTGTGATCTTTTGGTCTAGGCACTAATTCCCAAGTAACATTTTTTTCTTTCTAATTTAATTTTTAATCTATTGCCTTAACCCAATGCTTATCATGTCTAGCTTCTAAAAAGGTTCTAGGCTAAATTTTGGATAACAAAGAAAAATTAACTTGCTCAGATTCACTTACCATCATTCTTATGGTGTGAATTCCTTCATTTATTTCCTCAATGATGTCACTTTTATTATGATTTCTCTGAATATATTTGGATGGAGTTTTGGTGTCCTTTTTCTCATCTTCATCTAATTCTTTAAAATCTTCCTCTTCAATGATTTCAAGAATGTCTATTGGATCATTGATTCTTTGTGTTCCATCTTCTTATATCCTGACACTTGAACTTTCAACAATTATCTTGGTTCTTTTATTATAACCTTTATAAGCTTTAATTTTTCAAGAATAACCAAGAAATATACCTTCATCTACTCTAGATTCAAACTTACCAAATTTTTTTTCAGTTATCTTTATGAAGCATCTATTGCTAAAAGCTCCAAAATAATCAACTATTGCTAGTTTATCTTTCCATAGCTCCTAAGCAGTCTTGTCACTATTGACCCTCAATAATGTTCTATTCTGAATATGCACTACTGTAGTAACTTCCTCTCTCTAATATTTATCTAGTATCTTGGATTCATTTAGCATTGTCCTTGTCATCTCCTAAACTTTTCTATTTCTCTACTCAACTACTTTATTTGTAGTAGAGTTATGGCTACTAAATAATGTCTCTTTATTCCATGGTCTTCATAAAACTCAATAAATTTATCTGACATGAATTCTCCTTCTTGATCTAATCTTAGACACCTAATTTCAAACTAGTTTCATTCTCAACTAATGCTTTGAAATGTCTAAAAGCGTTTGATTTTTCTTTAAAAATATTACCCAAGTCATATGTGAAAAAGCATCAATAAGTAACATGAAATATTTCTCACCTTGAGTACTTTGAGTTCTCATAGGTCCACATAGATCAGTGTGAATAATATCTAACATCTGAGTGGTCGAGTACTCTTTTATTTTGAACCACCTTCTAGCCTACTTCCCATGCTGACAAGGTTCACAAAATATGTCAGATGGCTTTATAATCTTTGGAAGATTTCTGACTGCTTGCTTCTTATTGATGTTGACAATATTATCAAAATTTATGTGTCATATTCTTTTGTGCCATAGCCAACTTTATTTAATCTAACTCAAACAATATCTTTGACCTTTGACGTCTAATAGCATATATAAATTATTATTTGTTCTCTGAGTATTTTCAACTAATACATCTAAATCTTTTCTCCTAATTTCACAACCTTCTACATAAAACTTTAGTGTGTGCCCCTAATCACACATTTGACTTACACTCAAAATATTATGCTTAAGACCTTCTACATACAAAACATTTTGAGTTTTAGTTCTACCATTAACCAAACTTAGTGTACCTTTTCTACCAATTATGCTAGTAGTATTATCTCCAAATTACACTATGCCACTGTTGATCTTCTTCAAGGTTATGAACTTGATTTTGTCTCCTATCATGTGCCTCAAACATCCAATATCAATGAACCATGGATTTTATTCATTTCTTGCATATAAAGTTGTTTGCACCAACATAGATTTTTCACGTGGTTTCTTCTACCATGAACATGTCTAAACATTCTTCTTGATGAATGGAGCCTTAAAAGTCTAGTCCTTGTTGACTGACTCAAACATGCTTCTATAGTACTAGTCTATGTGTTCAAAGTTGTTGCACTTATAATATTATGGCCTCTTCATTAAATCCAGATAGAGGAGAAAAAGAGTTATGGCTTCTGCTCGACTCTGCATGACTTTGCTTCATATTTTTAAAATTCTTAGCCCTTTTTTGACATTATATTTTCTTATGACCATATCCATTACAATAAAAATAGTAACCATAAAAATAGGACCTATTTGTGTATCTTTGACCTGATTTTATTTTGTATCTATGTTCCCTCTAGCATTCTTTGTTTGAGATGTCTTCTATATTCTTAACTTCTTTTTTATTTCCTCTTTTGTAAGATCTTCAACATAGCTCTTTCCTTTTTCCTTGTTTGTGAAAGTAGTGTCCTCCCCTTTCTCTTTTTCAAATCTGATACCTATCTTATTTGACATTGATCTTTGATTTTCTAATATCTTATTCAACATATTAGTGTTATTCTCAAATTTTGAATCATTGACTGCTCTATCATTGATTTCTTTATTTGTTTTCTCAATATCTACTTTTAAAGAATCAATTTTAATAACATACCTTTCACATTCTTTACTTAATTTTTACAACTATGTCATTAGATATTTTTCATCATTCTTAGCTTCTTCAAAGTGTACTTATAGATCTTCAATTATTTTCTTTGACTCCTTTTTATTTTTCTCAATCTAGAGCTTTAATATTTGGTTCTTCTTCTCAAGAGATTTTAACTCTTCTAAGGCAAAAATGAGTTCTCCTTCTAGATTCACTTCAGCTTCATCATGTTATTCTTCTCGATCATATATACTTTTTATTGTGAAGGCATCTTCATGTATGGCCATGAATAGAATCTCTTATTCTTTTGAATCACTAACTATATTATCTTCAACTAAGATATGATCTTTATAATACAAACTCGTCTTCTCAAATCCCTTCTTGAATTTTCCTTTGAAATTCTTCTTGTATGCAGACTTTCCTTCTTCATTATCACCATTACCCTTATCTGGGCACTTAGCTGCAAAATGTCCAATCTTTTCACAATTAAAACATTTAAACAATAATTTTTCTTGATATTTAACTATGCCCTTTTTTGGCTTGCAAATGAATAGAGCTCCATTTTCATCTCCATCATTGCTAGAACTGCCACTTGATTCTTGAATCTTAGTCTTCTCTTTCTTTGATGTCTTAAAAGTAGCTTCTCTTTTTTAGGGTTTCTTTTATTTGGTTTACATCTCATATGCTGTAAGAATACCATGTAGTTCATCCATCTTTAGCTTGGATAAATTCTTCATCTCTTCAATTTCCAAAACTTTTGCATCATATCGGGTCAGGGAGTATAGCTGGTTGGTCAGGTATTTCTATTGCGGCTTTTTCGGTCAAGTGTTCGAATCCCCCCGGCCCCATGGTACCCGTATCAGTCGTGTCTAGCCAGCGGCGCCGATCACGTTAAAAAGTTTACCTGGCTTTAATAAAAGTGGAAAACTTTTGCATCATATCTCAATGGTATAAATCTCAAAACTTTTTGAATCATAATTGATTCTTCTAACTTTTCTCCAAGACCTTGAATCTGATTAACTATTTGATCAACCCATAAAAGATAACTTGCTATATTTTCTTCTTTTCCTATCTTCAAACTCTCAAACTATCTTTTGAAAGTCTGAACCTTAGCTTGTTGAACCTTTCCATCACCTTTGTAAATATTCTCAAGTTTTACCCAAATTTTATGAGTAGATTTACATTGCATAAATTTAACAAATTTTGATTCACATAAACCACATAAAATAGCATTTAAATCCTTAGCATTATTTTCACTTTCCCTCTTTTCTATCGGAGTAGTTACAAATGTTTGTGTCTCTTCATATTCCTCCACCACTGCTTGCCAAGTTTTAAATTCAAGGGCCATCAAATAAGTCTTCATCCTTATGCTCCAAAAATCATAATTTTTCCCATCAAACAAAGGTGTCTTATTTGTAGAAAAACCTTCATGTGATCCAGTCATCATGATTTCTCGATCTACCTTCAAGTTGTAAAATTAAAACAATTGTTAAGCATGAAATACACTGAGAGGGGGGGTGAATCAGTATATTATATATCTTTCACTTAATCTGATTTCTTTTCTTTAACCACTTAATCACACATTTAAGATATGAAATAAAATTGAAATAATAATATGCACCACACAAGAGAGAGAGACACCAAATTTTTACATGGAAACCCAAAGTAGAAAAAACCATGGAGAATAATCTCAAGTATATAAATGAACATCAATTCAAAATACTAATTTTGCAATCACTAACTTATAGGAGCACCAATCCCTTTAAAATATTTATGAGTACCAACCCATAGGATCACCAACCCCTCTTGTGTATAAAACACAACTATCTCTCAATGTTGCTTACTCAAAAAAATGATAGAACTCTACAATATCTCCTAATTTTCTCTCTTAAAAAATAAATACAAACCATGCACTCTCTTGAATATTACAAATGGATTCTTAAGCCTTTATTTATAGCTTTCCAAATGACCTTTGGCATTCACCCTTTCTGACCCTTAAATCCTCATGGAAAATGGCACCAAACTTTCATGACCCTTCGTATCTTTGCATTTGAAAAGTCATATGGTGACCCTTCACAAGCATAAGCATCTTTTCCTCTTTTATCTTTATCTTGGTGAATTTTTGTATTCTTTAAAGTGTCTCTTCATACAAAAATGTGCCATACCCTCTTTTTTCTTCACATGGTGACTCTTGGAATTCCTCAAGATGACTCTTTATGAGAAAATGCATCCCATTCCTCTTTTATCTTTTACCCCATGACTCTTTGGCTTCTCCATGGGCCCTCTTTTGACTTATATGAAACCAAAAATATATTCATAAATATTAAATAAATATTAACATACATTATCCAACATATGAATATTAAATACACCATTAAATGAAATTGGGCCTTTATCACCAATAATGCTAGACCTTTGACATCAATGACAATAATGCTAGAATTTTAAAGTCCTAAAATGGTAATGATAGGGCATTATGGAGTTTGATTGCTCACACAAGCCAAAATACTAGATCCTAGAATGATGAAGGGGCATTATGGAGCTTAATTACTCACACAAACCAAAGGATGAGGTCCTAGTATAGAAATGGTTTGGAGTTGTAGATCTTGATTGCTCACACAAGCCAAAGGACTAGGTCTAAAAATGGTAATGATATTCCTTGGATAGTGCAGAGCTTGATAACTCATATAATCCAAAGGAGTGTTAGGGGTATCTAATGATTGCATAATAAAAGGACATCATGAAACTTGATTTCTTGCATAAGCAAAAGCATCTAAGTCTTCCAAATAAACCATATCATCCCAGTCATGAGTTGGCTCATAAGCTAGTTCTTGACTGTGTTCTTCATACTAATTATTGTAAAGAAGGTATAGATTCATATCCCAAAAAAAATTATCTATAGTTAGGTCTTCAAAGTCCTCTTCATAATATTCTTCATACCAATCAAGGTCTTGAGTTGGATCGTAAGTTATTTTGTGACTTTGTTCTCATGAATGATTAATATGAAGTTGATAGATATTTATCTCACAAACCATATTAGCATCATTAGGGTATTGACTAAAGCCATAAAATTCATTTTGTGTGTCCATTATATCATAAGTTTGATTTTAAGTGACTCCACCATAAGTGTAGCTGGACATATCCATGTAAATAACGAAATCTCTAAAATAAAAAGGCTTAGAGTTCTACAAACTCTGAAAAACTATGTCCAAAGGATAAATGGTTCAAGCTTGGTCTAACTTGGTCAAAGGGGTGGAGTTGTATCTCCAATGTGGTCTAAAAGTGGATATGTATCTCTAAAATGGTTTTTGCTAAGACTTGGCATAAAATAGCCTAACATCAAATGTCATACACATAAAAATTCAAGCATTTGAATAAAAATTGGCATGTCAAAGGTCTAGGTCAAAGTGTTCTAAACAAGGTATAAACTAAGAAAGGGAAAATTTGAGTTACTAAGTCTTTTGTCTGAATGTAGAGTCATAAACTAGGTTCAAACAAATAGGCATGATGTGATTTGATTAAATCTAACAAGTTTGGAAACAATTTTGACATAGACCTGACACATGAAATTAAACATAAACATTATTAGTTAGCACAAGGAAAAATATAAAAGGCTCTTTAAAGAAAGACCATGCTTTTCTAAATAAAGGCACAAACAATGATGAGGATAGGCATTAAACAAACTAACCATCAATATTTTTCAAATTTGGGTAATCAATTAACTGAAGTTATGCAACCCAAAAGATAAATATCTATGTATCAACCCCATTAATTAAAGCCTAAATAGAAATCAATCAATGTTTGAATCCAAACTTGACAAGGCTAATTAAAAACTCAACATTGAAGACTAATAATTGATCAAATGAGCTAGACAATATTGGCTAGCATGACAACATAAGATAAAGATCCAAATGGTATACATGACATGGTTTGAAACAAATGAGTTTTAATACAAGGTAAACTAGTCTTGAAATAAATTTAGTAACCTAATAATGTAATCGTTCTTGAATGATGTGATCTATATGATGTTTTAAAAATAATCAAAGGTAAAATGGTTTTAACATATTTTGGGTAGCATAACACTACCCTCATCAACTCAAATGACACACACACACACAAACAAGTTTAGCAAAAATTTCAAGGCACAAGTATGGTGTAAAATGGCCAACATAACACCTCTTTAGATAAAAGAGTGATGTATAGATAAATTGGTTTTGACATGGATTTATGAAAAAACAAACAAGTTTTAGTCTCAAAACATACCAAGCAAAAATGACCAAAATACACTAAGTATAATCTTCCAAATCCTAGCAAGGGTATGGCAAAATGGGGTTAATTAAAACTAGTAAGGTTTCAATCATTCTAGGCGAATCAATTGCACAATGAATTTCATGCCAAACAATGCAAAATAAAAGCACATATTTTGGGTCCGTATCACTTGGCTTGTTACAAAAAGGTCTAGTCTTTTTTGCAACCATTATATCTTTTTATTCACTCAATGTAGTACAATTCGAAAGTGCCACTACGTCCCATGTGCAACTCCAATTAGGAGCCAAATGAAGTCAATGTCAAGAGGTGAAACCTCAAGTCAAAGCTTCCCTAAATAACTCGTAAGAGGTGATGAATTCCCCCTCACAAGCTAAGTTTACATAAAAATAAAGAAAGCATGAAAGTAGAAAGATTTTAGGGTTGTTTTCAAGGTCACCCAAACTTTGATGAGTTTCTAGAGAGTGTTTTAAATGACTTTCTTTCTAAGCCTTAGACTAGGCTATTTATAATAGGAATGGTGCTTTTGATTCTAAGGGTTCCTTAAAGGGGACAAATGGAAGATCATACACACAACATCCCTCTTTTTTCCAAACAAAAAATTAAATCAAACAACCAAGTAAAAACAAAAATCTTTGAAAAGGTGAGTCAATTTTTAAGCCCAAATGGAAAATGAGGTGGTGTTCATTTGACCCGTTGGTCTTAGTTGTAAACTTTGAAAACATTCACCATAAACATCTAAAATTTGTTTTTTGTTAAACACCAAAACAAGGTTTCTAATTTATTTTTAAGCATGCAAAAGGTGATCTAAACATGTTTTTAGCAAATGTCAAGATTGGTCTTGCAACAAAATGTTAGCATGTCCTTTAGCATTGAAGCTTTTTTAGGTTTGAAATAATGAACTTTAAAAAAAGAGGTCTTGAGTATATGTTTTAAAAAAAACATAGTGACCTACATCAATTTATAAAACTGATGATGGTTACATTTTCTAACTGATGTTGGTTATCTAACTGACATCAATTACACCAATGTGACTGATGAAAGGTATCCAATCGATGTCAGTTTTACCAATCAACATCAGTTAAGCTATCCAATTGATGTTGGTCTTACTATCTAACATTGGTTACTATGTAAACCTATAGCAAACAAAAAATGGCAAAATAAAGTTAGAAAAACAATTTGTAAGAATTTTAATGGTTCAAATAAATATTTTAAAGCTGCAAAATGATCTTGTTCATGTGTGGGATGTGTCTAGTCCCACCGAGCATGCCATTATCTGATTAAAATTGATAAATAGGCTCATCAATAAATGGGATAGAAGAACAATTAAGAGGCATGCAAGGCTTTGATGAGGTATGGGAGGCATGAATCCTAATATTTGTGGCATTTATGGCCTAGAGATGTCTTCTCAAGAAATTAGGTCACCTGATGATGAAAATATTCAATATTCATTTCTAAAACAAATTATTCAACAAGTTTCCATATAATTATTTATTAGGCTCTAATTTTGTTTAATTATCTCTTAAGAATGATTAAGCACTTTGTGCACAAATTACACAGATTGATCAAAATGCCTTGTTATTGGTCTAAAATTTGATTGGATTGAATTTAGAAGGCGATGTTAGATGCATTGGAACTGTATTCCCATTTAGGATATTACTAATATCAAATAAAAAATTCATGTGTCTTGTGCAAGATATTTTATAGGAAAGATCAATTCAGAGCACCCAGGTGCAAAATTATCATTTTGACTCGAAATGATTTGATCAAAGTTAGCTGGCCATAAATTATATTACCTCATCTAGGGATACCCTAGCCAAAATCTGCACTTGAATATGTTTGTTTCACATCATTTAGCATGTTTTAGTGTTTTTAGGCCAAATTGTATACTTTAAGTGGAAATTGGTCAAAATCTTGATTGTGGGTTATTGGTGGCCAAATTTAGGTGTCTACAATACCCATCTAAAGGATAGATATAATGGCCTAAAAGCCTCAATATATATAATATAATCAAGGAAAGAGAGGTAAATATGGAATTGAGAAGGCATTGAGAGGTCATGAATGACCTTCATTCACTCCATCATTAGTTACAAGCAGCCATAACAGTCCCTTGTCTCTTTATGTGTTGCTTTGGTTGGTGGTATTTAATGAACATCTTTGGGTATTAAAGTTGAATGGTGGGAGTGTATTTAAATTTTATTAATCTCATCCAAAGCATGGAAATTCCAATTTTTTTAATAACCCTCTTCTCATGATAATTACAAAGGTGCATTATGCTCCAATTAGCCACCATGGATTATTAAGAAGCTCACCCTTCTCCTTGCATGTTAACTAGGATTGGAAACTATCCATCCTCCATTATGAACATGAAGTGTGTCTAATTTAATTAATGAGTTATTTAAAAATGTGTAATGTCCCTGTATTTACTCCCTTATCATCCCCTATATGCCAAAGCATCATTTTTAGTTGCCCAAAATAGGCCTACTAGACAACAAGGCCTAGTCTCTTGATGTTGATTTTTTGGATGGCCATAAACTCAAATAAAACCTTTAATTATTTATAATTGAGTTTTTTTAAAGCCCATATAAATTTATTATAACATGACCTATTAATTTTCATTAGTGTAACCTTGCAACTTCTCTTCATCTAGGTGACGAGGTCACCTTTCACTAGCACTTGCAGACTGACCATTTGGTGAAAATTGGAAAAATACTTTACAAGGATAAATGTGATAAATTTGTGTCCTAATATGGTATAATAACCCTCATAATAAATTCACAAATTATATTCAACCTTTTAATATGCTCATAACCCTATTTATACTCAAAACCTTACAAAAGTATAGTTTTTGATGAGTTCGTATAGCAACCCGTACAGACTAGTACCATGAACATGACCTTATTTGATTGGATCATGTGGTTTAGGTGTCTTTAATATAAATTAAAGGAATTTTAGATAAAATTATTTAGTTTTTATCCCATCAGTTGTGTAGTAGGGTTTATGCAAGATTGTGGTGGCCAATCATCGTAATGATGGTTCATAAAGTATAGGCCTCCAACCCAAAACTTATGGCTATGGATGTTGATCCCATAAACCCCTATAAAACCCATGAAATAATCTTGGTAATTTTTTCACCAAATACTTAAACATATAGGATTTTATTCAATGCTCCTACAAATTTGGGTAGCATGGGAATAATTATAGGTATGTGGGTTTACCTATAGTATAAGTAGACCTCTAGGTTTAAGGGCTATCTCCTTGAATTTACCTAGAAGTGCATATCACTTATTATAACTATTTATTTGTGTGAAAATTGATATAATTATACATGAAATAAATATACTCTAATTGGGTGATACAGCTGAAGGATTTCCACAAGACCATCATACTTCTTTCACTAAGAAACAAGACCTACAACACTAGCTTGAAAATCCTAGAATATTCTAACATTCATATTTTAATATGGAAGTGATATTCATGATGACTATACAATTTAAGTGAACCATAGATAATTTTTAGACACTAAAGCTACTTTTACACTTGAAAATAGACCCATACACTTGGCAAAACTTCATATGCCCTGTTAGAGTGGAATAACTTACATCAAACATGGAAGGATTGAGAGAAAGCAAGGATAGATGAATATCAATTATCTATTCATTATACATATCTTCACACGCTTTATAAATATAATATATGAACTCAAACCAAATTTTATTTATTTTTCAAAGGCAAATTACAACATCAAACTAGTAGGGTTTTGCCATACATGGTGTGGAATTAGTCTACAAGAGCCAAAATGGTTAGTACTTATAAAATGTGAGAAAGGAGAAAGGAGAATGAAGTCCAAGAGTCACTATAACATGTTTCAAGTTGAGATAAAGAGTTAAATATGTATAATAATGAAGTATGAGATAGACCATGCAAGGTCTATGTGTACAAATATCTCTCCAAGTATGAAACTCCTCAAATGTGGTTAGAAATAGTCATCATTTGGACCTCTTTGAACACTCCATAGTGTAATAGGGATATATTAGATAATTAAACCATGAGGTAAGGATTATAAATAGGCTCAAACATGTATTGTATGTGTCCTTAATCATAAATATTATTCTAGCCAAGTGTTCACACTACCTATAATCTTAATCACCCTTCTTTCACTCACCTCTCACACTTGGCACCAAAGTTGTCTTTATTTTTCCAATTAAATATATACAAAGGATGATGTGACACTTTTAAATAGTCCTCATGCCCTTATATTCATTATTTATACCTTAAAAGGCCTCTTAATTGAATTTATCACCTTCTCACTAGGTGATCATTCTCTATTCACTATGCCAGTTTAGACTAGCTAAAGTGAAGGTGATAGCAGAGATACTAGTGAAATTATTTGAGGAAATAAATGGACAAGGTAGGTTATCTTAAGTCCCAATATATCTCCAAAAATGATTTAATCTCTTTAAATCTTTTTTTACCTACATAACACATAAATTTATCAAATAAACTAGCTTTTTACCCTATTTGTATAAAAGGGGAAGAGGAAAATCTGATGGGAAAGATCCCTAAGTAGTCCTCTATATGATATAATGATATCCCAAGTAATTCTATCCATTATATGTTCCTTTCCTTCTTTTTTTTCTCCATTTATTCATCAATAAGGGTTTTGGAGGGTTTTGAGATGTTTTGGCTCTTAAGGAACGTTCATACAATCTTGACATTCAATCCTCCAAAAAATTCCACTAGAATATTACATGTGACCCTCCTCAACATCCCCCAACTCCTAAAGCTTCCATGCTATATGTCCATGTAGTTACAAAATTTCAAATATGACTTTTCAAGCTTTATAAGGCATTCTATGCAACCCTAAGTTGATCTAAGCCAAAATTGACTTCTATGTGGGACTTCTCTACAAAATAAAAGATCCAAACATTTTCATATCCCCATTTTAATGTGACCCAATTAATTTCAATGTTTACTTGGTGTTAGAAGTGATGAATACACCCCTTTATGCCTAAATAATTGGTTTCAGAGCAGGTGCTTAAAGGCTTGACTATCTCCTTGAGGACTAAACTTGAACTGTGTAGTTTTTTATGGTTTCAAGGTCTTGGATATAATTTTACATGTCTTTATCAACCTTCTACACTTTACTTTCAATGATTCAACACTTATGTCTTATCTTTTATCACCTACATATCTCTATTTATAGACTTAACTACTTGGGAATACCCCTTATTTGAGATAGAATAGAGGGTATCTCCCATTTTTACTTAGGAATTTGAAGGTATGGGGAGATAAATAAAGTATTATATACCCTTTTTGTTTAATTTCAAGGATAGGTTACACTCCTAACACCTCCAAACCTCATGAAACCCCAGTCAAACTTCTTTAAAACTAATTGTGTGCAAGATTTTTGGACATAGACTGTAGGTGTGCTTGAAAATAGATCTTACCCTATTTATATTCTCTAATAATATAATTTAAATTATCACTACTATTTAAATGATATCTCCAAGAATTTTAATTTTCTAACCCTTTCCAAAACTATTCAATGCATAGCTTGCCCTTAGCAGGCCTAGTTGACAATTAATTGTGACTCTGTATTTACTTTAAAAAGAGACCTACCTACAGGTGTGATCTATAGGGTTAAACCTTATGCACTAACTTAAAATGATCTTGAATTACTTTATGCTCTATTACAACTCATTTTGACTTGTCTCATCATAAATACTTGTGATAAAACTAGACAATCATATGCTAGTACATTGTCATCCTATAGTTGAATATAGATGACCATCCTTGAAGCAACAAAGGATCATATAGATGACCTAAAACCTTTAAAACTATGAAACACCTCATAGAATCTTTTTGGATTCTTGGAACAAACTATAATTTTTAATTTCTTTTGTTTATAGGGCTCATCTCTTAGTTCACACCATGAAATTTCAAGTACTCATAGTCAAACTATAAGTGAGCTTGTTTAAGGCAAGGCACACCTATAGGTGGTGATGTAGGTCCATACTTGGTAATTCCACCCATATTTAATGTTTTTAAGACAATTTAGTGTTCCTCTCACCTCATTATGATCATTTTTCATGATGATAAATCTTGATAGGCCACTTTAGACTATAATATCACTTGAAAGTTCAGGACCTTATAGAGAATACTGGCCTTTTGTAGTGACAAAATTCATGAATTAGGAGCCTTATTTACATCACTTGTGGGACCAAACACTCACTATTATTTTTCAATATATTTACCTTACATGATAGTAGCATGATAAGATCATTTATATGTATCTAGACTCATGTTATCTCATCATATAACAGCATCAAAAGTAGACCAAGCCTTGTTTTTAGAGTTTTTAAGGTAAACAATCCCAAAAATTCCTTTTCCACATATATACATGACTACTCAAACTTGTCTTCCTATATATGGATTAAACATTGTTATTATGACATATTCAATGTTATCAAACTCTTATTAAGGCTCAAACAAGTTTAGACTCTTCCATGACTACCTTCATGTCTCTATGAAAGCCACCTATAGGTGCAATTGGAGAATGTAGGATAGTGAATACAAGACATGAGAAATGTACATATTATATGACCTTATAACTAGTATTATACCCTCTCAAGGTGTTAAAATGAATGTTTTCCATCATTAAGGATTTGAAACCAGTTCAAAAGTCTCATCTCAATGTGATTAGCTCCTGTGGGGCACCTATAGGCATATATTAATGGTGCAAGACTATGTGTAGAGAAGAACAAGTGTCAAAATTAGTCATATATCATTTGGAGAGATTAAATTTATTTTTCATGTTATAAGGGTGTGTTCAAAACCTCATTAAATATCCATGAACATTCTCAAAGTTTCATACACCTCATTCATCTAACTATATATGAAAATTATGTAAAAAGTTGACTATATTCTGAGTTTCTTAACTACAAATCCATATGAGACCCTTTAAAACTGAGCTTAGAAAGAAAGGTGGTTTTTAATACATGGGTAACATGAATAAAACATAGCACCATCTTCTCAAGCCACTAAAAGGACATGAAACCTCTACAACTAGTAAAAATTTGTCTACAACATAGTAATGGTGCTCTTACCTACAACTTAAGATGTTTGGCCCATAAAATTACCTCTAATCATGAAGAAAAAGGATTTAATCCATGAAAGTAATATTTCCACATCCACTATAATAAATTTCACTAACTATATTGTACGAACAAGCTCATGCAAGAATAAAACTGGTAGGGTGTGAGAAATAACATGTAGAAAGAGACAACCAACTTCTTAAGCATTGTTCATATATCACAAGTGACCAATCCTAGAATTCCTATCATGAAATATAATTGGATTGAGTTTAATAACACCCAAAAATATCATTTGACCTGAAACCTCTCATACTATTTATACCATCAGAAGATTTATTGACCAGTTTTACATGTCTAGTGGAATGATGGAGGAGTAAAACAATTTTCATCCATTTTTTAGCAATAAAAATATGATCAAGTGTTTAAATGAGTTCATTGAATTTGAATATCCATTCCATAAGCTTTTCATATGTGCCACTTTCTTATATAGGTTGTACAACTACCAAAACCTCTTCTTTTTCACTTGTTTCCTTGATTTTAGTTAGGAACCTACAAGTTTTCAATTAGAACTAACAAGATTGACAAGTACCCAACATATTATACATTATAATATATTTTAGAACACTTGGACACATATTAAAACCTTACCACCTTCATAAAAGGCCCAAATATGATCCTTAAGTGACATAGGCCTAAAATGAATATGAATAATGTAAATGACACATTAACTAACATAAAACAATGCCATGACACACCATATAGGACCCTAATATACCCCTATACAAGTTTTGTGTTATAGGTGGTTAACCTATTTTGACTTGTGGTCAAAATAGTCAATATTCTTGGTGATTTCTAATGGTGGTATGCTTGTTATGCCCAAGACCAGTAGCCTTTTCCTATCTATTTTCATATGGAGTCACCTATGCACAAATATTACATTTAAATTTCCTTTAAAAATAGACCAAACATAAGAATAAGACACAAAATAACACACCACACACCTGTTCTTCATGAGCACTTATGGAGCACACACATAAACCAAACTAACTAACTCAAACATGAACTTTTATCCTGAGTCAAAGAGGAAGTTTGAAACCTTTCCTTCTCCATGAAATGGAGTGAATAATTCATGTTGCCTCTTGACCCTTGGCATTAATGCATCCATCTTATTCATGGTACTTGCCAACCTCATTGGCATGGTGTTCAATGAAATCAAATCAGTTATAGCTTGATAAACTATGGAAATGAACTCATTTTTCATCTCAACAACCTCACATTTCTCATAGGTTTCCTCAACTACAACCTTAAATGGTGGTTCAACAAGGCATACCTTCTTGAATTTCATGGTGTTATCAATAAGGTTGGGTTTCTTTTAAACTACAAGTTCTTCAAGCTCATCAAGGAGCTCTACAAAGTCTACTCAATATTGGTTATTATCATCTATGGAAAACTCTTTCTCCACCTTCTTGTGTACTTGTACTTCAACTTGGCAAAGTTCTTCAAGCTCTTGAAAAAAATTCATTTGTTTTTGCCAATCATCCTTGTTCTCTTTGTCTTTTAGAACCACCACCTCTTAAACTTTCTCCTCTTGATGTATGAGATCATTGAGATGGTATTCCTTATGCTCCAATGAATTTGAGGGTGGTTCAACATTAGGCTAAGGTATTAAGTTCTCTTGAAGGATAAAATCTTATACCTTGGTCTCATCTTCTTGAACAATGACTTGAAGTTCACCCTCATTCTTGATAGCACACTCAACTTCATACTTTTTATGATTATCAACAACCTCATGATCAGGTGTTCACTTATTAGGAGAATAAGTTGAATCACTTAGCTGCTCAAACTCCTAGTTTATTGCATGAAACTTATACTATAGGTCTTCTTTCTCATGACTATCATTTTCATGAGCTATTTCATCATGGATAGCAGGTATGGCGTCCTTATCAAGAACCTCTTCCTTCATGTTTTCATCAAATTTTGTATGGATAAATTCAATATTATCTTTAATGTCTTTCTCCTCATCCAAGATGGTAGAGTTACACTTATGCTCACAAAGGGGATTTCCTATTGTGATTTATTCATCATAGTTACTCATGACATCTTCTTGATCATCTATATATTGAGCTATTTCCTCTTCATTTGCTTCCCACAATATGGACTCTTTTTCAAGAAGGGGTGAGATGGGAGGTTTATGGATAGGCTCATAACATGGAGATGGGATATGAGATGTGGTAGAATTATTGTGAATAGATTTAGGAAAAATGACTTCTTGAGGAAGCTCATGGGGTAGTGATAATTTGGGTTGGTTAAAAGGAAAAAAAACCTTATTCAATAGAAGTTTCACCTTACCAATAAAATCCTTAAGTCTCTTCAATAATAAGATGTTTATTCTTAATTTATTTGTCTTCCCACATCCTTATCCTATTTATTGAGCATTGGGACACTTCTTTGTCAAGTATAACTATTCTTTAATTTCCCATTGAGTTTCTTATTTCACTTCAGTTATCCCTAACACATGCATACAATTTTTAGAAACACCTCTCAACCATTCCATCTCATAAT
This sequence comes from Torreya grandis, assembly GCA_037957365.1. Lineage (NCBI taxonomy): Eukaryota > Viridiplantae > Streptophyta > Pinopsida > Cupressales > Taxaceae > Torreya > Torreya grandis. Next base: position 1,527,381 of record JARHVA010003705.1, on the reverse strand, counting down.
TAGGGAGAAAATAAAACTCATCATCCTATGTTCCCATCTATTTTTCATTATCTAGTAGCTCTATCATGAGTGCCAACAAATATTTGATATAATATGAGATTGATGGAGGAAGAGGAATGTGATATCGGGGATTATGAAGGGCTTCCATTTTTAGTACCATGAGTTCATATTTTATCTTATAGTATCTTTATGTAAAATCCATGGGATATTTGATTCTTCATTATAAGACTGATAAGAATCCTCTTAAGGTTGATAAACATCATGATATGGCTGGTAGGGGTGATTTTGGGATTGATAGGAAGGCATTTCTTGATAGTTGTCTTGATAACCTTCCTCATAGGGTTACCCAACAACACAATGTTCATATGGATAGGAAAATGGAGGACCATAGGGATACCATGGCTCATAGGATTGATATTCATTATGATAGGGATCTTGAGGGGTATAACATGGTTCATAGCAAGGTTGATAGGGAGGTTCATAGTAGGAATATTAACCATAGTTATTAATATCAACCTCATAGGTCAAATGAGATACAATAATTGATCAAAAATTTTAATTAAAGATACCTAGGCTTCTTACAACTAGAATATTTTATTTAGAGTCACCATTGGTGTTATCTTGATTGCTTCTAAAATTTGATTAGAGGAAAGACACACCAATAATCTTTCCATTCTCTTAGACCTTGGTCCCACTGGGCATGCCAAAACTATTGTCACCAAATATTGCACCCTATAGGAGGTTTTTCAATCCTTCTCTAGATATGGGCAATATGGGAATAATTATAGGTATGTGGGTTTACCTATAGTAGAAGTAGACCTCTAGGTTTAAGGGTTAGCTCCCTAAATTTACCTTGAAGTGTTTATCACCTATTATAACTATTTGTTTATGGGAAAAATGATATAAGTATGCATGAAATAAATCTACTCTAATGGGTTGATACACCATAAGTATTTCCACAAAACCTACAACACTAGCTTCAAAGTCCTAGAATGCTCTAACATTAGTATTTCAATATGGAGGTGATATGCATGAGGACTATCCAAAGTAAGTTAACCATAGATCAGTTATAGACACTAAGGCTACTTGTCCACTTGAAAATAAACACATACACTTGGAAACACTTCATATGACTTGATAGAGTGGAAAAACTTCCATTAAACATGTAAAGATTGAAAAAAGCAAGCATAGATGAATATCACGTAGCAATTCACTATACATCTCTTCACCCACTTTGACAAGATGATATATGAACTCAAACCAAATTGTATTTATTTTTCAAAATTAAATTATATAATTAAATAAATAGGGCTTCACCATACATGGTGTGGAATTAATCTATAAGAGCCAAAACTACTATTACTTATAGAATATGAGAGAGGAGAAAGGAAAATGAAGTCTAAGAGACACTAGAACATGTGTCAACATGAGATAAATAGTTACATTTGTATAGGAATGAAGCATGAGATAGACCATGCAAGGTTTATGTGGACATATGTCTTTCCAAGTATAAAACTCCTCAAATGTGGTGTAGGATTTATTTGTGTCCTAGATTTCACCCTTGTTGTGAAATGGGATTGTTCAGGTCCTCCTACTCAAATGTAGTCCAAAATGGGAATGACCCTAGGTTTTGGGTCGCCTAATCTTGGGTCAGACATCCAAAGAAGACCAGCTTCCTTCTAGATATAACACCTAAATTATACCTAAATTAACACTTTCTTGAAAAAGGGGAGAGAGATTAATAATAATCTATGAAAGCATGTAAAATGAGGTGATGCATCAATAATTTAAACACTTACTCTTTACACAAGACACACTATATGACACATTCAATACTAAAGAATATTAGTCCTCACATAAGTATTTCACAAAAGGTATTGATTAGCTATCAACTTAGCATGGGAGGGAAATTATTCACTTCAAACATACCAACTAACTATATATTGCACTTAGAATGACCTGTGAGAATTACAAAGCACTTCATGAAGGTGAGGAAAACCAGACAAAGGCAAGGAAATCATACATTCACTTAACCATAATACATAGATTCATAGAACACACTTCAATTTAGCTAGTAAAAATTAAGGAATCCAGTCTTTATTGCATAAAATAGGTGTTATAATATAAATCTTAGTATATCCTAAGTAAGCCAAAGGCATAAGATTCTTTTCTATAAAAATATCAAAGTTTTATTTTCTAAAAATTTCTAGAGCTAGCCACAATGTGGAAGAAGATGGGATATGTATAGAAAAAAGGGAGAGAGGGGGAGTTGTGATGGATTAGCATTAATCTAAGGATGTTGAGTCATGATCTTATCAAGAAGGAACTAATTTTTAAAATATTTGTAAAATAATTCAATTCTCCATTGTCCTTATCTAACTATCAAGTCTCCTTCTTGGGACTCTATGTTGATGAGGATAAAATTATTATATCTTGAAACTGACCAAACTGTGAAATATCTACTTTGGGTAGCTATAGCAACTTATTTGTCAAAAATGTGACCATATCAAAAGATGAAACACTTTTCCATAATAATCGCATAATATGCCCCTACTTTGAAACATGATCATAGGTCAATGATAGATGAAAACCAATTCATTTATTGGTTTTCATATAGCAAGAATATCGATGAAAACCCATAGACTACTTGATCTTATTATAACTATTAGTTTCCCATTTTTGATCTATATTAGGCCTAAAAAGACTTATTTTATCTCTAAGCATTTATAGAATTCAAGAACCTATTATATACATGAATTTTCTTCAATATATGGTGAACACAATCATGAAACCATACTGTAACTCTAGAGAATAGACCCTATATGTTTTAAAACTTCAAACCTGAGCTTCATATTGAGTTTTAATAGTGATGGGGCTTCATCTTAACTATATGATTGCATGTCATTGCTTAGCAATATTTTTCTAAACTTTAATGGTGACATAGTTGTTTAAAACACCTACTTTGGTTTGACCTTGACCATATGTTTGACCTCTAAATTGAACCCCCTTAGATTTTGACTTTTAATCTTACTCGTCAGTTTACTTTGCATGGAATGCATGTAAGCCATTTATTTACCTAGCATCTTAACATGCTCATGACACTTGGCATTCTCTTACTCTTCCTCAAGAGCCTTTAAATTTTTGACCTTGATTGCACCATCAATCTTGATCTATAAGAATGAACATGTACCATTGATCTTCTACTAGTTTAAAATGCTTGTGACACTTGGAAACTTCTCATTTGGCTTTGAGATCCATTGACTTGTTGACTCATTGCTCACCATTAGATATTCGATATGAATTAATACATACCATTGATCTGCCTAGACCCACTAACATCTATCATTCGATGCTCATTTTTTGGATATTTGTCAAGACACTTAAGATCTTTCCACTTGTCAACTTCTTTTTGATGCTGACCTTTTGACTTGTTACTCACCATTGATCTTCAATAAATGATTAAATGTGCTCAATTAGATCTTGATCCCATTGACATCTATCAAATCACCATTCACCATTAGATATTTGATATGATTGAATTCCATCCATTGATATTCTTATTTGAAATCAAATAGCTACTTCACAGAGATTATACTTGATGTCCACACGCTTATTTCATTATGTAATTCTAACTTTTAAGATTTATATCTTGAGATATCAAGCTCATCAAGACATGAAATTTATAGATCATGATCTAGGCATGAAATAAATCATGTTTATATAGTTTTTTGACTATGAGATTATTTCTAAGTGAACTTATAAAATTCTTAAACAAGCTAACCAATCCATTCTTGCATGACATTTGATGATGGTCTGGTTGTCTAAGATCACCAAATTCACACTTTAAGCTTGCTTAAAGTGTTTTAAAAGGTTTAAAATCCTAATTTATATCTTATTTAATTCCATATGTTCCTTGTGACATTGAATCACTCTTTAATCAAGACCCTTATCAACTTCTTATTCTAAATTAAGCACATGTAGGCCAAAATTGGCCAACATTTTTGGCAACTCAGCTGGGCAGCATGCCTACTATGCTTGAGAACTTGAACCATATACATGAATTTTGGTCTCATAAAGTAATGAAAAGTTTGACCCTATGTGTGAAAGAAATATTTTTGACTTGCAAAGACAAATAATTAAACCAAATAGGGAAAGAAACAAACTTTAAAGGGAAACTATCCTAACAAAATAGATATGTAAATAAAGCACTTATTTAGGACAAAAATATTTTTTTATAACAATACTTGGAGGGAAAAAATACCAACTAACTATGTATAGGGAACTTAGCTTCCTCAATAGTAATGTTTTAGATGTATCCCATTGACTGGGATAAGAAGCTCCTCACCATCCATCTTTAAAAGTTGGAAGACATTTTGGGATTTGTAGCTGGAGATTATGTATAGACCACTCCAAAGAGAGTCAAACTTTGTGTGCCTTCCTGCCTTCGCTCTGTCCTCATCCCACTTGAGGACCAAATCTCATTCTTTGAAATTTCCTGAAGAAGCTCCTTTGTTAAAAGATGTATTCACCTATGCTTGATGGGCTGGCCAACATAGATGCATGTCTTGTTTCTTCTAGATCCATGGTCTCAACATATCTAATTGCTATTAGTTCATTCTCTAACAACTCAATTTGATGTATCATTTCTAAAGTAGGGAATTCAAGAGAAATAGGTGTTCTTGCTTTTTTACCATGTACCAACTTGTATTGAGAGTTGGACATTGATCTTTTATAGGTGAGCCTATCAACCCATAGAGCTGAAATAACTTGAGATGTCATTACCTCTAATTCTCTTCAATAATCCTTGTGATGATCTTTAACAGTTCTTATTAGTGGACTCAACAAGGCCATTTCCTAGTAGATATTAATTTGATAAATTATTGAGAAAGATACTATGTTGAACTACCCACTCATTGATTATAGACCCCAAAAAGGCCATAGCATTGTCAAAAACAATGGTTGAAGGGACTCCAAATTTAGTAATCAAACCTTCATTTAAATCTAGAACATCAGACTCATTTATTTATTTTAATTCCACTACTTTTGTCCATATAGTAAAATAATTTGTAGCAATCAATATCCATTTATGTCATAATCTTGAATGGGGGTTAATGAGACCAATAAATTCAAATATTCATTATATAAAGGGTTGATTTACTATAATTGGTTGGAGAGGTAAGGCTACAAGTTTCACTTTTCCAACAAACATAGCACACTATCTACATTTCTTGACCCATGCATGATAATCACCAAATATGCTTGGCCAATAATACCCACCTCTCATGATCTTGTGGGTTGTGGTCCTTACTAAATAATGCCCTTCACCTTGTCCATCATAGAACTTTATAAGAAAATTTTTATTTTGATGTTGTTTAATGCATCTTTAAAAAATGTCATTGATATCTTTTTTTCACAAAATACTATCAAAAAGAAGAAATGGAATGGATTGAAATCTAAAATATCTTCTTTTTGAAAGAGTTAGATGAGAGGAATAAATAACATCCTCAAGGTTACCAAATCATGGGACCAGTTGGAAGGTGAAGTATGATTAGTTGTAGCTTATTCATTATTTGGCACCAAAACCATCTCATTTGCCTCTTACAAGTCTTGGGCTAGGTGTTCACAAAGCACTTTGCCTCTAATTAGATTTGTGATCTTGATCTCCACATCAAACTCCATTAACTTGGTTATCCAACCAACTCTCTTGTCATTTATATCCTTGTTCAAGAGAAAATCCTTGACTCTTGAATGTGTAACCATTAAGTGTATCTTATTTTTAGACAACAAGTATATAAACTTATTAAGAGACCTTATAACTGAAAGTACATGCTTTTCAAAAAAAGAGTACATTGTTTCATATTCTTCCAAGCCTTGATTGAAGAAATTTATTGGATGCTATAAAGATTCATGATTCTATTACATAAGAATACCTAAAATAGTGTCAATGTTAGCATATGTGTACAAGATAAAATCCTTTGTGAAATCAAGGTTTAGGAGTGTAGGAACACTGGCTATTGCTTTTTGATCTCTTCAAATATTTTTACTCGTTCTTTGGACCAATTGAAACTCTGACCCTTCTTTAGCATGATTGTAAGTAGCCTAGCTAAAGTGAAAAAATATGAAATATATCTTCTTATAAAATTAATTTTTCCTAAGAAGATTTTCAAAGCTTTCTTGTGCTCAGGTAACAAAAATGCAAGAATTGAATCTATCATATCAGGATATATACTTGTACCATGTTTTGAAATCACATGTCCAAGAAACCTACCTTCATGGATAGAGAAAACACATTTTTTAGGATTAAGAGACACCCCAAATTGTTTGCACCTTTCAAACACTTTCTTGAGGTGAATCATGTGCTCATCTACATTCTTAGAGAACATTGTTATGTCATCCAAATAAACAAGTATAAACTTGATAAGGAGAACCTAAAATGCCATATTTATGGTTTTTTGAAAAGTTTCTCCAACATTGGATAAACCAAAGGGCATCTTTATATATGCAAATGTCCCCCACTTTATGGTGAAGGCTATTTTGAATTGGTCTTCTTCCTTGACCAAAATCTGATTGTAACCACTATAGTCATCCAACAAGGAAAAACTTTTTGAACTTGTAACTAATTGTAAAAAAATTTCCATAGATGGCAAAGGATAGTGGTCTTTAAGGGAAGCCTTGTTCAAGTCATGAAAGTCAACACATAGTCTAATTTCACCATTCCTTTTCCATAATGGAACAAGGTTTTCTACCCAAGTTGAGTACTTGATTAAAAATAGAATAGCTAACTCAACGAGCTTATGAAGCTCAGCTCTCATCAAAGGCTCAAGCTTTGGATGATAGGCCTTTGTCTTTCTCTTACTGGATTTATTTCAATTTCTAACTCAGTGGTGTGTTGATCTAGACTTGTATCAAATACTTTAAGGTCACTATATTTCCATGTAAATACATCCATAAAACTTAAACATAACTTAATGAAAGTTTCCTTCTTTAAAGGAATGCAAACCTTACTTAACTTCAAGTTCTTACCAGTTACAATCTCCACATTTGTATAGTGTTCCTCCTTTGTTGACAATGAAGACTTTTCTTTTCTCAATTTATCATCTCTAATAAATATGTTATCAAGGGTGACCAACCCTTTTGATAACTTATTTGTTTTTAGCTACACAATCTGGTCACCATACTACTACAAGAACTTGTCTTCATTCCTTGAGGAAAATTCAGCCTCTTCTTGTAAGAACCTAACAATATGATTTCCATATTTAAACACATGAAAATTGTCATGGTTTTTTGGAATAGGTCTTATAACCACCTTAATGTATGACTAAACCTTTTTATTCTTTATATCAGCTAGGATACTGAATTGTGACCTAATGATAGCCAACCTATCTACATGTTTGTTCTCATTTCTTGATATGGAAAAAATATTGAAATCTTGAAAGTCTTCAAGTAAGTCCCATACTCTATGCTTATAATACCTAAGTAATTAATTATTTCATATATTAATATCTCTTATTTTGTGAACTACCAGTTCACTATCACCAAATACTTTTAAGGTATTGACCTTCATTTTTCTTTCCCATTGCAAACCATGAACTAGTGCCTCATATTCAACAACATTATTTTAACAACCAAATTGAAACTTGAGAGAAGATAAATACCTTTTATTGGATGGAGAAATAAACATCATTCCATCTCTAGTTTCATTTTTTTTCCTTGATCCATCAAAGTATAGTTGCCACAGGCCATCACTAGACTCATCATCCTTCATCAATGTTGAAATTGGTGTATCATTTTCATGAAGGTAATAAACACCAAGTCCTACTTATTCAATTAACTTATAAGGATAATTTCAATTAAAATTATAATACCATTCATCAAGGAATAGATTTGGGAATCCATCTAGAGGTGACTCAGTTTTCACTTCACTATTTTATTATACCTTATCTGAGATAGTGCAATTAGTGCTCACCATACTTGGCATATATGGCTCCAAATGGAAACATGAAATGGGTTTAGAACATATTATTACCTTATTACCATACATATTCTTAAACATAAAATATGTCCAATCAAATGATAAGTATCCTCTGATCTTTGAGGTAAAGTCCCTTGATAGACATATGGCAAAATAGGGAGGTAAGTCCACCACTACCACATCTTGTTGAATGGTAACATTGGGAAAAGCATGTAGTGTTAACATTATATCTTTTATCATGCTTAATATATTTTTTGGTGACCCATCTAGTTAAAATAATCCTTTAGTATTTGGTTTATAGACAAGACCAATCTTATTTGCAATTTACTTAGGCATGATAGTGCTACTGGCTTTACTATCTACCATATAATTATGAAGTAAACAATCACCAACTATTAAAAAGAGGTAAAAATGAGGATTTTTGTGTGATTTTACATTGGTTTTATCACCTTTACCATTTTAAGTGTCTGTTGATCTTGTTGCTTGGTTGGCTAGTCTAAATTAGCCAAGACAACACCTTATTTCTCAATTAGTTCTCGAGATAATATGAGGGATGAAAGATCTTGGATGATCTTGTCCTTTTTGCCATAGAATAGAAAGGTAATCCCACATGATAATATTGACATTGGATTTATTCATCTGATCTATTATTCTAAATGAGGTTTCACTAACGTTTGGCTACACCTTGTGAACCACTTATTGTTCTCTAATCATAGGTATTTGAGTGACCTTCTTAGCCTCTGAATTCTAATTTTTTTGTGTTATAGGGGCAGTAGTTTGATTCTTGATACTATTAATAACAATATTAAGATTACTAGAAGCATTGCTCACATCTTGAACTTCCTCAATCACTCTTCTTTTATCTCTAGTCAAAGCTACAACTTGACCACTTATGTTGCTAGTCTCAGGAATTTGATTGAATGTAACATGATCATCCATTTTATAATTCACATTAATGGCATCAAGTTTCCCTTGAACTTTTTGAGCCTCTCCTTAGGGTACCAAATTTGTCTCTTGATATTGACCCTCTTAAAGAGAAAACTCTTCTTGGGTCATTTATGGCATAGTAATATCCTATGATACCAAGGCTTGGTTTTGAGTATCATTTGGATTAAAATCCTGCCAACCTCAATCTTGCATCAATTTTTTTTGGGCAGGTGTGGGAACAATAACTCTTGAACTGGAGGGTACATTATGGTCAAGGGATATATATGGTATACCTTGAGTTATGGTTCTTTGAGATTGGTAAGGTGGTTTACTTTCTCTAAAACTTTGATAAAGAGGCCTTTGATCTCTAAAAGATTGATAAGAGGTCTGATTATGTTGTTGATAAGGCCTACCTTGGTACTATTGTCTCTTGAGTTGAACTATTTCATTCCCAAAATCTTGTAGCATACTTTTCAAATCTCTCATCTCATTAGCCTGATTAGAAGGGGTTATAATTTGGGCTTTAGGGGATGAAATAGGGAATATATATGGGATTTAAGGAACTTGAGGGGTTGGGATAGGTTTAAACTCTAGGAACATAGGCATTAGGGGCATTGGAGAAAGCTTACCATCTTGTATCAAATTATTATATGCTCTTATTACAACCTCATAGGCATTTGGTAAGGTATTAACACCCATGGACTATATCATCACACTAATATCAGAATTAAGGGATTTCAAATAGTACAAGAAGGCATACTCTAGGGATAGTCTAACCAATGTAGGTATTCTATTCCATGTCTTTTGGAATATAAGGTTAAAATTAGACATGAATTCATGGAGGTATATTTTAATGGTAGTTAGTTATTCAACTAAGGATAGTTGATTAGATTTTTCTTCAAATTGTCTAATTAAGGCTACACCCAACTCATACTAGGTAGCAATCGAGGTCAAAAGAAGATTTATATACCATTGCAATTCTTTTCCTTTGAAAGAAGTAGCTAGAAGTCTAATAGCCATATTATCTTGAACAACAATATGAACAAATCAAAGGTTACCAACATCTTGGATATGCTCAATAGCAGTTGTTTTATCCCATTCTCCTAATAAGAAAGGGATACTCTTAAGGGCAGCTATAAAAATATCATTGTACTAGGATAAATTCAGGAGACTAACCCTATTGAATAGAACAAACACTTGATTCCTGATGACCATTTGGGTAATGGGGAAAATAGCTAAGACTAAAATAATAGGATAACCAGGAGATGAATATTTATTTTGACAATAAGGATTTATCCTATTGAATCTTTATTTTTTATAAGAAGTAGAAGGAAACTCAATGAATTCAAAAGGAATACCTTTACTTGCTTACCTTATAGTAACCTTTGGCATGAAAACACTATCTAGATGATGTTATGAACTATGAAACTTGAAGAATATTTAGATTTTGATGATGGTGAATTTTTCTTGTTACTACAAGTATTTCTTCTCAATCCCAAACTTTATCTATGCGAAGGAAAACTTTGTCCCATTGGGCATGCCAAAAATGTTGGTGTCCTAGATTGCACCCTAACTAATCAAGAGGATTGTTCAAGTCCTCCTACTCAAACCTAGTCCAACATGGGAATGACCCTAGGCTATGGGTCACCTAATCTTGGGTCAAACCTCTAGATAAGGTTGGCTTCCTTCTAGATCTATTAACTAAACTAGACCTAAATTAACACTTGCTTGGAAAAGGGGAGAGAGATTAATAACAATATATGAAAGTATGTAAAATAAGGTGATGCACCAGTAATTTAAACACTTAAACTTTGCACAAGACACCCTATAAGACACATCCAATACTAAATAAGATCAATTCTCACATAATTATTTAATGAAAATGCATTTATTAGCTATCAACTTAGCATGGGAGGGTAGTTTTCCACTTCCAAACTAACCAACCAACTATATATTACACTTAGAATTACTTGTGAGAATTAAATAACACTTCATGAAGGTGAGTAAATTTAGACATAGGCAAGGAAAACATACATTCACTTAACCATAATGCATAGATTCATAGAACACACTTTAATCTAGCTTGAAAAAATGAAGGAATTCAATCTTTATTTCATAAAATAGGTGTTATAGTACAAATCTTAGCATATCCTGAGCAAGCCAAAGGCATAAGAGTCTTTTCTCTAAAAATATCAAAGATTTATTTTCTAAAAATTTCAATATCTGGCCACAATATGGAAGAATATTGTGTGTGTGTGTGTGTGTGTGTGTGTGTGTGTGTGTGTGTGTGTGTGTGTGTGTGTGTGTGTGTGTGTGTGTGTGTGTGTGTGTGTGTGTGTGTGTGTGTGTGTGTGTGTGTGTGTGTGTGTGTTTGTGTGTGTGTGTGTGTGTAAGGGAGGAGAGAGAGGGAGTTATGATGGATTAGCATTAATTTGAGGATGTTGAGTCATGATCTTATCAAGAAAAAACCAACTTTTAAAAGCTATGTAAAGGAACTCAATGCTCTATTGTCCTTATCTAACCACATGCTCTCCTTCTTGGGACTCTGTGACATTTTATACTTGCTTTGTTGATGAGGATAAAATTATCATATCTTGAAACTAACAGAACCATGCCATATTTTCTTTGGTCAGCCATAGCTACTTGTTTGTCAAAAATGTGACCATATCAAAAGATGAAACACTTCTCCATAATAATCACATAATCTACCCCTACTTTGAAACATGATCATAGGTCCATGATAGATGAAAACCATTTCATTTATTGGTTTTTTATATAGAAATAATATTGATGAAAATCCATAGAATATTTGATTTATTACAACCACTAGCTGCCCGTCTTTGATCCCTATTAGGCCTAAAAAGACTTATTTTACCTCTGAGAATTTACAGAATCCAAGAACCTATTATATGCATAAATATTATTCAATATATGGTGAGAATATTCATAAAACCATACTACAACTCTAGAGAATAGACCATGTATGTTTTAAAACTTCAAACTAGAGCTTCATATTGAGATTTAATGATGACGAGGCTTGATCTTGACTGTATGACTACATCTCATTATTTAGCAATGTTCTTTTGAACTCTAATGGTGACATATATATTTGAAACACCTACTTTGGTTCAACCTAGACCATATTTTTAACCTTTATATTAAACCCCCTTAGCTTTCAACTTTCAATCTCGCTCATCAATTTGTTTTGTATGGAATGCACATGAGCCATTGATTTACCTGGCAGCTTAACATGCTTATGACACTTGGTAGTCTCTCACTCTTCCTCAGGATCCTTTAAATTATTGACCTTGCTTGTAATTTTGATCTTGATCTATATGAATGAATTTTTATCATTAATATTTTGCCAGTTTAATTCACTTATGAGACTTGGTAGCTTCTCATTTAGCTTTGATATCCATTGACTTTTTAACTCATTACTCACCATTATATCTTCAATATGAATGAATATGCACCATTGATATATCTAGACCCATAAAAATCTATTAATCAATGTTTGCCATTATATCTTTATAGAGACACCCAAGATCTTACCAATTTTCAATTTCTCACTGATGTTAAGCTTTTGACTTATTACTCACCACCAATATTCAATGTATAATTAAATGTACTCCATTAGGTCTTGAGACCCATTTATATCTATAAAATCACTACTCACCATTTTGAATTTATTAAAATTTATTCCAACCATTGATATTTATTATTTTAAATCAAATGACTACTTCACAGAGTTTAAACTTGATGTCCACGTGCCTGTTTCATTATGCAAGTCTAACTTTGAAGTTTTATATCTTGAGATAGCAAGCTCATCAAGATATGAAATTTATAGAGCATGATCTAGGAATGAAATACATGATTTACATATAATTATTTGACTCTAATAGTATTTCTAATTGAACTTATAAAATTCTCAAACAAGTTGACCAATACATTCCTACATGACATTTGATGATGGTTTGGTTGTCTAGGATCACAAAATTCACACTTTAAGTTTTCTTAAAGTGTTTCAAAAGGTTTAAAATGTAATGTGATATATTATTTAATTCCATACACTCCTTCTAAAATTTAATCACTCTTCAATTAGGACCTTGATCAGCTTCTTATTCTAGATGAGGCACATGTAGGCCAAAATTAGCCATCAAGACTCTTCAATTTGCTCCTTAAAAATTATCTTCATCATTTGGACATCCTCGAACACTTAAAAATATACTATGGATAGATTAAATCATTTAAATATGAGTTAGGGGTTATAAATAATCTCTAACATGCATTATATGTCCTCTTAATCATCAATATTCTTCTGGCCAAGTGTTCTAACTAATTGTAGTGTTAATCACCCTTCTTTCACTCACCTCTCACACTTGGTACCAAATTTGTCTTAAGTTTTCCAATCCAATCCATGAATATGGTGATGTGAAATTTTTATATAGTCCTCATTCCCTTAGATTCATCAGGTTGACCTTAAAAGGCCTCCTAATTGAAGTTATCACCTTCTCACTATGTGATCATTCTTTATTCACTATGCCAGTTTGGACTGGCTAAAGTGAAGGTGATAATAGAGATACTTGTGAGATTATTTGAGGTAATAAATAGAAATTAGAGATTATATTAGGCCCAATTTATCTCCTAAAGTGACCTACATCTCTTGAAACCCTTTTGTACTTACACAACACATAAATCTATCAAAGAAACTAGTTTTGTACCCTATCTGTACAAAAAGGGAAGAAGAAAATCTAATAAAAAATAGCCCTGGGGAGTAATTTTCAATTTCCAATCATATCACAAGTAATTATATCCCTCATAGATGCCTTTCCTTCTTTTTTTTCTCCATCTAGTCATCAATAAGGGTTTTGGAGGGTTTTGAGATGTTTTGGCTCATAAGGATTGTTCATACAATCCTAACATTCAATCCTCTAAAAAATTCCACTATGACATTTATTTTAACCCTCTTCAATATCCCGCAATTCCTTAGGGTTCCATCCTAGACTTCCATGTATTTTCAAGCTTCCAAAGATGGCTTCTCAAGCTTTCTAAGGTATTCTATGTAGGCCTGAGTTAATATGAGCCAAGATTGGCCTTTATATGGGACTTATTTGTAAACTAAAATATCTAAACACTCTCATATCCCCATCTAAAGTTGACCCAATTCATTTCAATGTTTTCTTGGAGTTAGAAGTGATGACTACACCCCTTTAGGGTTTTAGGCCTAGTCAAGTCCTAAAAGCTTGACTATGTCCTGGATGCCCAAACTTGAATTTTATAGTTATAATGATTTAAAGGTCTTGGAATTACTTTTCCATGTCTATATTAACCTTACACACTTTAATTTCAATGATTCAACACTTATGTCTCATCTTTTATCACCTACCTACCTCTATGTGTAGACTTAACTACCTGTGAGTAACCCCTATCTGAGATACAATAGAGGGTATCTCCCCTATTTGCTTAGGAAATTTGAAGATATGGGGAGCTCAATCAAGTATTAGAGACCATTTGTGTTGAATTTCAAGGTTATTTTACACTCTTATCACCTCCAAACCTCATGAAACTTGAGACAAACTTCCTAAATACTTATTGTGTGCAAAGATTTCGGACATAGACTATAGGTGTGCTTGAAAATAGCTCTTAACATGTTTCCATTGTCTATGAATATCATTTAAATTATCACTACTATTATGAGTATATGTAAAAGTATGTTCATTATCCAACCCTTTCTAAAACTCTTCAATGTATAGCTTGCACTTGGTAGGCCTAGTTGATATTCAGATGTGATTATGTATTTCCTCATAAAAGAGACATGCCTATAGGTGTGCTCTGTAGGGTTAAACCTTATGCACTACCTTAAAACCATCTTCAATTCCTTTATGATCCATTTCAAATCATTTTAACTTGTATTATCATAAATACTTGTGATAAAACTAGATAATCACATGTTAGTGCAATGTCATCCTACAGCTGACTATAGGTGACCATCCTTGAAGCAAAAAGGGATCATGTAGATGACTCACAACCTTTAAAACTATGATACACCTCATGGAAACTCTTTAGAGTCTTGAAACCAACTCCATTTTACAAGTTATTGTGTTTTTAGGGTTCATCACTTAGTTCAAACCATGAATCTTGAAATTACTCAAAGTCAGACTGTAAGTGAGCTTATTTAGGGTAAGGCACACTTGTAGGTGGTGATGCAGGTTCATATTTAGTAATTGCACCCCTATTTATGTTATTTAGATAATTTAGTGTACCTCTCACCTCATTAGGATCATTTTTCATGATGATAACTCTTGTTAAGCCACCTTAAATTATAAGGTCACTTGAAAGTTCAAGACCTTATAGAGAATATTAGCCTTCTATAGTGACAAAATGCATGAATTAGGAGCCTTCTTTAAATCACTTGTGAGACCAAACACCCACTCTTATTTTTAAATATATTACCCCTACATGATTTTTATATGACAAGATCATTTATATTCATCTATGTTCATGTCATCTCATCATATGGAAGCATCAAAAGTAGACCAAGCCTTTTTTTAAAAAAAATTAAGGTAACCAGTCCCTAAAATTCCTTCTCCACATATATACATGACTCCTAAGACCTTCCTACCTCTCTATGGATTAAAAATGGTTCTTATGACATCTTCAAACATTCTCAAACTCTTATGAAGGCTCAAACAAGTTTAGACTCTTCCATGACTACCTTCAGGTCTTTATGAAAGCCACCTGTAGGTGCGATTGCAAAATGCAGTGTAGTGAATACAAGACATAAGTAATGTACATATTATATGACCTTATAACCAGTCTTAGACCCTCTCAAGGTGTTCAAATAATTTTTTTCCATCATGAAGTATTTTAAACCAATTTAAAATTCTCTTCTTAATGTGATTGTCTCATGTGCGGCACTTGTAGGCATACATTAATGGTACAAGACTGTGTGTAGAGAAGAACAAGTGTCACAGTCAATCATATATCATTTGGAGAGATTAAATTTATTTTTCATGTTTTAATAATGTGTTAAAATCCTTAATACCCCTCATTGCAAGTCCATGAACATTTTTAAAGATTCATACACCTCATTCAGTTGATTGTATATGATAATTATGTAGAAAGTTGACTATATTTTGAGTTTCTTGATTGTAACTCTATGTGAGACCCTTTGAAACTGAGCTTGGAAAGAGAGTGGTTACCAATACATGGGTAATATTAAATACAACATATCACCATATTCTAAAGCCACTACAAGGACATTAAATTCTTTGTAAATTGTAAAAACTTGTCTGCAACATAGCAATGGTGATCTTACCTACAACTTAAGATGCTTGGACCATAAAATCACCTCTAAACATGAAAAAAAGGATTTAGACCATGAAAATAATATTTCCACTTCCTTTGGAAGTAATTTCACCAACTAGATTATACAGACAAGATCATACAAGAAGAAAACCTATAGGGTATGGGAAACAACATGCAAAAAGAGACAATCAACTTCTTAATCATGGTTCATAAAGCACAAGTGACCAATATTATAAATCTTACCATGAAATGTAATTTTACTTATTTTAATAATACCCCACAAGATCATTTAACCTGAAACCTCTCCTACTGGTCGTACCATCAACAGACCTATTGCCCAATTTTGTATGTCTAGTGGAATGATGGAGGAGGAGAATGGTTTTCAACAATTTTTGAGAATTCTAAAGCTGATAAAGAATTGAAATAAGTTTAGGGAAGTTGAATATCCATTACAAAATCTTACCACACATGCCACTTTCTTCTATAGGTCATACAACTACTAAAACCTCCTCTTTTTCACTTATTTTCTTGATTTCAGTTAGGATCTTATAAGTTTTTATTTATAACTGAAAATACTGATAATGCCCTAACATATTGAATGTTGAAAGAGATTTTTAAATACTTATACACCTAGGAATATCATACCTTGATAAATGGCCCAAATATGACCCTTAAGTGACATAGGCCTAAAGATGAATATGACTAATGTAAATGACACATTAAATAACATCAAATAATACCATGACACAGCCTATAGGACCATAATATACCCCTATAAAAAAATATTTACTATATGGGATTGACTTATTTTGACTTGTGGTCAAAATAGTCAATAGTTCCCATGTAGATTGCACGGTGAGTACTAAGTAAAAGTTGGTGACCTTCGAGCTCCCTGCTAGGCATTCTATGTAGATAGCAGTCATAGGTATTGTTCATATATTTGGCCTCATAAATCCCATTCTTTATTCCATGGATGTTGAGTGTATAATTTCCCAAACATCCCCTAAACTCATTGGGTCTAAGTCATCTTGCTTAGTGAGATATGAGTATTTGAGTTGATGGTTTGAGATGGTTCATTAGGACATTAGAGTTTGAGAGAGGTGATATAACCAAGTTTGACACTTTTTTTCCTTTACTTATCTAAAATACTCTCTTTCATGCCTAAAACATCATTATACACCTCCTCATGGCCTTCGATCTACTTGGGGGGTCTAAGTTTGTCGATAAGATGGAGGTTGGGGTTTTGAGACCTAAGGGTGGCTCTAGGCCTTACAGGTCTAAACTAAAGTTTAGGGCCTTGGTCCATCTATAGGTGTGTTTTATAGTATTAATGTCACCATATCATTCCCTTCCACCTATTTCCACCCTTTTGAAATTGTTCCTAGTTGCTCTAATCACCATCATAGTCCTTATCTTTCTTAGGCCTAAGTGCTTGAAAGTAGTGTTGGATACCTAGAGTAAGTTCTTATCTCTCCTTCTATAGTGATAATGGACTTTGAAACCCATATAACATTATATTAGTATTAGGTAACACTCCTTGGACTATACTCTTTTCAATTTTTCTATTTTTCATATCATATCTTGCCTAGGGTTTATGAATCACTAGATTTGTATATTCCTAATGGCTTGGTTGAGTGATTTCATGCCTCAACTTGAGGCCCTTATACCATAAAAACCTTGTAATTCATTCTCACTTCCTTATTTGATGTTTTTATATCCTAAATAGCCTTTAAACATGCAAATTTATTCCATCTCTATACACAAGCCTAAAATTGCCTATTTTAGGCCTAGTAGACCTAATTAGGCCATTAGGTTCTCTTTTGCTTATCTCAAAATACCAAAGGGTTCACTGTAGAATAAGAGCCTTAATAAAATAATTTAGATACCCTATTATCTCTCTTTCACCCCTCTTCACCATGCATGTTTCATCACCTTTCACTCTCTTACTCATGACCCTACTATAGACATCTAATTCCTATCACTATTGTGCTAAAATTATTAATCTAAGAAATATTTTACAACGCATAATCTATGCCAAAATCACTAAAATAAACTAAATGGTTTGAGATTGTCATGTACATGTGTTGATTTAGGCTAATTTATCCCTAAATGGGGAAATGCATTTGATATGATTATTATCTTTTCTCAAATGACTTTGAGTTAAATTTCAACCACATAAAATGATGCTCTAGAGCACTAAATCCTTCTAATTTGGTAGCACGCATCCCGTGCATGTGTTATTTTGTATCCATACTACCCTAACTAGGGTATTTTTTTATATGCAACTGATACCTTATAATTATACTCTAGTCAAATTATGACTTAGTAAAATGACATTTCCAACCAGGTTGATTAAGCGTGCAACAAATTTCTAAAGAATTGCAAAAAAATAAGAAAATCCACTTAAGCAAATTAAACCAAATCAATACCCTAAGTGAAAAATACATGAAAGTTATTGAAAATATATGTAAATTCATTCCTTCAATCTACATCACCCTATGACATTATCTATGGGGTGGCATCCATAAGCCATTAATGGAACAAATATCAAGATTAAGCCTTCCCATGCCTCATTAATGCCCCATTTATACAAATATTTATGACTTGTCCCTCCAAAAATTAATTTATTCATGGCCACACATCTTGATCTCAAGATAAAAGGTCATGGTTGATACTAAATATTTTCATAAATCTATAAATATAGGGCTTCACCATTGATTAAGAGAGATTGAATGTGTAATTTTATAATGCATAATTATCTTCACAAAGTTTCATAGATATTCACAAATTGATCAAACTCATGAGCCTAAGCCATTAGTGCATTAATAAATGATGGATAATATTATTACCCATCATTGACACAAACTTGGAACACCAAATCTAGGGAAAAACATGTTTCTTGGCTACACTTTGAAGGAGGGACATTATTTGGAAGGATTTTTAGTATTCCTTATTTAAATAGCTTGTAGAATACATTTAAAACACCCCATGAGGGAGTGGGCTTGATGTTTTATTCTCTATATGTTTTTTTATGAGAGATTTCTTGACTAATGCATCTTTTAATCCTACTCTACATTTTGGTATGCCCAGTGGGACTCCCACCTCACACAAGTCTTTACACCTTCTAATTTTTCATTTAGACCCTATTTGGAGGTTCTTTTTCATTTCTTTTTCTCTAATTTATGTTCCCATGGCTTCTAAGACAAATGGTGGGATTGACCTATGAAATAGCAGGATCACTCTAGAAGTAAGTGGGATCAACTTGAAGATCAATAAGATTGAATTATGGAATGACGAGAATGTGTTTATGAATGGAGAGATCAATTTTATACACCTTATATTTTCTTTTGTTTTTTATAGGATTGGTGATATCACTCTATGAATCAATGAAATCACTCAATAGAATGGTGGGAACATACTATAGATTAGCAAGATCACTCTACAGATTGGTAGGAAATGGCAAGATTATCTGTACTTGAAATAGATAAGTGACTATTATTTTTTTAATTAATTTTTTCAGTTTGATAGGATCACCCTGTGCGTTGGCAAGTTTTCCCTACTAATCAGTGATATCACCCTATCAAATGGAAAGATTGCAAACCAATGGTGTCTTTATTCTATCTTTCATCAGGATCTCCCTATGAAATGGTAGGAATGCTCTAGTAAATGGTGAGATTACCCTGCACAACAAAATAGAGACTTAGAACAACAAGCTAGAAGTTTATGCTAACAATTCACAACCTCATTTCAGACTTCTAACATCCTTTTTATAGGCTTTAAAGGCATTTAGTCTCCATTTTAATATCAAATTAAGGGAAAAATTTCATTCATACTTCATTTTGGTGCCTTAAAAGGAACTCTCACATTAGCTAAACACTCTTAAGAGTTATATTTTCATGCTTGTTTCTTGAAATTGTTTATTTTCTAGCAAAATGAGTGTTATGTGTATGCTCTATCCCCATCCCCTTTAGGGAACTTAGGTGACCAAAATCACTCATTATTTGCATTTATGCCTTGTCAAAATGTGTGAAAATAAATTTGATATGGCCCTCCTCAAATCCATATGGTTTGGGTGATTTTTAAATGACCTTAAAGTCTTTTCACTTATCTTTATTTTTATGTAATTTGGCTTATGAGCGAGAGTTCATAGCCTCCTCATGGGTTATCTAAGATAATGTTAACCTGGGAATTCATCTCCCAACATCATCTCAACCCCAATCTATAGGGGGTATATAAATTGAGTTGGTGAATCACTAGGAAGTTAGTTTGAGTGGTTAAATTACCTTCATTAGTGACTGTTACCCTCAAAATGTATGATCAACTTAAAAATTACACTACACTAAGAAAGTAACAGATGTAGTGGTTGTGAAAAGTATAATTCATTTTCATAACAATCCATTTTATGTAAATCTAATTGATGTGAGAATATCTTGTGTTAGACACACTTGGGACCATTTAGATGCATGAAAATTTAGTTTTAGAATAACCCCACTTATTACAGACATATTATTGATACAGGGTGAGTAGCCCAAAGTTCCATGTTGTTTTACAAACTCTTGAGAGAATAGGGGGTGTAAAAACCCTACTTTCCATGCACTTTTATTTTTGGTTTAACAATTAAAATCCTCTCAAGAGTAAGTATATAGACAGAATTCAACATTATCATGCAACGTTGTCAGTTTTAAGATTTTGGACATTACACTTGGTGCTTTATCATTTTATCCTTTATTTTCTTGGTATTTTTGAGTCTAAAACTATTTGAAAACTAAAACATGTCATAAGACCAAACACTTTTATATACACCATTTTATTTGAACAAAGAGGTGTTATGTTGACCAAATTGAAACCACTTTTTGCCTTGTTCAAAACATCATTTAGAACATTATGTTTGTATTTTTTAAACAACATTTTTATGTTGTCTATTTGAGTCTAGACCTTTTTCCTAGTTTGCAAAATATCAAAGTCCTTCATTTTTATCTAAAATTTGAAATCTCACCTTTTTAAGTTCTAAACTAGGGTGCTATCACTTTACTATTTGCACTTAGTTTGAGTAAACTTAGGTATGATTTCTCATTTTTATTGAAGTTCATTGCCTAGACTCATCATCATTTTATTCTCATTATGGAATTATATTATCTACCATTCGCTCACGCTCTAAGTTCTTGGACCATTCTACATGTTATTACCATGTGGTGGCTTATGTTGCCTATTTGATTTTAGCTTTATAATTGGGATTTCTTGTGTTAATTCATCTTTTGATCTTCTTCGTTCACATTTTTATCTTCCTAATCAAAAATACCTTCTTCTAATTTTCTATTCATAACTCATCATAGTTGTATCTATCTTTTATGGTATTAACATCTCTTTGACCTAAGTTTGTTGTTCTAGCCTACATTTTAGGTTCCAAAGTTATCTTACCCTCTTCTAATTTGTTGATTTCAACCCACCAAAGTTGAGTAAAATTTTAACCACTTTCTTTTAATTGTGTGGTATTACACAACTTATTTTATTATAGTCTCTTTTTACCTTGTCATTTGTTTGCATAAATCCAAAACATGCCTTTTTGACATTTTCAAAACACATTTCACATCTTAGTAAATGAGAAAATAATTTTCTAACCATGATGCAAAGGTATACTCGTAGTGGGATCTCTTATGGCCCTAGTTATGAGGAAGAGCATTTTTATGATGGATAGGATAACTCTATTGTGTTGAAAGATATTCTAACAACCATAAGGTCTGAGGAAGACTATTATAAACATCAATCCTTACAAGACAAAGATGAATCCCTCTTAAGGTTGATAAAATCAAGTGCTAAGTTACCACCATATTTCCCTATAGAACAATTACATACACTGGTTAGGGTATAAGAACAACAATGGGAGAAATATCTCACTCATATTTAAATATACAACATTACTTATTATATAAAAATATGAAGCACTCATATATTTTTCATCCGATGATCAAGATCTTACTACCAAAATCAAGAAAATTAGTCAATAGTATGTAGACTAGCTTATCACAGACTTAACTGAATCTTTGGCCACAAATTCAATAAATAATAATGCTTCTAAAGAAAAAGATAATGTGATAAAATAATCACATCACACCTTTGTTTAGAACACATCTAAAATAGATCCTATCATCTCATCTGAACAAAACAAACCTAGAGAGGCTTCACAACATGCTTCACTAGATCGGAGCATATGTTTTTCAATCACCAAGAGGCTTTTGTCCCTTCACAAGATCAAGGGATGAAAATTTAGCACATATTGAGTTTATTACTCAAAACACTTTGGAAATTTCATCTCAAATAACACATCCTTTGGTAAATCAATCATAAACACCTCAAAACTAGAAGTATACTTATAATTCACGATGGTAGATTTTAGGGAATGTTTATGAACCTAAGAATCAATGGTTAACCTAATCAAATGAAGGAGTAAACCAAAATAAAGTTTCATATCATAGATTTTATATCCATAACAAAACAACACAATAGGGGCAAATATCACCCCCAACAAAATTATATTCCACCTACACATGCACCAAACATGTAGGAGTGGAATTCGATAAAAAAAATCATGTCAAGATTGGAGATAGGAAATTGAGTCAAGAAATATAAGTTTGATGTGATATGTCCATATTTTTTTAACTTAATTATTCTCAATGTCCCATTTCCACCTCACTTTGAGGCACCCAAATTTGATAAATACAAAGGTAAGGGTGACCCTCAATAATTTATCCAAGCATTTTTTGTATTGTGCCTAGAGGTAGATTATAGCAATTTTTATTTGCTTCACTTATTTCTAGGTAGTTTGGATAGATAATATTTGGATTGGATACTCAAAATACCTAAGGGATCGGTGGTGATTGGAATAATTTTTCTAAGAAAATTATCAACTATTTCTCTTACAACATTGAACATGAGTTGATTTTGGTCAACTTATTCAAAGTCAAACAATGAGATGGGGAAAGTTTCACAACATATCTACAATGATGGAGATCATTAGCTTGACACTTTAAAAACAATTTTCTAAATAAACAACAAGATGATATTTTTACATAAAACCTAAACCCTAACATAGATCATAATCTATGACTCACTTGTGCAAATGCATTTGAGGGAATCATAGACAAGGGTGTACATATTGAGAAGGCACTTATCACTAAATGCCTTTTCAAAATTTATTCATAGGGTAAAATGTCTAATCAGCTATTCAAGTTATTGTAGTAGTGAAACCTAAAGTGTTTAACAAAAAAAAACATGGTAGAGAATGGAGTGATTAAATCTAGACATGTACAAATGGTGTAAGCTCTACCAGCTCCAAATATCAACTAGAACCACATAATCCACTAACTAATTTACAAAGGGTTCTTCTATAAATGGAATTTAATAAATAAAAAGTATTTATAAAACTAGGAGAGCCTATTAAAGCCATGTTTTAAAAGCTCATAGCATCTAATTTTATTGTGTGTCCTATACCAAGGTCATTCCCTAAAAGTCAACCCAAACTCGATTGGTATCAGGTAGATGAGTTTTGCAACTCCCATCATGTTATCAACCATAGAATTTATTGATGTGTTCAATTGAGATATCTCATTGAAAACTTGATCAAAAGTAGTAAAATTGAATTAAAACATGTGGCAAAAAACACACTCAGGATATGGGCATTTATAAGTACCCATTCCTAAACATAATCAATAGCCAATAAGAAATAACTAGAATAAAGGATAGAAATAGCATCAATAAGCACAAGGCTGGAATCATAATCAACATGATCATAATTAGGATCATAATATCCGTGCTAATAACCTGGGTTACAATAACATCCCTTATGATTATAATAGTACCATGGGATGTATTTCTATAAATCACATTACCACCATCACCATCAAATCTTGTTAACCATCCCATACTTCTCAAATCACTAAACACCCCAGTATAGGGTCAACACCCTCTTCTTTAAGTAATAGTACGTTAAATTCAATAAATGCTATTGCATCTTGGTTTCCAATGGTTAATCTCTTTGGACTCCCTTCTTCTAATTATAATGGGTCCTTGTTAATGCTAGATTACACAATCATAACTAGATGCTCATGAATCACCTTTCAAGGCCCTTTGCCCTCCTCTAACCTTAATCCAAACATGAACACTATGCCTTGAGATCTAAATTTGAACACTGTACTAACCAAGGATAAAATTTCTTGTGATTTTATTGAAAATTTGTATAGTGTCTTGAACCAACTAAGTAAAACCTCTATGCAAATTTCTATTCTAGATCTCTTGCATATGTCTGAAGTCTACATAACTATTTTGAATTATTTCCTTCAATAGTCCACTATTCCCTAATACATAAACCCTAAACAATTCCAAGCACTTGTAAGACATGTGTATTCTTTCTGACAAGTTACATTTGATTAGAGAGACATGTCTACTCTTGGTCCTAGTCATAACAACCTCTTATATATTGAGGTCATTATTGAAAACCATAAAATCAAGGAGGTTATTATAGACAATAGTTTAGGTCTAAAAATAGTGTCCCTCAATATATTATAGTGATTGGGTTATACCATAAAGGACATGTAGCCAAAAACAATAATGATCAAGGCATATGATAATGTTGAAAAGGAATCTTCCAAAACTATCTATTTGTTGATCATTATTGGGTATGTGTCCCATCACACTCTATGCCATATTATGGTTATTTAATTACCTTATAGCATACTTCTTGGTTTCCCTTGGATATATGAAGTATAGGTCATCCCATCCACTTTGCACTAGTGTCTTAAGTTCCCCATAATGGGATCAAAGTCACCATTCCCGTTGATCTCTAGCCCATCAGTATTGTAAACATCTAGAGGCTAAATTTTGCAATTATAACTATTACCTTGGTTTTGAATTCATCACAAAGAATAATAAGGAAATAGTTTTGCATCCACCCAAATCTAATTATATCAACCCAAATGACCTTACTTCCACTTTGGCTAATCCATTTCCCGTAACCCTTACACAACCAATCACCATTGAGGATGTAGGCATTTCCACATACCATCTAAAAGATGCCTTCCATATTGCTAGGTTTCCCAAGTATCATAAATATTTTTGAAAACCCAAACCTTCCTAAAGCCCTTGTAAACCTAATATGATTTGGAAAAATAAGAAAGATACACAGAAACCATTAATGGTATTTGTACCTATTACTTCACCAAATTAGGATTGAGAAGTTTATATTGAAGGAGACTAATTAAATTATGAAAACATTTTTTATTAATTTTATAATCATAAATATCTTATTCCTAATTATATTATGGATAACTTTAATTATATAGGAAAAGGTCTTGGGCCATGAGAACAAATAATCCTGGAACCATTATCAATAGGTAGGCCTAACATGAATCAAGGTGTCAGATGTATACCACTTGAGGGTGACCTCATGTATTTCGATAATGATTTTTCTAAATCAAATAACAATAAGACTTTTGGTATCAATGTAACATCCTATTATAGTATTTATAATGAGCTTGCTAACATAGACCTATTTGACTCAAACTCCATTATGACTATCACATCCCATTACCCCCTTTGCCTTTACCATCTTGAACTCATTTATTGGGATTAGCACAATTATATCATACCACTTGATGAATTCTAGAATTAAGAATCTATTGATAAGTACATGGGTCTCAAAGATGTATTTCCAATTGGCAATCATAAGTAAAGCTTTGACTTCTTGTACTCTTCTACCTTCTTTAGAGAGAAGACAAACTTTCTTGGTCATGAAAAAGATAAAACATCAAGATCTTTAATTGAAAACCTTTTTGAGGTGATTGTTGATCATGGAAATAGTAAACAAAAAGACAATCCCTTGAGTAAAACCTATTTTACATGCTCTTGGATGGGTAAGTTTGCTCATCTCTAAAGGATGCACAAGGTCCATCAAGTCTTAGTTTTATAGATAGTGTTAGTATCACATTTGACCAATAAAAGGATTTTGAGTACCTTTCTCTTAACTTCCCTAAGATATTTTCTAGTTGGCCATTACCTGAATCAGTAGATTCAAACTCATCTCATTATCTATAGCTTTCAAAAGAACAACCAAAATCTAGAGTAGAAGAAGAGGATTAGGATCAAACTTTACCTACTATTCTAGAAGATGGTTCTACACTCCTTGTTGAAAACACTACTAAAGAAAACATGAGGAATTATGATAATACCAAAATTATTTATATTTTAGCCTCTCTCATTGATGAATATCATGGCCACATTATCACCATCCTACGATATTTCATTGATATCTTTGTGTGGGCTTATTTTGACATGCCAGGCTTAGACCATGATTTGGTTATGCATCAACTTGTGATCTATCTAGATGCTAAGTCGATCAAAAAAATTTAAGAAATATGCATCCATGCATTGCTCTTTTGGTAAACTTAGAACTATAGAAATTATTAGGATCAAGATTCATTCAACCACTAGACTATTGTGAATGGATATCAAATATAGTCCCAGTAAGTAAAAATCCACAAGGTATATGCATTTGTACTAATTTTAGAGATATGAATAAGGTGTGTCCCAAAGATGATTTTCCTCTTCCCAATATTGATATGATTATCAATTATACTATTGGGTACAATATTTTTTCCCTCTTAGATATATTCTCAAGATAAAATTAGATTAGTATAGCTCTAGAGGACCAGCATAAAACTACATCCACCACTTCATGGGGAACATTATGTTATCAATTCATGTCATTTGGATTGAAGAACATTAGGCCCACCTATCAGTGTGTTATGACTATCATCTTCCATGACATGATGCATGATATTGTTTAATACTATGTTGACAACATCCTAGCTAAATTAAAAACACATGTCAGACATCATGATGTTCTACGAAAAATCTTTGAGAACTTCATGAGTATAAAATTTGCCTGAATCTTAAGAAGTGTGTCTTTGGTGTCACTGTGAAGAAATTATTAGGATTCATTATGTCATAAATAGAGATTTAATTAGATCCTACTAAGGTCAAGGCCATTATAGAAATTCCTCTACCTTCTAACCTCAAACATCTTCATAACCTATAAGGAAAGATCTAATATATTTGAAGGTTCATTTCATAACTAGAAGACAAGTTCCACCCATTTACACACCTCTTAAAGAAAGGGGTCATGTTTCAATGGGATAATTAGTGTTAATTATCATTTGCAAATCTCACAACATACTTGGCTAACCCACCAGTTTTGCGACTACCAACACCTGGACAACCATTGATCCTTTATATTTCAACCACTGAACATGTACTAGGGGCACTCTTAGCTCAACATGATGATCAAGGAAAGGACCATGTAATTTACTATTTGGTCTACATACTTATGTCTTATGAAAATAATAATATGCCTATTGATAAGGCTTATTTATAAATTGTGTTTGCCTCCCAAAAGTTATGACACTATATGTTGAACAATAAGACTATTATAATTGCTAAAGTGGACCCTATATACACATAATACTTTCAACTTTTATCAAATACTAACACTTTACATCTTGCAGGAACCCATAAAGACTCAGTTTCTCTAAGTGAATGCCTTAAGGGGTGCACTAGGAAAGGGGTGGGCAATCTATTGGTGCTTTGCAAGATTGTTGCCTCTTATTACCACATTATTACCAATCCAACCAACTCTTAAAACCATTCCCTAAGCTATTAATCCTCCTTTGCATACTCTTTCAATATTTTCCACTTTACATCCTTCTTTTCCTCAATTTTAAGTCTCTTTTATCAGTTAGCTATACTAGGTCAATTAGGTCAACCTTGTACAATTTCAGGTGATTTTCACTTAGGAACTAGTTTGGCTTTTGGCTGACCTAGCTCATGATCTAGTGAATAATTGTCTAAAATTATGTTAGGTCAACTAGGTCGAACCTATTGGTCATGATTTTAATCCCAAAGTCCGCAAGGGCAGCCATTTTTGCCACCTATGCTTCGGCCCCAAAGCCATGCTTACCTAGAGGGGCAGCAATTTTCACCGCCCCTCCATGTTTCTAACCCATCATTGTAGGGGCAGTGAATTTCATCACCTATGCTTTCTGCTTTGCTTTCCCTGCACGAGCGGTGAAATTCGCCGCCCTTGCAGGTATTCCTTACAAGGGCATTAATTTTTGCCGCCCTTTCTTCTTCCTCCTCCAACCTGCAAAGGTGGAAAATTTTGATACCTATGCAGGTCACCCCTACATGGACGGCAAATTTTGCCACCTTTGCACTCTTTTATTCCAGCATGCAGGGGTAGCAAAATTTTCTGCCCTTGAATATCTCCCCTAGATGTTCCTAACTCCTAGGAATTGTCTGCGTTACCTTTTTCTCCTCCCTTCTTTCACCTGGCCTTTTTAAGTGACCTCTAGTAACCATCATCACTTAAATTGTGCTTTCCCCATTCATCCACTTTCCTCTAATCTCACAATCATGTCTGTAGCACCTTCAAAAAACTCATGCTCATTGACACCTGTCTGGCCGAAACCAGTTCCCATGTCTGAAGCGTCTCTGAAAAAGGAAAAGACCATGAAATATAAGTATCAGGGCATCTTTCTGCTCATGTCAGTCTCTTCGAATGTCGATGACATTCGGGACACCGAGATCGGCCACGTGGACATGGCCGAATTCCTAGCATGAACAAAGGCGACAAAGCCAAGGTCATGGAAACTGAAATGCAGATGGTCACTCTAAGACCATTCAAGAGATGAAAAAAATTTGACTACAGGGGAGTCAAGGACAAGATCAGTAGGAAGACTCAGTTCCACGAGCCCATGATTGAAGATATTTGGGTTGACCTAAGGACAGCTGAAGAAATCAAGAAAATGGACTTCTACAGGCTGACCCTAGAACAGATTGAATATCTGGGACTTGCAGAGATCCCCTCTAGTCTGGTTGATGATAAAAAATATCATCAATAGCATATACCTGGTAGGGAAGGTAGCTGGTTCCCCTCTTCCTCCAACACAGTGGTCTCAGAAGGAGCAGACTTCTCTAAGAAAGAGATTCAAACCAATATTCACTAACACTAATGATTGGTTAATAGCCAAAGGGATCATCCTGAAAGAATTTATCATGGGATTCGAGGCTGAATACCAAGCAGAGTTGAAGAGAAAGGCTGAAAATAGAACTAAAAATAAAGATGATGTACCTTCTCCTTCTAGGCCTCACAAGCCTAGAATCATCTTTGTATCTAAGAAATTTAAGACTACAAAAGAGCCTGAAGCGGCAACAAAAGGAACTAAGGAACTGAGTCCTCAAACACAGGCAGCCCAGCCAATGAAAATAGATGATCAGCCATCAGGGCAACCAAGCACTAGACCTCTGCTCTCACAAGAACAAGCGTAGCCACTCAAGAGCACCTCTCCTTCTCCTCCTCAGTCTCCTATGGTACCTTCTTCTCCTATCTCTCTGTATAGTGTTGCCTCTTTTGGAGCCACCTCTCCTTCCAGAGTCATATTCGGTGATCCTCAGGGTGCTTCTAGAGGTTCTCCTCGCTCTTTTGGGTCCATCCCTAGTTTATCATCTCCTTCCTTCAACTTGACAACAAGCCCTACACCAGAGCCAGAATCAGTGGTTGGTACAGTTTCGCTGGTCACTCCAACTATGAATACTGTCACCACCAGTAGTGTAGAAGCTGCTACAGTAACACTAGTAGAGGGAACTATTACCACAGTAGGTACTTCTCTCCTGCCTTGGATGATAGCTTTCACCCCCAAAAGAAATAAGATGGCCATCTCCCCAGATGAATTCAACTTTGGCAAAATAGTGCTGATGAAAGCTAAAGCTCCTAAGAGGCCAAGAATCCTCTCAAAATTGGTCGAGGAAAAAGGGCAAAAATTTCTAGAGATGGCCAAGCCTCCACAAGATGCAACTCTTGAGGGTTTCGAGATGAGCAGCTATTCCATCTCTCGTGTTAAACTTGGCAAAGTTACTCATGAAGGTGTGAAAAGTGATCTTCAGGCTGCTATGGACATCATGGTCTAGAAATTCGATCGAGAGAAGGAGATGAAGGATTATTACAAGGCCAAAACAGAGCAGCTGACGGCAGTAATAAGAAAGTTCACCCTTCCCCCTGAAGCAGTAACTCTAGAGGCCTTATCCGTGGATGACCCAGTCATTCAAAAAGCAGAAAAGACCTATTTGAAGGGAAAAGTCCTGGAAGATTACATTGAAAAAATACATACTTAGGGAGTTTCTTTGCTTTTATAAGTTGCGGAAAGAACAGGTAAGATGAAAAAGTTAAGATCAGAGGTAGATGACTTTGTCTCCCTTATCTCTCAAGAGATCGATAGCTCAGAAAAGGCCCTTAGCAAATGGAAGGAGATGAAGGATCTGAAGAAAAGCACCCTGATATCTATCGGTGTTATCTCCAGTAAGGACTCATATGTTGAAATCAAGGAGTCACTGATCTTCAAAATTTAGGTACTCAAAGATCTAATTGATGATCTCAAAGCTTTCAAGGAGGCTAGTGAGAAGAGTGACCTGAGCTTGTTGAATAAACTAGAAGAGTTGCCATGCGACCTGACCTCTAAGGACAATCAATTCCTTTCGATAGAAGAAATGATTCAGAGAGATTTTGAAGAAAAATTCTTCTCAATGTCTTCTATGGACAGTGTTTTAGATGCTAAGTTAACTTTGCAAAATCTAAAATCCAAGTTAACTGGCCATGCTAAAGCCATCACAGCATTGAAAGATGCATTGATCAGAGCTAGAATCATCTCCAAGAACACAGTTGTGCTAGACAGCATAAGAATTCAGGCATCCATCACTATGTTCGATGCGCATATGAAGAAATCTGGCAGCAAGAACTGAATCTCTTCCCTTCTTTCTTCTTCTCTCCTTATGCACTTCTATTTTGTGAAAACTGCATGCAATTTTGAAAAATGTAATTACATGTAAATATTTCAAAAAAATATCTCAAAGTCAAAGATGAGTCATCTTTGACCGAGATATTTTTGTATTTTATTATTTTCTAGTTTTTGAGAATTTTCTCCCTATATATAGTGGAGACCTCATTTTGTAGATAATCTTGGAAAAATTAATAGCAAACACTCTACTGAAATTGAAGCAACTTTTGAGACTTTGTGCTCAAATTTGTAAATCATATTTTATTGAATGAATGAGAAGCAGGTTATTTCAGACTTTGTGTTGAGATTGTCTGTGTTATTTAGGAAATGGTTCTTATATCTTTTTTCCTAGTAATATCTTATTTATCTGATTTAATAAGCAAAGTGGGTGTGTTTATATTATCTAAGGGCACTTCTAAAGGGTAGAAGATAGACTTTGAGCTATTTTTATCTTTCAAATTCAGTTATCTTTTGTAGTTTTAGGTGGAGACTTTGTGCTTCATTTTATTCTATGATTATGTTTGTTTCGAATCAGTGAAAGAAGCTACAGAAGACTTTATGCTTACGTGAGTGTTCTTGTAGACTTTGTTACCTCAGGTGATCTCCTGCTCTCCATTTGATACCATTCCTAAAAGAAGAGGAGTGTTGTTAGCTACAGACCAGGATATCTTACTTTCGTTCTTTATACATTACCTCTGAAAAAAGAGAGGTAGATGTTATTATACCACCCCATGTGTTATTTTCTGCTTAATTATATATATTCATATAGTGCGTGAATATTTATAAGGAACCTCTCCTTGATGAGAGGAGAGATTTACTTCGTAAAGATTTGGTAAACCCATACTTTTCATGGTGTAAACCTCCTTATGTTGTGGTTGATATACCCATTTTGTCATCAGTTAGTTGACAACAAAATATTCACCCAACAATTTTTTGGCGACTTCGCTGGGGACCTCGAATGTGCAGTCTAAAATCTCAAGTTTTAGATTAAAGCAGTCCCTACCCTTATCCATTACATAGTCTGGCAACTTTGTTCCATGTCTTACCCATTATCATTATAGCCTTACCATCTACCTTCGTTATATTATTTGGTTTACAAAACCAGAGTCGCTGGGAAGAACGTGCATTTTGAAGCCTCAAGCTTCAACTTGAAGCAATTTTGATCCCTTTTTCATTTTAAAATCTGGCAACTCCACGCTACACCAAAAGCCAAAGGTCTAAGGGTGTTGTTGACCCTATGTTTGAGTTGGCACAGCAAAGTAACTTTTATCTCTTTCCTCCGTCATCTTTCCTCCAACATTCTAAGAGTTTCCCTCCTAACTCTATCAGGTAACCGATGCAAGGTAGAGCTTATTTCCCTGTTGTTAATCATGCCTTACCTATAAATACTCCACCAAGGTTTGTTATCCCACCATTTAATCATCCTATAATTATGGCTCAAGGCCTATGGGGTAATTCCTTTGGTCCTCTTAATTTGACCCCACCATTGCATGAACTACCTCGTAGTTCTAGAAAAAAAATTCCTAAGTTTTTTGGTGATGGAAAGGTTCATCCCGACGAGCATATTGTTGCTTTCTCCATAGCATGTGGCGTGATCAACATGGAATTCGAAGATGTAACAGTTAGACTTTTTGTGGAAACTTTGCAAAGAGCTACCGCAGATTGGTTCAATCACCTGCAGGTTGGGTCAGTAACAGACTGGGATACGCTCAAGTCTAAATTCAAAGCTAGGTTTAAACCTGCTGAAGATGCACACGCTTTGTTGGCTTAGCTAACACAGTTGAAAAAAGAATCCCAAGAACCCATGAGGGATTTCATAGCTAAATTCAACAAGTTGAGAAACTGGATTCCAACTGTGGCTCAGCCCATGCCGAAAAATCTCAAGTACTTTTTCATCAATTCACAGCTTCCTAAAGTAAGTTTCCTATTAAGGTGAGCTGGTCCTATGGATCTAGCCTTGGCTCAAAGTTTGGCTACTGAGATTGAAGATGATCTTATCCTGGCAGGTAAGATCAGAAAAGACTTTAGTAAAAAAAATTCCCTTCACCTACTTAAAGTTATTCAGGTACTACAGATCCTATGGTGCAAAAATTGACGAATGAACTAATAGCTTTGAAAAGGCAAATAGCCCAAGGTACATCTGCTCCTACCTATCGAGATGCACCCAAGAGAACGTTCCAAAATCAGCAATATCAAGGTAATGCTACCCAAAACCAAGGGCAATCCAATCACCTACCTCCCCCTCCAGGAAGATTAGCCATTGAAGCAGTGCCTGCCAATTCAGCGATTGATTACCTAGAGACTGAGCACGATAACTCATTCCAACCTCAATTAGATCAACAAGAAGATGCTAATCTCTTTAATGAGCAAGAAGAGGAATTAGCTGGTGACTCCAATATCAATTTTCTAGATTACCAAGATGAAGCTGGAAGTAAAGGGGAGGGTTTGGATGGATCTTACGCTATTTTCACCAAATCTCAAAATCAGTCGGCTTCACAGACTGACCAAGGAAAGTCAGATGAAGAGCCCCAGCTAGCGGTTTCCATTGCCAAACGTGGGACTCCATTGCCTCCACAATCAAAAGATTAGGTAACCCATAAAAAAGTAAGTACTCCCAATCACCTGATATCTTCCACTTCTGCTACTTAGACCGATGCCACATCTGTTAAAGTCTCTGATGATGGACTCTCTTCCTCTATTACAAATTCTTTTCAATTATTTGATATAATTGATCATGCTAAAAAGACTAAAATTTAAATGACAGAGGTTGAATATTTGAGAGCTAACCCAGAACAGTTTGATAGGTTAGCAGAATATGTAAAACCCAAAGCCGTCCCCGTAGGACAAGATTCTTTGAAGGTCATTTCTGATCCCCCTAAAGACAAACCAGCCCAAAACAATCTTTTTGTGACTCCCCCTGTCACTCTTGAGAAAATAGAACCTTTCTATGTTTCCCTACTTATAAATGGTTATAAACTGAGTAATTGTATTATAGACTCTGGAGCTTCAGATAATGTCATGCCTGCGAAAGTGGCAAATTCTCTTGGGCTGACTTTGACCAAAACTTTTGGGAGGTGTTTTTCCATGGAAAATAAGCAAGTCCCTCTCCTTGGTCAAATAAAAAATTCTCCATATGCCTTCGCGGCTTTTCCAGAAAAGCGGATAAAAATGACAGTTTTAGTGGCTGATGTTCCAACATCTTACGGCATCCTGCTTGGGCAAAATTTTTGTAAAGATGTTGGAGGTGAGCTAAGTATGGACTTATCAGAAGCAAGGATTCCAGTTTAAGGTGTCATGAAGAAGTTGCTTCCTAAAAAAGAAGCAAGATATGTAGTTACCTGATCGTCAGCACCATAAGCTCAAATTTTATTTGAGTCATCAGGCATAGGCAACTACTTCCTATCTATGGATAAAACCCATGAGGCATCTGTTGAAACTCCTTTGAGTGATAACTTGAGATTGTGTTCAGCTGATGCAGTGGGAAAATAGACAAATCAAGATGAACACATGGAAGAGCCTCTTCCCCCAAACAAAAAATTTTTCATAGAAAAAATAGCACCTAACGAGGTATGGACCTTAAAATTTGATGGCAGCTACTCTTCTACTAGTTCGGGAGCCAGGATTGTGTTGGTATCTCTACAAGGAGATATTATTCCTTTATCCTACAAATTGTAGTTCAACAATACCAACAACACGGTTGAATACAAATCTCTATTGCTCAGACTATAGGCTGCCAGAGAAAGGGGCATTAGGCTACTCCATGCTAAAGGGGATGCTGAGTTGATAGTATGCCAGGTGAGGAACCTCTACCAGACAAAAAATGAAAGGTTGTGTCACTATCACAACCTAGTCTGGGATCAGATTGAAATTTTTGATGCTTTCAACATCTCTACCATTCTAAGGGAATTTAATGATTGGGCAGATGCATTGGTTGTCTCTGCCACCCTTTTAGTCCCTCACCCAGACTTTAAGGGAGATAGATACACTATTAAACTAATTTTTTAGCCAAGTGTACCAGATAATGCCAGCCACTGGCAAGTATTTAACAATGATTATCAAATCATCGCCTTCTTAGAGCAAAAAGATAGTTTTGAATAACTGCATTTTGAAGGTAGTGAACCCCGAGAATGTGAAGCAACTCTTGAGACCAATATGAAAGCAGATGAGGACTTCCTACAGCTTAAAGGGAATAAGATTCCAAAAGGCTTGGTGTTCCTAGAGAAATTGTTTGATAACCATGATAGGTTTAATAAGCAACAGTGAACGGATTCAAAATCCTCTCAAGACTTTGATCACGTAAACTTGAGAACTAAGCGCGATCCTAAGATGTTAAATATTGGGAAATGTTGCACTCCTGAGGAAAGATTTGAGCTTGCTAGTCTACTCTGCCAATATATAGATGTATTGGCCTATTCTTATGATGATCTAAAATCACTCAGGCCAAATGACATCTGCCACGACATTTTCTTGAAAGCCAACTCTGTACCTTACAAGCAAAAATCTAGGCAATATAATCCAAAAATATCAAGTATTATTCTGGCTGAGATACAAAAGATGCTTGATGCCTGGATAATTTTTCCAATCCACCACTCAACATGGATTGCCAACATAGTATCTATCAGGGAAAAGAATGGCAAAATTTGAATCTGTGAATTTCATGAACTTAAACTAGTTGTCTCTAAAAGATAACTACCCCTTCCTATCATGGATCAAGTCTTGCAAATGGTAACAGGTTCAGAAATGTTATCAATGCTAGACGGTTTTTCAGGGTACAATCAGGTCAAAGTCAGGAAAGCAGATTAGCACAAGATAGCCTTCACCACGCCTTGGGGCACGTTCACTTATCGAAGAATGCCTCTTGGTCTAATAAACGCAGGTGCCACTTTTCAAAGGGTGATGGATCTTGCTTTCAAAGATGAGATAGGAAAATTCATTATAGTATACCTGGATGATCTGACAGTGTTTTCAAAACATCGTTCTGAGCATGTTCACCATTTTCAAAAGATACTGGAACGTTGTCGTCAATCGGTATCTCTTTAAACCCAAAGAAATCTGCCTTTGGAGTGACTGAAGGGAAACTTCTCAAACACATCGTGTCTTGAGAAGGTATTAGAATTGATTCAGAAAGAGAAAAGTCCATCCAAGAACTTACTCTACCTACCAGCAAGACCGCAGTTCACTCTTTCTTTGGAAAGGTGAATTTCTTTTGAAGGTTTATTCCTGAGTTTGCTGAGAAAACCTGTCACATTGTCAACATGATGAAGGGCAATGCTACATTTAAGTGGACTGCTAAGGGTAAATCAGTGTTCAAAGAGATTAAGGAAGCAATCGCCCGTGCACCGGTCTTGGTCTACCCAGATTACACTAAAAGTTTCAAGATATATAGTTATGCCTCCAAACATACACTATCGGCTATTCTAGTCTAGCAAAATCTAGAAGGTACATAATCTCTTATTTCATTCATGAGTTGTCCACTCAAGGATCATGAACTAAAATACTCCTTTATGGAGAAGCATGCATACACTGTGGTCAAAGCAGTTAAGCGTTTCAGGTTTTATATCTTGAACTCTCACACTAAAGTTCTCGTACCAGACACTACAGTAAAATCCATTTTGACTCAACAAGAATTCGGTACAAAGAGAGGTAACTAGATTGCCAAAACTCAGGAGTTTGATCTGGACATCAAACCAACCAAACTCATACAGGAAAAGGATCTTTGTCAGTTGATTATTGAGAATGTTCCAGGTGAAGTAGAAAGTGAAGAAAAAGTGGTCAAAAGCATCCCTACAGTCCTCTTTATTGCCACTACTGATGAGTGGTATTCTGACATTGCTCACTTTATGACATATGGTGAGTGTCCCGCTCAACTTTATTTTAAAGAGAAATGGAATGTTAAATTGAAAGCAGTTGGTTATGTTCTGTGGTACAATGGTCTTTACAAAAGAAACCTGGATGGGGCATTTCTTTGTTGTGTTGACAAGGCGCAACAAGAAAGACTCTTAGAATCTTTCCACAATCTAGCCTATGGAGGACATATCTCTGCACCGATGACAGCACACAAAATTCTATGAGCGAGGTATTATTGGCCCACGCTATTTCAAGACACCTATAAATGGGTACGTAAGTGCGAATTGTGTCAGTAATTCGTTGGAAAGCCTAATCTGCCTGCGTTGCCTCTCAAGTCGGTAGTGATCGAGGAGCCATTTCAGCAGTGGGGTATTGACTTCATTGGGGTAGTCAACCCATCTTCAAGTGCCGAACATGACTATGTCCTCATGGCAATAGATTATTTTACTAAGTGGGTGGAGGCCATCCCAACCAAGCATGCTACGTCTGAAGTGGTA
Organism: Torreya grandis; assembly: GCA_037957365.1. Taxonomy (NCBI): domain Eukaryota; kingdom Viridiplantae; phylum Streptophyta; class Pinopsida; order Cupressales; family Taxaceae; genus Torreya; species Torreya grandis. The sequence goes on along the minus strand of JARHVA010003705.1, from coordinate 1,489,951 downwards.
TGCAGCTTTCTCAAAGAAAATATCATCTCCAGATTTGGGGTCCCACTAAAGATCATAATAGATAATGTGGCCTATTTTTTGTCACATGAAATTACTCAATTTTGTTTTTATTATGGGATCACTTTATCCCATACTTCAGATTATTTCCCTCAAGGGAATGGCCAAGCAGAATCGAGTAATAAGAACCTGGTCACTATTATCAAAAAGTTAGTGGACGACAATCAGAGAACACAGCACAAAGCATTGTATGATGCTTTATGGGCAGATAGAATAACACCCAAAATGGCTATAGGTATGTCTCCTTTCCAACTTCTTTATGGTCTAAACACTAAAATCCCCATTACCCTTAAACTACCAACGCTCAGGTTAACTAAAGCAATCGAAGACTCAACCTTTGAAAACTCAGTCGAAAAAAGAATCATGTACCTAAGCGAGCTAAATGAGCGTCGAGTTATGGTAGTGGATCAAATTAAGGAACATCAAAACCAGGTGAAGACACTCTTTGATAAGAAAGCTAAAGTTCATGAATTCCAAGTCAGAGATCAAGTCTTGTTGTGGGACAAGAGGTGAGAACCAAAAGGGATGCACGGCAAATTCAACTCCCTATGGAGAGGCCCATTCACCATTCGATAGCTCTATGGTGAGGCCAGCTTTTTGTTGGAATACCAAGATGGAACACCATTTGCACTACCTCATAGCAGACAGCATCTGAAGCTGTTCAATCCTTGAGACTTGGAGAAGTCCATTGGTATATATGTACAGTTTTTTATGATTTGTCTATTTTTCTTTCATTTTTAGCCTGACTCCGTAGCCTAATGACTTGGATGAAGGCACTTAGAGAATGGTTTCTACTTCCACTAATCAATTTGATTAACGAAAGTTCCCCAACAAGAGCTAGCTATTGTTTTCAAAATCAGATTCACCCATTTTTGGGAACAACCCCCTATGAAACTTGTTTGTTTCATCTTTTGTCTCTCTAAATTCATTTTTTGAGATGAATTTTGAATTCATTCTCATCTTGGCCTAGAAATGTGAAAGTGTCCATGATCTTGTTGTGCCCAAGGAACCCCTCTCCCAGACTATCTCCTTCCAGAGTTAGTCTTTTCTTCCTTTTCGTGTAAGAGCGGCAAATTTTGCCGCCTCTATATTTTCCTTATTTTTGTGCAAGGGTGGCAAATTTTGCTGCCCCTGCACTTTTGCCTGCAAGGGCGGCAAATTTTATCGCTTGAGCATGCCTCAGTTTTTGTGTGTGACATTTATTGCCGCACACAGCAGGTTGTTGGGGTTGATTTTCACCCCATATAAACCGATTTGAGCCTCATTTCTTCTTATTGCCTCCTCCTCTCCTCCTACTTTTTGCGTCTGGGTCATTTGACGAGCGATTAGAAGTGCATTTTCATGGACTCAGGCTTATGGCGCGAGTAGTTTTTTAGGTAGGTCTTGAGTTTTACGTTTGTTTTTTTTTTTCTTCATTTATTTCTTTATCTTCTTTGTTTTGAGAGTTTTTCTTTGCTAGGGATGGCGAAAAAGGTCATCCCTCCATTCCCCACGAGTTTTTATCCCAAAGTCTGCAAGGACGACCATTTTCACTACCTATGCTTCAGCCCCCAAGCCATGCTTATCTAGAGGGGCAGAGATTTTCACCGCCCCTCCATGTTTCTAACCCATCATTGCAGGGGTGGTGAATTTCACTGCCTATGCTTTCTGCTTTGCTTTCCCTACACAGGTGGCAAAATTTGCCACCCTTGTAGGTATTCCTTGCAAGGGCGGCAATTTTTGCTGCCCATTCTTCTTCCTCCTCCAACCTACAAAGGTAGCAAAATTTGCCACCTATGCAGGCCATCCCTGCATGGGTGGTGAATTTCACCACCTTTGCACTCTTTTATTCCAGCATGCAAGGGTGGAAAAATTCATCGCTCGTGCATATCTCCCCTAGATTTTCCTAACTCTTGGGAATTTTTTGCGTTACCTTTTTCTCCTCCCTTCTTTCACCTGGCCTTTTTAAGTGACCTCCAGTAACCATGATCACTTAAATTGCACTTTCCCCATTCATCCACTTTCCTCTAATCTCACAATCATGTCTGCAACACCTTCAGAGAACTCTTGCTCATTGACACCCGTCTGACCGAAACCAGTTCCCATGTTTGAAGTGTCTCTAAAAAAGGCAAAGACCATGAAATATAAGTATCAAGGTGTCTTTCTACTCACGTCAGTCTCTTCGACACCGAGATCAACCACGTGGACATGGCTGAGTTCCTAACACGAACAAAGGCGACAAAGCCAAGGTCATGGAAACTGAAATGCAGATGGTCACTCTAAGACCATTCAAGAGATGAAAAAAATTTGACTACAGGAGAGTCAAGGAAAAGATCAGTAGGAAGACTTAGTTCCATGAGCCCATGATTGAAGATATCTGGGTCGACCTAAGGACGGCCGAAGAAATCAGAAAAATAGACTTCTGCAGACTGACCCTAGAATAGATTAAATATTTAGGACTTGCAGAGATCCCCTCTTATTTGGTCGATAATAAAAATATCATCAATAGTAGATACCTGGTAGGGAAGGTTGCTGGTTCCCCTCTTCCTCCAACACAGTGGTCTCAAAAGGAGCAGACTTCTCTGAGAAAGAGATTCGAACCAATATTGGCTAACACCAATGATTGGTTAGCAGCCAAAAGGATCATCCTAAAATAATTTGTCACGAGATTCGAGGCTAAATACCAAGCAGAGTTGAAGAGGAAGGCTAAAAATAGAACTAAAAATATAGATGATGTACCTTCTCCTTCTAGGCCTCACAAGCCTAGAATCATCTTTGTATCTAAGAAATCTAAGACTATAGAAGAGCCTGAAGCGGCAACAAAAGGAACCGAAGAACAGAGTCCCCAAACACAAGCAGCCCAACCAATAGATATAGATGATCAGCCATTAGGGAAACCAAGCACTGGACCTCTGCTCTCATAAGAACAAGCGTAGCTGCTCAAGAGCACCTCTCCTTTTCCTCCTCAGTCTCCTGTGGTACCTTCTTCTCCTATCTCTCTGATCAGTGTTGCCTCTTCTGGAGCTGCCTCTCCTTTCAGAGTCATATTCAGTGATTCTCAGGGTGCTTCTGGAGGTTCTCCTCACTCTTCTAGGTCCATCCCCAGTTTATCATCTCCTTCCTTCAACTTGACAATAAGCCCAGCACCAGAGCCAGAATCAGTGGTTGGTATAGTTTCATCGGTCACTCCAACTACAACTACTGTCACCACCAATAGTGTAGAAGCCACTGCAGTAACACCAGTAGAGGAAAATATTACCATAGCAGGTACTTCTCTCCTGCCTTGGATGACAGCTTTCACCCCCAAAAGAAAGAAGATGGCCATCTCCCCAGATGAATTCAACTTTGGCAAAATAGTGCTGGTGAAAGCTAAAGCTCCTAAGAGGCCAAGAATCCTCTCAAAATTGGTCAAGGAAAAAGGGAAAAATTTTCTAGAGATGGCCAAGCCTCCACAAGATGCAACTCTTGAGGGTTTCGAGATGAGAAACTATTCCATCTCTCATGTTAAACTTGGCAAAGTTACTCATGAAGGTGCGAAAAGCGATCTTCAGGCTGCTATGGACATCATGGTCTAGAAATTCGATCGAGAAAGGAGATGAAGGATTATTACAAGGCCAAAACAAAGCAGCTAATAGCAGTAATAAGAAAGTTCACCCTTCCCCCTGAAGCATCAACTCCAGAGGCCTTCTCTGTGGATGACCCAATCATTCAAAAAGCAAAAAAGACCTATTTGAAGGGAAAAGTCCTAGAAGATTACATTGAAAAAATACATATTTAGGGAGTTTCTTTGCTTTTAGAAGTTGCGAAAAGAATAGGTAAGATGAGAAAGTTAAGAGCAAAGGTAGATGACTTTGTCTCCCTTATCTCTCAAGAGATCGATAGCTCAGAAAAGGCCCGTAGCAAATGGAAGGAGATGAAGGATCTGAAGAAAAGCACCCTGATATCTATCGGTGTTATCTCCAGTAAGGACTCTTATGTTGAAATCAAGGAGTCACTGATCTTCAGGATTCAGGTACTCAAAGATCTAATTGATGATCTCAAAGCTTTACAGAAGGCTAGTGAGAAGAGTGACCTGAGCCTGCTGAATAAACTAGAAGAGCTGCCATGCGACCTGACCTCTAAGGACAATCGGTTCCTTCCAGTAGAAGAAATGATTTAGAGCTTCAAAGAGATGATTCAGAGAGATTTTGAAGAAAAATCCTTCTCAATGTCTTCTGTGGACAGTGTTCTAGATGCTCAGTTAACTTTGGAGAATCTAAAATCTAGGTTAACTGGCCACACTAAAGCCATCACAGCATTAAAAGACACATTGATCAGAGCTAAAATCATCTCCAAGAACACAGTTGCGCTAGACAGCATAGGAATTCAGGCATCCATCACTATGTTGGATGTGCATATGAAGAAATCTGGCAGCAAGAACTAAATCTCCCCCCTTCTTTGTTCTTCTCTCCTTATGCACTTCTGTTTTGTGAAAAGAGCATGAAATTTTGAAAAATGTAATTACATGTAAATATTTTGGAAAAATATCTCAAAGTCAAAGATGAGTCATCTTTGATCGAGATATTTTTGTATTTTATTATTTTCTGGTTTTTGAGGATTTTCTCCCTATATATAGTGGAGACCTCATTTTGTAGATAATCTTGGAAAAATTAATAACAAACACTCTGCTGAAGTTGAAGCAACTTTTGAGACTTTGTGCTCAAATTTGTAGATCATATTTTGTTGAATGAATTAGAAGCAGGTTATTTCAGACTTTGTGTTGAGATTGTCTATGTTATTTAGGAAATGGTTCTTATGTCCTTTTTCCTAGTAATATCTTATTTATCTGATTTAATAAGCAAAGTGGGTGTGTTTATATTATCTAAGGGCGCTTCTAAAGGGTATAAGATAGACTTTGAGCTATTTTTATCTTTCAGATTTAGTTACTTTTTGTAGTTTCAAGCGGAGACTTTGTGATTCATTTTATTCTACGGTTACGTTTGTTTCGAATCGGTGAAATAAGCTACAAAAGACTTTATGCTTATGTGAGTGTTCTTGTGGACTTTGTTACCTCAGGTGATCTCCTACTCTCTGTTTGATACCATTCTTGAAAGAAAAGGAGTGTTGTTAGCTACAGACCAGGATATCCTGCTTTCGTTCTTTATACATTACCTCTGAAAAAAAAGAGGTAGATGATGTTATACCACCCCATGTGTTATTTTTTGCTTAATTATATATATGCATATAGCGCGTGAATATTTATAGGGAACCTACCCTTGATGAGAGGAGAGATTTACTTTGTAAAGATCTGGTAAACCCATACTTTTCGTGGTGTAAATCTCCCTATGTTGTGGTTGATATACCCATTTTGTCATCAGTTAGTTGACAACAAAATATTCACCCAACAAAACCATGGATAGGACATGGTCTTCCTCATGATGTACCATAGTCTTCTTTATTTTCATACTCTTTTTACACACTTTTTGGCATTCCTTGGATTTCTCTTTTATGAGTTACATTGTACTACCATGGATAAGACATGGCCTTCCTCAAAAAACACCATATTTTGTTTTTCTTCATTTATTTTTCACATGATTTTTGGTACCCTTATGGGTTTCTCTTTTATGAGTTGCAATGTAATACCATGGATAGGTCCTAGCCTTCTTCATAAAATTAACATCTTCTCATCCATTTTATAAGAGAATATTATTGATCCTTGTTCTCAGTTTTATTTTTTGCTTCTTTTATTAGATGGATTTGCACAATAATCTATGTTAGTATGATTTATTACATTTACCTCATTATTATGATAAAGAAACACACTTTAATATCGTTTTATCCCTTTTTTTCCTTTTATCACATTTTTTATGATTTGAAGTAATTCAAATCATTCCATGTGTCATTCCTCTTGATTTCCTTTCCTTTCGCTCCACGTTAAATAAAATAAGGTCAAAGTCAAGATAGAAATTTTATTTCACCTAGATTTACAAGACTCTTAGACCCCATGTTCTCTAAATTTCTCTCTTATCAACCAAATCGCAAGTATTCAAATGAAGGTCATCTTTAGCACCCATGTTTGGTTTTCCAAATATATATGGAAGAGGAATAGAAAAATCCATCAAAAAAGTCAAAATCCAAATCATTTGAAATAAAAGGAAATGATATACATAAGGCAACATGCAAATCTCAAAATTCAATATCACACCAAAAGATGTGATTATAAACACATTTCTTATCTCTAATTGAGGCTCAAACTCCACAGTTGGCCTCACGTATAGCCGAGGTCCATTGGGGTGTGGTAGGCTAATAGATTGGAATAGGATAATTTAACAAACTCTATGGTGCTACTTACTTTCTCATGCAAGTACCCAATCTTCATAGTATACCAATGGCTCTGTAAGGGGTCCTAAGGAATGGGGAACACATTGCAGGAAGGTAGGTCCATTTTACTTTTCATGCATATATCCTTCATGGGATTATCTATATACTACATTTATTGACCTAAGACTTGTGTAGCTAAGAGAAGTTCTTCATATTCCTTAAGATCAAAAATCCTCTTGTTTTGACAAACCCAATTTGAGTTTATTGACTTTGATAAATATTTCTTCTACCTTGGTTTTTACTTCATTCTCCCCTCCACCCATTTCATTTTCCCCCTTGATAGGCAAATTATGATTCTAAATTTTTTTTTGTTTTTTTACTTCTTCATCTCTTAAAAACATGATAGTACTAATTTTTTTCAATTTTATCTATCCGTAAAGAGAAACATGTTTGATTAATTAGGGATTACTTTATTCACACCATAGAATTACATTCCTAGACTTGTTTTAATTTTACCATTTGTCATTATTGTACTACCTTTATATTATGGGCACCTGAGTCCATACCCTTTTTCAATGTTGAGTCAGGTTGGCTTGTTACTTCTCACTTGGCAATGTTGTTTTCCCTTCTTATGCACATTTTTCCATTACTGTGTGAGATAAGGATTGTTACTGCTCACTCATCAATGTTGTTTTACCAATTTTTTACTACTTTCACATCATTATTTGATTACCATCCTTTTGGACATATATCCTTGGTTTGACTTGGTGGGTTTGCCTTTCTTACTTTAGGTTTATTTGTTTGAGTTTTTTGGTCTTTAGTAGCCTTAGATTTTTAGTTACCCAATTTACTCTTATTTTTGACTTTCCCATTTGGTCTAACATAACACTTATCACCCCAGCTTGCCAGATTCCCAAGTATGTCCTATTCACATAGCACTAGTTATCTTAGCTTCTCTACATTTATTTATTTTGGTCTTTAATTTTATATTATTGGGTTTTTTGAAAGCGGTCTCTATGCCCCCCTACATAATCAAAACTAACAACATAGCAGACAACCATCTAGCAATAAAGGTAAGTCAAGGTACACATCACATTTACTTTTCAATTATTTCCCCTTTTTTAGTCATTTACTTTTAATTATTTTATCTTTAAAATACTATGACTTTTTTTAGCATTATCATTATGTGCTCTTATGTTATTTCTCAAAGCACCATCCCTTGTTGCACCTTAGTGACACGTGATGAGCTTTGAGTAGGGCATATGTATACACATAATATCTTAAACTTTTATCAAATATTAATGTTTTACATCTTGTATGAAATTGTTGAGACTCAATCTTTATGAGTGCACACCTTAAGGTGTGTACCAAGAAAGGGGTGGGCAGACCATTGGTGCTTCATAGGATTATTTTCCCTTATTGCCACATTATTACCAATCCAACTAGCACCTAAAACCATTTCTTAATATATTAATCCTCCTTTGCACACTCCTCCAATATGTTCCACTTTCCATCCCTCTTTTCCTCACCTTAAGTCCCTTTTTTAGTTTATTATACTAGGTCGATTGGGTTGACCCTATATAGTATCAGGTGATTTTCACTTATGAACTAGTTTGGCCTTTGGCTGACCTAACTCATGACCTAGTGAATAAATGTCCAACATTATGCTAGGTTGACTTGGTCAATCTTATTGTTTAGGATTTTCTAAAGGGTTTAGGTTCAAATCCATCTATATATATACAATATTATTTCATCATTATTGAAATATGAAATCAAGAGTTATTATTCGCTCGTGCTTCTTTACAATTTGTTCGTCCACCATTATACTTAAGGAGTATTAGCTTAGGGTTTTTACTTGGAAAATATAGTCTTGTGGATAGTTTTTATATGATTTCCCCTTTATTATTGATCTTTACAAACCACAACAATCTATTGTGAAGCCCCTTTGGCCAAGGGAGAGATTGAGTCTCAATCGGTTCATCATTCAGGTAATTATTCTCTAACTTTTCTCCTCTCTTTAGTAGATAAAAGTAACATAATTATTGGCTTCAAAAATTTTACTCTTCATATTCCATGTATTAGGGTCTTACTCATAAATAGCTTAATTGAGATTCTCTTATACATATTTTGATTTTTTTACTAACCCCTCATGTTGTGCCATAAGCTTTGGTGAGCACTAGATTAGATTTACTTTACTTGTTATTAGTTTAGTGAGATATTAAAACATAGGACTCCCTTAGGGTTATTGTGTGGTTATGTTTGACTAAAGGCTTGGGAATCCTCCCTAGCATGGTGTATTATGATAAGAGATGCCCTAATCAGGTCTAGCAGATCCCCATATTGGTCACATTCCCACTTAAAAAATGTGTCCCTAATATGAAGTGTATGGTATGATCTATCTTCTCTGAATTAGGATTTATTTATAGACATGATGCATTCATTATTGCATATAGACCCCATCAAATATTTATTATCCAAATTAACTCTCATAGGTTGCATGGCCAAATGGGTCATGCTCTTAAGTGAATTTGATATTGAGTACCATAATCAAAAAGCCATCAAGAGGTGGGTCATTGTCGATCAGCTTGCAGAAGACCCTATTGTAGATACTCAACCACTCAAATTTGATTTTCCAAATAATTATATTATAATAATAGAAGAAGTAGGATAAGAACCTTAGTAATGAAAATTATAATTTAATGGATCTTTTACATCCTATGGATCTGAGGTTAGCATTTTGTTGATTAGACCATAAGGGGATTTGATTTTCAAGGCATTTCATATTTATTTTCATTATACCAATAATATGGATGACTATGAATCCCTTATTATATAACTTTATCTTGAAGTTTAGTGGGATATCTAGCACTTAATGTTCTATGGGCATTCCCAATTGATTATTAATCAAACTACATATCAGTATTAGACTAGAGATGACAAATGTATTCCTTACAAGCATATTGTGGATTATCCCAAGACCCACTTCAAATCTCTACAATTTGGATAGGTATTGTAGGCTAATAATAGATTAGTTGATGTAATGGTGATAGTTGATCACATGACACAAATTACTATCAATGATAAAGAGTATCTGTTTCTCATTGAAAATATTCTACAGCCTGATCATGTCCTTCTCGATTCAAAGAGAGTATGCACCATTTTTAGTCCTAATACCCCACCTGAACTACCTTGGTTTCAAGACATTTATAATTGTTTTCACAACCAAGTTTTTCCAATTGACCTTTCTAATAACTGAGATAAAATTTTCCTTCATTGCATAGCCTGTTATACCCTCCTTGGAAACATGCTTTTTTGTACATGCTATGATGGAATGTTAATTCATTATTTACCTTCAGGAGAATCCAAGTTAGTGCTTAAGGAGGTTCATGAAATAATATGTGGGGCCCATGCTAATCATATAGTCTTAAAAAAGAAACTCCTCAGAATAGGTTATTATTGTCCCAAGATGGAAATAGATGCCTATAATCATGTCAAGAAGTGTGTTGCTTGTCAACAACATGGTAATTTGATACACTCACCTTCCTTACCACTACACTCAATTATTACACCATGGTCATTCTCTACGTGGGTCTTCAATATCATCAATAAAATCAATCGAACATCTTCTGATGGCCACAAACATATTCTCACTATTATCATTTTACTAAGTGGATCGATGCCATTCATCTCACTTATGTTATCGAAAAGTACATTTCCAAATTTATCCATTACCATATCATCTATCGATATGGTATCCCATCATGTATTATATCCAATAATGGTGGATCATTTATAAACTAAGATGTTATATCTATTTGTGAAAAATTCAAAATCAATCACAAAAAATCCACACATATAACCCATAAGGCAAAACTCAAGCTGAAGCATCAAATAAAACCATTGTTGTAATCTTAAATAATATTATCAATGACATTGGTTGTAATTATAACTTAAAAAAATTTCTTGCCCTTTGGGCTTATCAAACTAATCATCAAACCCTTGTTTATGACATAGAATTTATTATCTTGATTGAGATCAAGCTTCCTTCACTACGAGTATCTTTGGATAATATTGAAGATGATGAAGATTATAGAGTTTTCAAGTTTCAAGATTTAGAACTCATTAATGGAAAGTGTTTGGCTACCCTAGACAAATTACAAGCCTATCAGAACTGATTACATAGAAGCTATAATAAGCACATTCTCCCTAGGGAGTTTGAAATTGGTGATTTAGTCTTAAAAGAGAATAAAAAGAACATTAATGTTGAATTCAAGAAAAAGGGTAAGTTTCAACCCAATTGGTTGGGCCCATATATCATCAAAGTAAATTATAGATCAGGGGCATACTGGCTAGTTACTCTAGATGGTGAAGAACTCCCAGAACCCATGAATATTATACATCTCAAGTAATTCTATGCTTGACAACCTTTTGAACCATTATCTATAAGATCCTTACTCGGGGGAAACTTGTGCCAAAGTCATTTTATCCCACTATTATATCTTGGACCGCCTTATCTTGGACCATTTTTATTCTATCTCGACCTACATTGGACCATTATATCATGAATAATATTATTTTATGACTCTTGACCATTGTAACTCTAGACTATTGGCACTTTGGATCATTTATATTCCACTAGACTCTTTTTATCCCACTCTAAAATATTCACTTCTAGACCATATTTATTTTTTTCTTGTTCTACCCTAGACCGTTCTACTTAGAACAATATTTTTTTCATACCCTAGACCGTTATAGCATGGGCAATTATATCCTTTAACTAATTATGATCCTGATTATGACTCATAGGCATTCTAAACACACTCAGTGCCAGCTCTACAAAGTAGTTCAACATGAACATTATTTTATAGCTTCCTTTTATAGACAAATGAACATGGATACATCATTATATGGTTTTTGACTATTGAATGGTTCTTTAGATTTCTCCAACACTAGATATTTTGCTATTATTTTGTTGTTGTTTGGTAGGTATTATTGCCTTAACAAGATTACAGGTATAATTGGAGTTCATTTAGCTATTTTAATTACTTGTGGACGTACAACTCCTTAACAAGGCACATTTTTTATGCTATTATTTATATCCATGATCCTTGTTACATCTAGTTTAGCTGTTAATTGAACTCCTACTTGTATAATTTCATATCCTCTATTAGTCAATTCCCTAAGCCTTTTTTTAAATATTTCATTTTTGTTGCTTATCTGACAAATACAAAAAACATTAAAAATTCATATATAATACAAATAAAACATTTTATTTAAATTTTATTTATTTTGATCCCACACTCTCACCATTTTTCAAGTTGAACCATTTAGTATCTCATAATTCTCAATCAAGTTGAGATGCTTATAAAATTTCTAAAACATTTTCTGAATATTTTATACTCTCCTCATTTTGTGAGCAATGTATCTTATGCATTCATCATTTTAAGAGCCCATTTCCTTAATCTTCTAAAATATTCATCTTATTTTATTATCATTACTTTGGTTCCATCAGATATCTTGGAAGAACTATATTTGGCCTAAAGTTCATGTTGGATCTTGTGTCCACTATACTATGTAGACAACATCCACTTTCCTTGTGCATTTGGAATCAGTTTGGCCACTGCTTCCTTTTCTTCTATTTTCCCCCTTTTTTTTTTCTTGTTGTTTCCCTATCACTTGGGGGCAAATTTGTCATTGTTTTTCTTATATCATTGTGCTAAATGTCATCATTTCTTAGATTAGAGGTCACCATGTCACAGATAGTAACACCTCTATTATATGTACATGAATGATTTTTTTAATTTGCATTAACATTGTGACTAACCATTGTTTGTGTGTATTTATTTGGTTTTTTATTGTTGTTTTGTTGTGCTTAGTTATCTCTTTATTTCCTTTTGTTGGTGTTTTGTTATTCATTTGTTAGTTTCTATTTTCATTGTGTTATGTAATTATTTTGTTTGTTGGTGTTTTATTATGTTTTCATTGTTATTTTTTTGTGTTTTTATTTTCTCTATTATTATTTTATTGTTCATTCATTTGTGTTAGTATTTTGTTCTTTGTTTCTTAGTATTTCATTGTGCCTTTATTTTTGTCTTTTATTTTCCTACTTTGTCTTAATTATTGTATTATTCTATTCTTTTATGTTAAATATATTTGGTTAACATTTTGAGTTTAGATTTCATTTAGGCTTGATTCATTTGTATTTAGTTTACCTTATTATTTGTTTGTTTTTTAAGTAAATTTTGTTAAAACATGTGAATTTTGATTATTCATATCTTGAAATCATGTTGTTTAAAATAACTTGTTCTTGCTTTGCCTTTATACATTCTTACTCCTTAAATCTTGATTATTCATATCTTGATTTTGAGTTAGGTTATATTCATGTATTGTTTTTTTGTCTTTGATTGTTTTTTTTTTAAATGTCAATAGTTGTAACTTTGATGTTGGTAATATTTTTATCATTATTCTTAGTTATAAATATTCACATTTGAACCAGAAAAATGTAATATAAATACAATGTTATTATAATTTAATCATACTTATGATACATAATATTAATTTTCTATAGTAAACACCAAGTGCTCCAAGTATAAAATTTAATGAAGCTCCAAAGATCATTTATAGAATGTACCATACCTAACAAGAGACTCTATGCAAGACATACATCTCTTGACATACACTATGAGTCTAATTGACTATTCATATGATTATTTTGTGAGATGCATATCCTAAGTTATATCCTAGCATATAGGCATACATAAAGAACATAAACATAAACATTCATATGCTAACTAAGGAAGTGCATCTCCTAAAAGTAACATATCAACACATATCATAACAAGCATAATACCGATGAAAACATCATGAGACAATCAAAGAATATTAATAGTCCATGTACAAGTAGAATTATGCCAAAAATGAGTGCCATATATATATATATATATATATATATATATATATATCAAAACATGTTTCTATACATCGCGAGAGTATATATACATCTCATAAGTACACAAAAAAGGCAGAGCTAATATAATCATCTCTCATCGTATTTGTCCTTGAGAGGAATCTGATGAAGACCTTGACGTATCCTAGATAGAGTAGTTTCTAGTAGACATGGTGGTAGAGGCCTCATGATAGCCCAGTATATAGTTGGTTATGTCATCGACCACTCTGAATCTATCCCGTGCCTCAACCTAGTAGTTTGGCTAGTCCACTGCAACCTCTTATACTCTATATAACATGACACTCTCTACTCTATAGTAACTACCACCTTGTATTCCCACTTCAAGTAGGATATCTCATACCTGGCACATAGGACATCATCATTTACATGTAAGGCATCATCCTTGGCTGTAATATGATCATCTAAGGATCTCACTAACTTTGATCCTATATCCTCCCTAACACTATGTGCTTCATCTCTCTCTTAAGTTATCCTCTGCATCTCCAACTAAATAAAGTCACGCTCACCAACCATGATCACATACTATATGTCTCATGTGGATAATTGGGTTTAAACCCTTTCTAGTTGTGCCACTTGACCTCTGAGGCATGTAATCTTTGCATCTCTAGCTATGATCAAACCATGTAGCCTCATGCTATCTCCCTATGTAGTAGTTAATTGTGCCTATAATGAATATACAGTGCTATGTAAACCTACTATCTTCTTAAGCTACACAGATATCTCTCTCTAGAGCCTATAAATCAAGGCTCAATCCTCTATAGACATCCTTGTACATGAGGTCCTTACCCCTACTCTTATCCATGTCCCTTTACTTGTCTCAAAGGGATATGCCTTTATATAACTTATACTTACACCAATAACATCCCCCATCTCCACCTCCTGACCATCTAGCTTAGCCATCTCCACATCATCTACCAGATATTGCTACTTTTAAGGCTATACAAACTATAGTGGAATGGAAAATGGGATGGTTGGTTATACTAACACCTAACCCTAGTATTGTGTTAGGGCCTATCCTTAATCCCTCCTCATCCTCACCCATCATTGTATCAAAATTAGATATTGGGGAAATGGCCTATTTAATCTAATAGGTCATACTCCCCACCACCATATGACATAGTAATCCATCACCCCTACATCTATTATTCCACTGATGTAATCCCATCACATATGTACCACCCTATCATAATTAGCCACTACCTCTACCCTAGGCACTAGTGGCCCCCACTTCTCGATCTCCCTGATCACATGAGAAAAGTAATGTGAACCCTCAAGAATGTCCTACTATAATGCAAACTATCATTGGACACAATCTAGCCTATATCTTTCCATAGTATAATCATGTCACCCTATGATATAGCATGGTGTGATCATGTAGCCGATCACAAATAGGTCTTCTACCCACATGAACTATGTCCCTATGAAGGGATGCCAAATTAAATCTCCATCCTCCATATCATTGATAGCTAACCTTTAATAAGGTAAATCCCCCAAATGTCCCTACATCCTTGATCTTGTTAGGTACCAAGCCCAAGACATGGAATCTTTTGTTCCCCTTTAATACCTTGGCCCCTTTAGTCATGTGATAATAATGTGCTCCCATGCCCATAACTATAATAGTGTGATATGCCCTATGTTGTGCCCTCCCTTATATGCAATCATGTGAAGCTCCATGTATAGTTGTGCTAAATTAATAGGTCCCTAGGAGAACTATGTCAAATGATCTAACATCTATTGTATTATGCCTATCAACCCTAAAGGAAAGTACCTCCCACTCTTGTCAGGTAGTAGAAGGCTATTGACAAGAGCTATGATCATAACTACCTCTAGGGGAAATGTCCCCTATCCTACTCTACCCTCCAGGTGCCAAGCCAAATGCTCCAGTGAATCTACATCGATGGAATCATCCATAATCTCCTACTCCACTACCCCAAGAAGGTTATCTAATACACCCTATCTCCCCACCCCCAGCCATGTAATCTTAGGACCTTGTATGGGCACCCAAAGAGTATGGTACACATCTTATAGTATCACCATCACCTCCCCAGTTAGAAAATGAAAGGTGGAAGTATTAGAGTGCCATATCTCCACCAATGCTGACAAGTATGCTATGTCTGCATGAATCACTGGCAAGCATTTTAGGTGATATAGGTCCACTCTAACTAAGATACCCATGAGATTGTCTATCATGAGCCCTTATTATTTTAGAAATTGGGAGTGACACTCCTGTAATGTGATGACCACTACACACTCCTACAAATCAAAAGGTGGGGTTCATATCAATTATCTTTCTAAAATCATATTCTAATTTTGAGACCTAACATAAAACTTTGTGTCTTTCCCTCTCTTCTTCTAATTTTTTGGCTTGGTTTAAACCCTTATGGGCCTCATTATACTTTATTATGGTGTTATCACCATTTTTTAGTGATCCCACCATTTATTAGGATGTTCTCACTATTTATCAAGGAGATCCCACTATTTTCCATGACCTCATCAATATGCAAGTTGTTCCCATCATTTGGTAGGGTGATCCCACCGATCCTAGTGAACTCACCATTTGGCAAGGCAAAATGAACCCAAAAATGCAAGATCACCATTATCTTGGTGATATTTCCATTTTAACCCATGATCCTATCGAAGGATTGGTAATATTGTTGATCTCCTAGGCATTCTTGTCATTTTCATGGGCGAACTCATCATTTTCCAAATTGGGAAAATAGTGAGATCACCCCAACTACCACATCCTACATGAAATAAATGCATTATATGAAATTAAAAACCCCAAAAAAATACCTATTAATGATCTAATCATTGGTGGTCATTGGTACTCTCTCATGCACTCCTCAAGATGTTAGTGGTGCAAGATATTGGCCATCTTACTTAGGTCACTCACGTGCATATACCAGAGCTCCAAATTTACTATAGTTAGGGTGTAAAATGACTTGTTTTTACCCCCAAGGGTCAAAATATAGTAAATTTTTCAATTTTTTCACTCTTTAGGCCTATTGTTTCTTTATTTTATCTCTCTTGGGCTACTATTTTAGCCTTGTTGGTCAATTTTTCCTTTCATTTTATTCTAATTGCTATATTTTTCAGCTAATTTTGTTAAAATTAATGGATTATAATTTATTCCAATCGAGCACCCCCTTGAGGGGGCATCATGGGCCACCTAAATGATGTTTGAGGCATTTTCATAAACTTGTTTCTCCATAGTTCATGAAAATTTTAAAAATAGAAAATGGAAACAAAATTTATTTCTTCTTATTATAGTGACTTTTTTTATTCTTTGAAAATAATTTGCTTCAACTAAATGTCTCTCCATGCCTTATAAAACAAGGGAAAATGTAGAAATCTAATTCTTTTCACTATTGTGTTGAAATTGTCAATCTAAGCAATATTCTACAATAATACACAATCTGAGCCAAAATTACCAAAACATGTTAAATGGTTTTAGCTTGTCACATAAAAGTGTTGATTTAGGATAATGTCTCATAGAATGGGACAATGCATTTTATATGATCATTATATTTTATCAAATCATGTCAAGTCAAATTATGGCCACAACAAATGATGCTCTAGACCACTCAATTCTTCTAATTTGATAGCACATGTCATGTGCATGTGTTATTTTTCATCCATAATGCCTTAACTAGGGTATTTTTTTGTATACAACTGGTACCTTCTTTAATTATGCTCTAGTCAAATTATGACTTCATAACATGAGATTTTTGACTAGGTTGATTAAGTGTGCAATAGATTTTCAAACAACTATAGAAAATTAAGAAAATCCACCTAAGCAAATTAAACCAAATCAAGAGCCTAAGTGAAAAATCCATGAAAGTTATTGAAAATCTATTTATTGTAAATTCATTCCTCAAATCTACATCACCCTATGACATTATCAGTGGGGTGGCATCCATAAGCCATTAATGGAACAACCGTCAAGATTAAGTCTTCCCGTGCCTCATTAATTCCCCATTTCTCCAAATAATTATGACTTGTTTCTCCAAAATTGAATTGATTCATGGCCACACATTTTGATCTTAATATTGATTATCATCATGGATTCTAAATATTTTCAAAAATATATAAATACAAGGCTTCACCATTGATTAAGAGAGCTTGAATTGTGTAATGTTATAATGTAAAATTGTCTTCATAAAGCTTAATCTATTTGTACACATTGATTAAACTCATGATCCTAAGCCATTGTGAATTAAAAAATGATGCAAAAGTTTGATACTCCATTTACATAGACTTGGAGCACCAAATTTGGGGAAAAACATGGTTCTTGACCACTTTGAAGGAAGGATGTTAATTGGAAGGTTTGATGGTATTCCTTCTTTAAATATCTCTTAGAATTAATTGTAAACACCCCATGAGGGAGTAGGATTGATTTTTTATTGTCTATATGCTTGTTTATAAGATATTTCTTTACTAATACATGGATTAATGCATCTTGTAATCCTACTCGACACCTACCTGTAGGTGAAAATCTTGCATTTGACTGTGTGAGAGGGTGAACTTTACTTTCATGTATCAATGTTCACATATTATCGATGGAGTTGTCAAAAAAATTTCATTTCATACACCTTCAAGGTTCCTTGAAATTGGTTTGTATGCTCAATTGTCTTGTTACTACTGTCAGGCTTGTAGGTGGTGGTTTGAGGCCTCTTAACTATGTAAGTGTTTCATTTGAGAGGTGGGTTGTTTTTTCATTATTCTCTTAAATTCCACCAATAGGATGATTACCTTTCATTATTATTTATAATTCTTTAAACATCCTTGTTCTCATCACAACATCAGTGTTTCTTAGAATCTACAGTCACAGACTTGTTTGCATGGAAGCCTTGATTGAGTTTATATTAGGGTGGTCTAATGGTGTTAGTCTTTGTTTCTCAACCCTCCATAATTATGAATGTTATGGCTATGAATCCTCAATATTATTCAATGTCTACAACACCCTATCCTAATGGTCAACATTCCATTAGAGTCTCTTTAACTTAACAACATAAACCTGTATGTGCAATGGGGCTCCTGATTGAGATTGTCTCTTGAGGGTTGAGTTAAAGGGTTGACCCTAATTTATAAATATTCCATAATCTTCATAGGTCCTTATGACTCTATTATAGGCTCCTCAATACCTCAATACCTCATCCCAATAGTCCTTCATTTGCTTAGTTTGCATAATAGACCTGTAAGTGCCTAAGTAAGGGCTTGCCTTTCTAGGGTTGGGGATGAGAATGGATTTTTAGTGTAGGACAATGATGATCATGAGGGAAGTAGTACACAAAATTACTAAGAGTTGAAGTACATGCATGTTTTAACATAACTTAATGGTTCTCTAGCATCATTACAATGACACCCTATTTCACTTGTAAGGAGATCACATTATACAAATGACACATTGAAATAGAGCTTGATGGAGTTGTTTGATCATGATGACTCAGTTTAGTATGGGAGGAAAAGAAGACCTAAATGAACTCTAGATAACCTACCATCTAACTCAAAACCACCACTCACTTCCCTTTCACACACTGAAGGCTCTACAACATGAAGAAACATTGCCATGTAACCTACAAATGTGATAATTTGAATGTTTCCTTGCTCTTCAGGGATCACACATGTAAACCAATAGTGGGAATGATATACATGGTCTATGAGGACCCATAGAAGACACATACAAACTATAGTCATATAAAATGTCTAAATTGGTAGTTTGAGTGTGGTTTGTGACACCCCATCTATAGGTCCTTTTTACATGCTCTTATGACCCTTCTAGACAACTTTTTACTCATTATCAATCATCCAAAAAATTCTAAATAGTCATTCCACCTCAACTAGATAGTATTCCCCATGCCAATCCTATTCCCCTAGGTCCTGAACCTATAAAATAGGAGTGCCCCATTTAGACTATAACACCCTGTAAATAAGTGTCCCATTTTTGGTGGTCCTATCCATTTGCACTTTGATCCCCAATGGTCATTTTCATCTAGTCCTTATCCTTAATTAGGTTAGCCTATCGTGAATACATTTGACCCATGACCAAGTGTTCCTTATAAAATCCCACTCAAATCTCATTTACAAGGGAGGTGACCAAACTTACAAAGCAACCAAGAATACAAATAAAGAACTAAGGTAAACTTCCCTGTTCTTTGCACACATTCACCTAACACAACTTCAAACTACCCAAATCCTCATACCAATCCAGCCACCTCAAACACTATAAATTTGGCATTTGCATCTGCATCACACTATTTCACAAATCACACTAGGTGGGAGAACTACATATGGCTTGATCCCTCTTTAGAGTATTGGTATTTAGGCAGTGTGCCCACATAAGGGGTGTGGATTACACATTCATTACATCTTTCACACTAACCCCCCTCTTTCTTAAGTGACTCAAATGTCATTTTATCCATCATGATGGAAGGTAGGGTTTGAAGACAAAATCAGCTCAACAATGAGTTTTGCCGACAAGTAGTGATTAATTTTTTATAGGCACAATGCAATTACCCAAAAAAAATCAAGTCTTTGTGATTAGTTTGGACAACAACAGCAGGAATAAACAATAACACTAGACACCAAAGCATCCACTTTTTGGTGCTTTTATCCTTTCACACAATAAAATCTAGATTTAGGTTTATGACACCTTCCTAAGCATTTACAGCGATTTTCAACCTCTGTATCAATCATCTCAGTCTATTTTCTAGCTAAGTTATATTCCTTATTATTTATTGTTATTTTTAGAAAGGTGAAAAAGAGAAATAGTTTCACAAATTAGGACTATACTTATTACTATATTATGTACTAATTTATTAATCTAGACCCTTAACTAAAATAGGAATAAAACTCCTTTATTCCCAAATAATTTAAATCATTTGGTGAACCCGACTTACTTTGTTTACACACAAAAACCCTAGAAACCCTAGTGAAAATTCCTTGCTAATTTTATCAATATGTTTCTATGTTTTTAGTTAAATTAGATTTCACATAAAATCAAAAATGGATCTCACTTATTTCAAAACATTTCTTACAAACAATAAGGAGTCCATACTTGGTCCTACATGTATATGAATGATGAAATTTACTATATTTTAATGTAAAGCTTCATTCTTTCCCTTTCATGCTTAATTTCTATAATATGGGATGATATTAAGAAATTTATTGTTAAACATGTTAAGATCCCTTTCCTTCAAAGCAATGTTTATTTTTCTTTAATACAAGGTTTCATTATTTCTTTTACATACTCTCTCTCTCATGTGGAATAATTTTAAACTCTATCTTGATAAACATGTTATAAATTTCATGTTACAAGTCAAAGTTTTTTATGCATTAGCGCAAAGTTCCATGTTCTTTATCCCTTGTTTGTTATCTCTCATGTGGAATATTCTTTATAATCATATTGATACACAACTTATATCTCCAATTACATGCATTTCATCCCACATACATGGTTTCTACCTAGATGTATCTAACTCATTAGATAATTTTGAGTATCTCCCTATCACTACTAAACACAAGAAACACTAGTGGTTATATCTATTCCTCCTCCCTTCAAACTTGCTTCACCTAGATCTTATCCCACACCTACTACTAGCTCTATGCCTATAGTATATCATGCAATACATGTTATCACCCAAGTTTATGAAGATAGGTAGGTTGACTACACCCATGGCTATAGCTTTGTCACTCAAGTTAGCACCCCTTTTGATATAGTTTAAGCTCCTTCACAAGTTATATCCCTTCCTCTAGTTGAGATTCAAACACAATCGAGGCCTCCCTCACCAAAATAGAGACTTCATACACTTCCATGGAGGCCTCTCTTAGAGAAACCACTACATCAGTGATAGTTTCAGGACTCTCAATAGTTTCTAGCTACATTATTCACACCTAAGGTAGAATCATTGAGATCTCATGCCTCTACACATAGAGCACATTTTCAAATAACTTCTACCACCAAATGGGTCCTTAAGAGCCCCATAATTACACCCACTTCTTAGAGTTATAGGGGACCCCACAGTCAATTTCCACTACAAATATTTTAGATCACTTATAACATACATGCTTTTAGAATCACAGTCTCAACCCTTCCATCATGCTTCATGATCATGCATGATCCCTCTCCTTGATATAGAACACCATGATACGGAGTCTCTTATGACACTCATTGGTTAGTATAGTTTCTTCTCAGTCTTTCTTATACATAATTTCTCAGCTTACTTGTACATGGTGTCTTTTTGATTACTTATACATAGCTTATTTAAAAATACCAAAAATAATACAATATTTCAAAATACCAAAAACAATATAACATATCAAAATACAAAAACATTAAAATAACTCAAAATACCAAAAAAAATTCAGTTATACACACTATCTATGATTTACATTTCTATTACCATGCTAGACTTACATTGTGTTGTTATATGCTACAATTTGTTAATTTATCTACATTACCATGCTTCACTTGATCTTCTTTGAATGTGTGCAATGACACCCAAATCCTTGATTTCTTCACTCTACCCATTGAGGGGGCATCCTAATTTTACATTCAAGACATACATCAACATATCTACCCATCGAGGGCATCTTCTACATGACTACACCATCCAAGTTATGTCATTCCTACACCACATACTCTAGTTATCACATTGATGTACATTACTTACTAGACTACATAGATTATTCTATCAATACTCACTAGTATATATAATTTGTTTATTTTTTATCATATTCCTAGTCTTGTACTACATGTTTTTCATACTTTAACTTCTTTGCTTTGATCAGTTATATGTGATAGTATTTCTATAATTTACATGCCTTCTTTTCTTGCTTTGAGTATCTAGATGTGATTGCATTTCTCAATTCCATTTTTATTGCTTGTGTGTGCCTTAAGACATTTACTAATGTCCTTTTATTGTACTCTTGTATGTGCTTGTGACCCTCATGCCAATCTTGCTTGTTTGTAATTATTTGTATGTGGGCATTTGAACATGCTTTGTATACTTACTTTCCTAGTTTGAGTGACATGTGCCCATGTCCCTTGTTTACTTGGCCCCTTGGCCTCTTTTGTATGCTTCTTGCCTTGCATGCTTGTTTGTTATTTTGATTCTTATTTATTTCAAATGCCATGATCCACATCATGTATTATATTTCCTTCTTAGATGCCATGATGGACATCATTCTCTATACCTCCTTGACAACTAACCAAATTTCTAGTTTTAGTTCAGTAAACTACACATGTTATTACATTATTACACTATCTAATCATACCCCTATTGATTTAAAAATCTCCAATACACAATATGATATATCTTGAGACATATTTTGGATTATCATTACTATATCATGTATTTTGTAGCTTAACACACTTGTAGGGCTCTTTATTCTAAGGGTAGTCATTGTAGGGTCTTCATTCCTACCCTCAAAGAGGGGGTAATAAATAGGGGTTTTTTCATATAGATCAAAGCCCTCTACTGATCAAAAACCATTTTTTAGAACACTCAAAACATCAATTAAAATTCAAAACATGTAGAAAAAACTAAAAAACTAGGGACAAACATAGAATAGTCATCAAAAATAGTAAAGGACAAAAGCGCCTCATTCAGACTATAGTGCCCTACATCTAAGTGTCCATTTTTGGTACTCCTATCCAAATAGTTGAAAACCCAAAATTTTTAAAAATAGGTAGAATGGTAAGCTCAATTACAATTTTTGTAGTTATAGTCCAATTCAAATTGGGTAATTTTAGTATAGTTTTACTCAAATTATCTAGATATAGGGGGCATCATGTGCATCATGATGGATCTCACTTCTAGTTTTAGATTGGGTAGTTTGTAAAACTTCCAAATAAAAATTCATTTTATAGACACCAGTGATTGGGGGTAATGTGCATGGCACATTTGCCTTCTTTTCTTTTTATTTCATTATATTACCTAGGTATTCTCAATAGTTACATGCCTTATTCTATCTATAGGTGGTTGACATCATTTCAAAGTGGCTTTCATATAATCCTAATTCTCAATTTTTTAGTGGATTTCATACAAGCCTAATCTCCACCTTTTAGAGTGGCCAAGATTGGACTAGATTTTAGTACACATTCTGCTATCCATGCCACATTGTTAGATTATAGAGCATCAAGGGCTTCATGAGACATCTCATATGATACACATTCATACCAATATCAGTTCATATTTCACACTTAGTGGGAAATGATGGATCCAAAGGTCCATCCTTTATATTCTTGAGCCACCTACTTGGAGGTATTGGCCACATAGTCCAAACATTGATTAACACATGCATGATCACATAGCTTCACTACATATTGGGAAAAAATGGATCCAAAGGGCCAGCCTTTATATTCTTGATCCACCCTTAGGGAATTGAGCACTCAACTCCATTCATAATATTACTCTTGGTAAAACACATACCCAACATCACTCAACATCACAATAGGTTTTGTATTGGTTCATGTACCTGATGAGGTGTATTCATTCCTTTCTCTTCCTCTCTCTTTACCCAGTCTTTGTACATTCTTATTTTAAACATATTATGTCTAGTAAGAATTGATCTACTCCTTATTCTCTTGTAGATTTATGCTTCACATTATGCTCTCTCTATGCACACTCAACATCACACACCTTCATGGGCTTCACCCTTGTAATTAAGTTTAGGTACACTCCATTTTTCCTTTATCCTAGTATTTCACTTTGTTGCATCACTAGAATAAAGGGGGGGAAATGTAGTCATATAAAATGTCCAAATTAGTAGTTTGATTATGGTTTTTGATAACCATCCATAGGTTCTTTTTGCATGCTCTTGCAACCCTTTTAGACACCTTTTTACTCATTTATAGTCATCTAAAACCTTCAAAATGATCATTCCACCTTAGCCAAATAGTATTCCCTATGCCAATCCTATTTTATTAAGTCCTAAACCTATAGGATAAGAGTGCCCCATTTGGAATATAGAATCACATTAAGAAGTGTCCCATTTTTAGAGGTCTTATACATTTGTAATTTGAGCCCCAACAATCATTTTTATCTAGTCCTTATCCTTAACTAGGTTAGCCTAGCGTGAATACATCTGACCCATGACCATTTTTTCCCTATAAAATCCCACTCAAATATCATTTACAAGGGAGGTAGCCAAACTTACAAATAAATCAATAATACAAACAAAGAACTAAGGCAAATTTCCCTATTCTTTGTACATAATCACCCAACACAACTACAAACCTACTCGAATCTTCATACAAATCCTTAGCCACCCCAAACACTATCAATTTGACATTTGCATCCACATCACACTATTTCACAAAGCACACTAAGTGGGAGAACTACATATGGATTGATATTCAAAGTATTGGTATGTGGGTAATATGCTCACATAAGGGTTGTGGATTACATGTTTAGTACATCTTTCATACTAACCCCCCTCTTTCTCAAGTGACTCAAATGTCATTTTATCAAGCATGATGGAGGGTTAGGTTTTGAAGACAAAATTAGCTCCACAGTGATTTTTTTTATAAATAGCGCTCAAATTTTCATAAACATGCTTATATATGCACAATGCATCTACCCAAAAAATTTAAGGTTTTTGTGATCTATTTGGATAATAGTAGCAGGAATGGACAATAACATCAAACACCAAAGCATCTACTTTTTGATACTCCTATCTTTTCACACAATAAAACCTAGATTCAAGTTTATGACACCTTCCCAGTCCTTTATATCCATTTTTAACCTCTGTATCATCCATCTCAATCTATTTTCTAGCTAATTTATATTTCTTCTTATTTATTGCTATTTTTAGAAAGGTAAAAAAGACAAATAATTGCACAAATTAGAACTATATTTATTTCTATATTTTGTACTAATTTATTAATCTAGACCCTTAATTAAAATAGGAATAAAAATCCATTATTCCAAAATAAGTTAAATCAAAAACATTGATTGCATCAAACCAACCAAAATTGCACTAAAACTATTACAAATTTGACCCCTACATAGATGAAGGCAAATCAGACTACTTAAATTCTTAACTATTATTCATAGGATTTAGGTTATGAATCTATAGATTAATTATAAGAATGAAAAGGTCATGAGATCCCATTCTTGTTCCCAAATTCTTGCATCCTCACCTTATCTCTCATGTCTATACCATTCACAAACCTGACTGGCTCTCCTGAGATGCCTATGAGCTTGAGCAAAGAAATGGACCAATTTTTGACCTATTTGACTTGATAGCTCATGGATATCCTTATATTATGCCTACATTTATTCTCCTCTAAATATTTTTGACCCAACTCAAATCTAACATGTCCCTACAGGTCTGTACAAGTTTAAAACTCCTAAAAATCCCTCTTTTCTACATTTTTCATTATTTTAGATCTTGAAATCCATTGCGGCATGAGAGGAGGTAAAATAGATGTTAGACATGTTTTCAAATCAGAATTATGGGTGGGGAAGCTAAAATTTCACACTTCTCATGTGTGGGGCCCTTTTGATGAATGAAAGATGGGGTTGACCTAAAATAGACCCTTTTATGCATGAAAACACCTTGTCATGGCAATAGGATAGCAATGAAACCTTCTTAATACCCCCTAATATAATGTGGAATCTAAAATTTACCCCTTTTCAAAGGTTTACAAAGTAATTTGACTCATATGAATTTGTATACACAAATATTATATGTGTCATATATGAATTATTTGGTGTCATAGGCTTTTAAATTATCATTTCATCTTAAATATGCTTATCCTAAAGTTTAAACTATTTACCATTAGGTACTTGGTAATTTTTTTTACAAATTACCATTTAATCTTATTAACCAACAAAATCTAATTTACAACCCATAAATATTAACCCTCCAACAACTTACCCTCGTAGTAAATTCATTACTAACAAACCCACATTTTAATCCCAAATTCCCATGTAATTATAACAAGCCAAAATGGATCAAAGAAAACTTTTTCCAAAAAGGGTAAATTAGTAATGATTCTCTTGTGATCGACACCAATTTTCCTAGATTGGCATCAATTTATATAGACACAGGTGACTCTTTAGTTAGCCCCCATAAAATTTTAATCTCAAAGTGTCATTAAGATTTCTTCAAGAGAATTAAAGGTGACCTCTAGCTCAATGCTGACAAAATTAGGCTATACCTAGTCTACAACAGTCATCATAAACTAAGGAGATTGGTTACACCTATGGAAAGGATATAAACTACCTACATCTATTTCAAGTTAAGTTCTTTATCTTGAATATTTCATTTCTTATTTAATTTTTTCTATTTCCTTCTCATTCCACCATCAAAATGTCTTAGATATCTTCAATTTTATTTTATAATATCCCCAATAATCATTTCACCTTTTTTTTACAACCTTATGCATTTTTAATAGAATATATATTGATTCATCTAAATTGGTACCAATTCTACAGGATTGACATTGATCCTTATATTCTGTTTTAGAATTTGAGCTATTTAGTCATAAAACATTGTCTTACATTCCTTTTAATTTGATCTTCTAGCTTTATAAATATGTAATTTATCTATAGATGACTTTACCCAGAGTTTCACATGAAATAATTAGTATTACTAATCTATGCATCATCTCTCAACCTCTCTTTGTTTAGTAGAGTGACATAGCCTTTGAGTTAGCACTTTGTGTCATTATCTATTCTCCTTCATTTGAAGCCACTTATAACCAATTATATGTTTTACAAGAAGATGTCGATTATGTTGGAGCTTATTGGGATGAATAATTTACTTATGTTGATAATTTATATGAATATTAGTTCATAAACATTTTTGTTATTACATCCATATCACATCTTTCTATTTTTTAATTTTAGTTCTTATTATCAACTTCATTGTGAAAATAGTGAGATGATATCCACTTAAGGAAGTTCATAACTTCTCAAGATTTGTTCTCAACCATGAAACTCACCTATATATCTATTAATCAAATTTGTCCAAGTTATCTCATTGTGTGTAGGTTATTCTTCCAAGACAAAGAAGAGTTCCCACATTCACTAGATTCAAATAGTGTGCAACCATATTTTTATCTCTAGGTATTCCTCATAAACCCTACATATATTTAAGTTTTTAGTAGATAATTAAATTAAAAGAAAAAATGAAAAACTATTGTTATAGTTTGGCACGCCCGGTGGGACCCCTAAGGTTTCATTGTTCTTGATATATTTCATTGTGAAATTGTTCATTAAATGCATCTTTTTTTTATTATTTGTTTTTTATTCAAAAAAGAGAAAATCTAAAAATTATTACTTTTCCTTTTAAGGTTTAAAAAGAATTACATTCATCCTTGGCTTGCTGAGATAATTATTGGAGGCTTAGGTTGCACCCTAGCTAAGCAAATGATTGTTCAGGTCCTCTACTCAAACCTAGTCCAACATGGGAATGACCATAGGTTGTGGGTCACCTAAACTTGGGTCAGACCTCTAGGGTTTTTAATGAGGCTAGCACCTCAGATTGTTCATTATATTTTCCATATAAGACCTAAATAGGTTGGGATGAAAAGAGAGAAGGAGTTGCATGAATGAAAACCTAATCTAAGTGTGGTGATGCACCGTGAATTCATTGTATCCACTCATAGGCTTGAATTCTTGACACATTAATGGACTATGAATAGACTTAACACAGTGCCTGCAATGGTTTTCAAGCAAAAGTGCTTTATATAGAGGTCAATTTGATTGACTTAGGTTCGAGGGCTATGAGGGTAAGTCCTGATTGAAGGTACTTACAATCATCAATCCACTCTATACCTAAGACATCAACATTATGACACACTAGATGACATGCAAGGATAGATTGTTATCACTTAGGTTGAACTTGGACCTACAAAGGGAAGGTTAAACCACTTTTGCATATCAAACAAATACAAAACATTAATCATAGATTGGTAAACAACTATGTCTTTCTCATTAATCCAAGAGATGCATGAGTAAAAATTCTAGTCGAGTCTATTCATATCAGCCTAAGGGATGAAAATCAAGAGCTCAAAGCTTGAATTTATAGTAGAATGGGAAGAGAAAGAGGAGAAGGGGCATGTCGAAGAGTGGAGAATAAGTCATGGAGGCCAAAATTTCTACTTTAAGCAATCATGGATGGTTGTTTGAATCTTTTTGAGCTCTTCATGGCATTAATGCTCCTTATAGACCCTTAACTAGTTTGAGTCTATCAAATAACACAATTTGTTTTTCATGCCAAGAGGTTGACCACACTACACTATCAATTTTGGACATGTGTCATCATCTCATTCCATTTGGAGATTTGATCAAATCTACTATGTTGACTCCTTATGAGTCTACTAGTTTCAACCTTCATCATCAATCGTTGATCTATGTTTGGATTTACAAAATTGTGTCATTTTTTAGCTACCTATACCTTATTAATATCTTGCTATTAGATCCATCTAATTCCACACTTTCACCACATGGTGGCTTTATATTTGAACTAAGATATTGACCTATGCACCATTGATATTATCTACATGACTTAACATGTGCCATTGATCTCTATCAATAAGATCAAACACACATCATTGATCACCTTATTCACCATGATCATGACACTTGGCACTATTGTATTTAATCTTAATATCCTCTAAGTATTTTACCTTATGCTTATTGTTATATATTCCTTTACATGATTAAACATGTTTTATTGATTTTTTTTGGTCCTACTGACCTCATTGATCATCTCTCACTATTAGATTTACTCTAGGCTTCCATGATCTTGACACTTATCAGTAACATGTTTAGACTCAAGAATATTTGAATCAAAATAGTTAATTTACAATGTTTAAACTTGATGTCCCTATGAACATTGAATTTTACCAAATTTATCTTGCATGATGTTTCAATGATAGTCTGGTTCCTTTAGTGTTGAAGTTAATCATTTTTTAATTTAAAACAAGGACACTATGGGGCATATAAAATCAAGATAAGGCAATGATCATAAAATATTTGAATTATATGGGTTGATAATTTGGCTTGTGAGGCCAAAATTTTAACATTTTTGGTGACTCTGATGGCTTGACCAGCCTACTAGTCATAGAACCTAGACACTTTTATGACAAGGTGACTCAACAAAGAATCAAAAGATGATAAAACTTTATACTAAGTTGTATTGTTGACACATTAGAGACTTGTAGTATAAATAAGACACACATGGACACAAAAAATCAACAACCTAACACTAAATATCACACCTAACAACTAAAGACAAACAAAGGAAAGAACTAAAAAATAAGTCACAACCTAAAAACTTATGTAAGGCACTTGTTTGGATAAAATAACCAACTAAATCAAAAATAAAAAAAACTTTGAATTCATTACCCTAAGATCATATGGGAATTTTACTCTATCATTGTGGTAATATTATGTGAAGCTATCATATGATGATTTATGTGTAAATAGAATTTGACCAATGTGTGACAACCCCCATCTGTAGATAGCATTCTCCTAGTCATTTAGAAGAGTGAAATAACCATCTGACTTCATCTCTATGTACATGGGTTGAGTGTGAGGGTAAATAATCTAATAATATTCCTTCCAAATCTTTATATCTTACATCACTAACCTCATCTCCTCTTCATTCAGGAGCTGCATTTGGTTTTGCTCTTTGGGTTCAAGATGATCAGCTATCAAAGCATTCTTGACAAGTTCCTTCTTTTCAAGCTTTGACTAGTGCAATGGTGAGGTATATAAATTTAGGAAAAATTATTCTAAGTCCTCCCAGAACTAAATATCATCTTTTTCAATGAAAAAATCACAAGGTTCATTTGAACTTCTACCATCTATCTTTAAGTCATCAAGTTGATTACTCACCTCCTTCACTTTGGCAGGATCATCATTAGGTTCTTGATCAGTTGAAGTTTGCTCATCATATTCATCAATAGAGAGAGGTGGTTACTCAATATAATTAATGTCTAACTCATATTTCCTTTACACTCCTTGATTTTCATTGATTTCCTCATTTGAATCATTAGCATGTTGTTTAACTATATCACTCAAATCTACCTTGTCAAGCTATTTCATTTCATTCAATAACTCCAAACACAAGTGATGCTACTAGTCTTCTAATGGATTATTAATTTATATGTCAATATCATCATCATGGATGATTTCATCTAATTGGTCTCTTATGAAAAGATCAGTTTGTGTTTCATTTGCCTTAGTTTCATCATTATGACATTGTAGTTACCCTTTATCATCCAAGCTCTGCTCATGCTTACATTCTGATCTAATAGAGTACACAGGGGTCCCAATTTGAATATTTTATTCATAGACACTATAATTATCCTCTCCAAGTTTTTATTGACACTCATCTACAATTGTATCACTATTTATCTCTTGAATGACTACCTCCTCCTTTACTAACTTTGATAGTTTTCCCGCCATGCTTGAATGATCCAATTCTGATTTTGGTGTACTTGACTTGTTCTCAAGAGGGGATATGGTGGGTGGGTAGTAGATATCATTAGGTTATTTGATTATTTAAAGGGTATCCTTCTAACTAGGTATCTTGAATGGTTTCTTATTAAATTCTTGGGATTGAGTGGGGATGTGAAGAGGGGCAACATGTACTTGAGTAATAGCAGATGAAGGACTACTTACAGATTTCACACTTAATTTTCATTCTTTGTTCTCCATTTTAAGGGTGGGCATGATGAAATTAGGATCCATATCCCATGAAGGATTACATATGGGTATGTTTTAGGCTCTTTGGTAGGTATAGGATCTTAAACACAAGTGGATTGCCTTGGGAAAGGAAGGAGAAGGTAGTCTACCTTTGGGGTAATTGGAGGAGGTGGAAGAATTTGGAACTTAAAGAGTGACTTAGACTTGATTTTCACCTCCACACCAAGTTTAATTTTTCACACTATATGATACTATTATTTGAATAAGTACTCTCCAACCTTAGTCATGAATTCATTACCTAAAAACAAGGCAAAATGAGGCAATAAATCTACTACAATAAAGTCTTGCAAAACTGAAAGTTTAGGATAGGCATGGAATGTGAGTTGAAGATTTGTAAAAATTCCAAATACTTTCATAGGAGACCCATTCTATTGCAATTCAAAGTCAAAAATAGGTTCATACTTTAGATTCAATATGTCTACCACTGATTTAGGAACAATTGAAATAGTTGCCTTATCATTAAGTAAACAATTGTGGACCAATAAATTTCCTCTGACTAGGGAAGCAAGAAAAGGATATGGGGTGACCAACTTAAATGACTATAGTTGGTTTGTAGGAGTATTTTTATTAGGAATAAGATCATGGAATTTAACCCTTTTATATTGTCTAAGACTCTCCTATAACTTATCCCTTTCTTTTTTTAATCTTGCAATCTCTAAGTGTAAATAGTCAATGTTTGGTTAAGGTGGATTGCAAGGGATAAAAGGTTGATAATATGACTAATTATGAGGATGAGGAGGTTACCATGGAGGTGTAGTAGGTTTAAATTACGGTGGATGATCTTGGTAGTGTGTAGGATATGGATTATATGGTTATTAATGATCAGTGTATAGGTCATATGGGATATGTTAAGCCGGATATGGGGGTGGAGGGTAGAAACCCAACTAATAGGCTAACATAACTCCTTATGAAATATGTGTATCAAATCAAAACCATGACTAAAAACTTTCTTAACTCTATAGCTATGAAACCACTGGTATCTCTGAACTTGAGATTGATTGTAAACCTTCCAAAGATGTTTGACTTTACCCAAGATGACTACATGTATGTTGTTGATATCTTCAAATTCCAAATGTCATCCAATATATTCAAAGCATGTTTTTGGGAACTTGAAAGCTATCCCACTAGGTGTACAAGAAACTATTGGAGGCTTAGGCTACACCTTAGCTGAGCAAAGGATTGTTCAGGTCCTCTACTCAAACCTAGTCTAACATAAGAATGACCCTAGGCTATGGGTTACCTAAACTTGGGTAAGACCTTTAGGGTTTTTAATGAGGCTAGCTCCTCAGATTATTCATTATAGTTCTCAAAAAGTCCTAAATAATTTGGGATGAAAAGAGAGAATGAGTTTCATGAATGAAAAGCTACTCTAAGTATGGTTATGCACCATGAATTCATTGTATCCACTCATAGACTTGAACTCTTGACACACTAATAGATTATGAATAGACTTAACATAATGCCTATAATGGTTTCTAAGCAAAAGTGCTTCACATAGAGGTTAGTTTGATTGACTTAGGTTGGAGGGAAATGAGGATAAGGCTTGATTGAAGGAAATTATAGTTAGTAATCCACTCTATACCTAAGACATCAACATTATGACACACTATATGACTTACAAGGAAATATTGTTAGCACTTAAGTTAAACTTGGACCTACAAAGGGAAGATTAAACTACTTTTTCATATCTAACAAATATAAAACACTAAGCAAAAATTGATAAACAACTACAAGTGTCTTTCTCATTAATCCAAGAAGTGACGAGTATAAATTTTGGTAGAGTCTAGTCATACCATCCTTGAGGGATGAAAATAAAGAGCTCAAATCTTGAATTTATAGAAAAATGGAATGAGAGAGAGGGGAAAGGACACATGGGAGAGTGGAGAAAATGTCATGGAGGCCAAAATATCTACTATGAGTAATCATGGATGGCTACTTGAATCTCTTTGATATCCTCATTTCATTAATGCCCTTTACATACCCTTAATTGATCTAAGTCCATCAAAGAATACACTCTATGTTTCATGCTAAGAGCTTAGCCATACTACACTATCATTTTTGTACACATTTTTTCATCTCGTACCATTTAGAGATTTGATCAAATCTACTCCATTGATCTCTTTAGGATTCTACTAGTTTTGACCTTCATCATTGGCCATCGATCTGTGTTCAGCTTTTTAGAATTATGATATTTGTCAGCTATACATCCCTTCTTAGGATCCTACTATCATTTCCATCTACTTCTACATTTGTGCCATGTGGTGGATTTGCATTTTATCTAAGCTCCTTGACCTATGC
This sequence comes from Torreya grandis, assembly GCA_037957365.1. Taxonomy (NCBI): domain Eukaryota; kingdom Viridiplantae; phylum Streptophyta; class Pinopsida; order Cupressales; family Taxaceae; genus Torreya; species Torreya grandis. The sequence continues at coordinate 1,456,621 of JARHVA010003705.1, read as the reverse complement.
GTCATTTATCTTATTTGTATGACTCAACACATGTTGTTGATCTTTATCAATAAGATCAAACATGCACCGTTGATAACCCTATTCACCATGATTATGACATGTGAAACCATTGCATTTAATCTTAAGATCCTCTAACTCTTTGACCTTTTGATCACTATTATATTTTACTTTTCATGATTAAATGCACTCTATTGATTTATTTAGGCCCACTGACCTCATTTATCATTTCTCACTATTAGATCTACTCTAGGCTTCCATGATCTTGACACTTGTCAATAATGCATTTAGACTCGAGAATATTAAAATCAAAATAGTTACTTTATGATGTTTTAACTTGACATCCCTATGTATGTTGCATTTTTCCAAATTGCTCCTACATGAAATTTCAATGACGGTTTAGATCCTCTATTATTTAATTTAGTCATTTTTTCTTTAAAAAAAGGACACTATGGGGCATAAAAAAGTAAGCTAAGGAAATGGTCATCAAATATTCAAATGATAGGGGTTGAAATTGTGGATTGTGAGGCCAAAATTTTAATAATAATTCACATAAACTAATCTAGGTGGATCAATATATCATAGTAATCACACCTTCTCACACACATCGAAAACTATATAATCTTAAAATAGTCATTTAAAACATTTTCTTATCTAAGGTGGACCTACTTGGATTTCATCACCAAGGATAAAACCAACTCAGTGTACTATCTGAGTATACAAATTCTAAATATAAGTATAAAGGCTAAGGACCCAACACCCTTATCATTGTGGTGTGTGAAGTGAGGGGGTAGGCCTTAATACCAAGCCATGTACATTATTCTAATGCAAAATCAGGCCTCAATGTACCTTCATGTATATAGAGGTTCTCATCCTTTAAAAAAATCTAAAACCATATTTAGATTATCAGTTCTTAGCACCCTCATTGACCTTTTTCCTTATCACACTCTAAAGTTAATTTCTTTAAAAAATTAAAATATTTTAAGTATGTTTTATAGTGTGTGTACTTATTTCCACTAAAACAAGATAATCAAAAAGACTATTGTGTGATTTTTATTTCATTTCTTGATTTCTCTTTTGTGCTACATGGTTTTGATGTGACATCAATCGCTAAAGAAAATTGAGTCCCCAACCTCATCCTCATCTATGGAGAATACCTTGAGTCCTCCTACCTCTCCTAAGCCTATAAGGGAAGGTATTCCCTAATTCTATACTCAGGGAGATCTAGAATTTGTGAACATATTAGATAGTATTATAATTTCTCTTAACCATTACCTTAGCACTCAATCCATCCATATTCCACATTCCCTACATACATAGTCTATTAGGAATATTGTGGTATGCCCCTATGGGGACTTGAAGGGTTTAATATAGCCATGGTTTCCTCTCTCAACAATCCTCCCGTAATAGGTTATGATAATAACACTACATAACCTTTAAATAATCTACCTCTAGTACCATCTAGTGGTCCATCTCCAACTAGTAACTAAGCCCAAAATGTTACCACACCTTAACCTATAGTTACTCCACCTCCTACCATGGCACCATAGAACTTAATGATTTCAATCCCTACAACTCTCTAACCCATCCAAACTAGCATAGCTCCAAATCCCCAAACTCAACCTCTGTAATAATCTCCCATGAGTTAACCTCCTTAGAAGTGCATTCAATTGACTACATAATATATAGATCCCTAATAAGCCCTTGGGTCTACTTATATACCCTTTCAAGCCCTACAATATTTGGTGGCATCCCAGCTAATTATGACCACTTCAGTTGGTTACCCCTTATCATAATCCTTTTATACTCCATTTCATACCTATCAACATCTACAATAGAATGTCTTAGGGGTTATTCCTCAATATAATACCCAACCTAACCTTATGAACATCTTTATGAATAGGATGGAAAATCTAGAAGCCTTTGCCTCCTGGTAGAAAAATATGCTCACTTATGAGCAAATTTATAATGAACCCATTAATCCAACTGTCCTTATTAGACCATACCCCTCGTAATGGGACCTTCCAAAATTTATGAAATTTAAAAATAAGGAATATCCTCAATAACACATTAGAGAATTTAGACACGCTTATTATCTTATAGCCCACGATGACACTCTTATCCTAAGAACATTTCTCATCTCGTTAGATGGACTAGTTTTAGACTGGTATAGTTTTATCCCTCAACATTCCCTATTCTATTTTGGGAACCTATCCCAAATCCTTTTAGATTAATTTTACATTAACATCATAATAAAAGTGACCATAATTAACCTTTATGTCATTAGATAATTAGATGATGAAGCTATCACTAATTTTATGGGTAGATAGTGGAGTCTTATAAACTAGTTTACTTTTTCCCTTCCTCAACCAGAACTAATCAAATTATTTTTTAGATCATGTGATAAACATATCTCTTCAAAATTATGGGTTCAATCCTTCAAGAATTTTTATGAGGCTTTTTCCATGGTCTATAAACTATAAATTTGATCTTTAAAAGAAGGGAAGGTAAAGTTACATAACAAAAACTTCAAACCTGATCCTTCCAAAGGAACTAACAATACCAAAACCAAAGGCACTTCTAATTTTGTGGTCTTAAAATTAGCACCCTCATAGATAAAAATCCAATCCAAACCCTTTAACTCCCAACCATAATCACAAAAACCATTAACATAGTTTCCTCTATGGCATTACACACCCTTAAAGGAATCTTATGCTTTTATTTTAAATAAAATTTTAAAAGAATCTATCATCAAACTTACTCTGGTTAGACCTCTTGATGACTCTCTACCTAAGCCTAGTTGGTTCAAATAAAATTACTTGAAATTACCATCGTGTACCAAGTCAAGATGTCAATAGGTTTCTCTACTTCAAAGGTCTAGTTCAAAACCTTATTAATCAAAGAGAGTTACAATTATATAACCCTAACACTCCTAATCATTCCATAGGCAAATTTAGTTATTCATTCCCCAACCATGCCTCTACATCTAATTTTGTATAGGTTAATTCAAAATTCACCTGAGACCATAAGACCCATGTGATAAGTATGATCCATGATCAACTTATACCTAAAGAGGTTCATAGTACTTCTGAATCACCTTCCATGACAAATAAAATCCTATATTTCCTTACAATAGATGCCTTCAAATCATATAAATCAAGTAAGCATTAATAGATTTTGGTAGACCTATCCCCAAGACTCATTCAAAAATTTTGAATCTCATTATTTGGGATCCTCTCAAGGAAACATTATCTAAACTTGTTCAAGATAATCAACTAGAAATAAATGATGATAAATCTATCAAGGAGGATGCTTGTTTAGACATCCCACAAGATACTTATACCACTCCTTTAGTCACTACAACACCTTCATATAGCATACCCATCCTCTTTATCTTACACTTCCTTGAGAATACTGTTAAATTACCTCAACCAAACCCAAGATCACCTTCCTTCATAGCTCTGGAAGAGCCAAATCTTGTAAAGAGAAATTATGGGGAATGCTTCAAGAATTAGAAACAAAAACCTCAGGGAATCATGAGTAAAATCCTTTAAAAAACCTTCCAAAAATATTTAAATCCCTAAATAACATATCCCTATTGCCCATGATTAGATTCAAAAAGGGAATATGCCTCTACCACCTATTCAAACTAGAGTATCCATATTGGGACCTCATCCTTTGGCAAGACTAAAAACCACCATTTTAGAATCCTATTCTAAAGAAAATATACCATTACAAATGGATATTTCCACTATAATAATTCCAATTCACAATACTTTAAATCCTTATTACCCACAAGGCCTAGGTGTAAAGTCTTATCCCAAACACAAAGTGTCTACTATGGGGACTATTCAAAACAACCAGTGCGAATGATCAAGACTCAAAATAAAATTTAACCTCCATGGAAATGCCTCAAAATGCAAAACAACATAGCTATGACCCATTGAGGTGGTCTTACTCTAAGATTATGGATCAACTCCTTCAAACTTCCACTGTCACACTACCACTCATAAAACCTATTAACCCCATATTCAAGAAATGACATGTTATCAGGAAAATAATAAATGTGTGTATCATCAAATAGTGGGACATGATACTTAAATTTGTAATGCACCAAAATTTATGGTCCAAAAGTTATTATAATATGATGATATTTTAAGGGAACAATTTGGTCATGACTATCCCCATAGTCAAACTACTAGGGTTATATCCACCTCAAGAACTAGTATATTACCAAGAGGATCAAAATAATTTTCAAAGTAAGATATATTCTTAAATAAAAATCAATATAAACCCTTCTTAAACCCTATATACTTATATGAGTTTAAAAACATGAGAAATCCACCATTATTTTAGATAGATGTGATACACATAACTACACGATCCCAGACGTAGGATCATAAGACCCAAAATCCTAATAAATCTAAAGTGACTATTTCAAAATATTTTACTTCTACCACAAATATTCCTACAATGCCCATCCCAAACCGAAAATTTCTATTTTAGGAAAAGTACAAAATAATAATGCTTCAGAGTTGATACAGATATCCATTCTAAAGTAACTTCATCAACTCCTAATCAAGATGTATTTATATAAACTTGTCCAAAACTCTTCATAGAATCATGAGGCTATGATAAAATCCTTTCAAGCTACTAATATATAATCAAATTAACCCCAACATTTATCAACTTTTATCACATCACTTCAAAATTCATCATCCATAACATTTCATGATTTTGAAATGTCATCATTATAGCCTGATGACCAGGATCTGCCATTATTTATAACTACCCAAATAAATCAAACCTAAATTAAATGAGTAATGATTGATAATGAATTAATCATATATATTATCTCATATCATGCTTTTAAATAACTAAAGTTACTTGAAACTATTATAGCTCAATCTTCAGTAATCTTATGAGCATTCAGTGATATTGTGCCCCTGTGTTAGGAATTATTGTCCTTCCCATCCAAGTATGTGTACATACCCTCCCTAAGTTACTTTATGTAATATAAGGAGAGTTTTAATACAATATCCTATTATTACGTCCTTGGATATGTGTTATACATTATATCCCCTCCACCTTGCATCAATGTCTTAAATTCAAATATGAGGGTAAGGTCCATAATGTTCTAGTTGATCCCCATCCATTTAAAAATTAAAACCTTACCTTTGACCAAATTACATCTTAATTATATTAAGAAGTGTTATCCCATCATCATCCAATAAAATGTCATCTATTACAATAATCCTTTCATCAATAATTTCTAGTAAGGATTCCCTTATTCCATGTTTTAACAACTATCAATGGGAGAATATTAGTTACTGATGCTTAACACTCTCCCCTCTCCCTAGGAATATGGGTGTCTTGATAAATAGCATGTGTATTTTCATAATCTCAAGGAATTCATTCCCTTTGAGCCACCTTTCCTACACACTCATTTAATCTAGGGGGGTTGATCATCCTTTTTTAGGTCTTGATAGTCAAGCCCATGCTAAACCATTCACCTCAAACTTCTCATTCCTATTTAAACCCCACTTTGTACAAACATACTTGAAATGGTGTGATTGTAAGGGATTTTCCATAGGAAGCTATGAACAAGGGCCACATGATGTCATGTTATGGGATTTTAGGAACCCCATCAAAAGCATGACCTAGGTTTTCAAAAAATCCCAAAGCCATCATATAAATCACTCTTCTACCAATTATTGAAGAGGACACATCATCCTCACCATCCAACACCCCTGCTAAGATAGATGAGGTTGTATCCATTCATTTAGACTTTTTTTTAGGTCAGTGCCATCAATATAGAACCTCTCATCTATCACATCAATAACAAAACCAAAACCATTTCTCTCTCCTACCTAAACATGATAGGGCATGATTTTCCCACCATCCCTATTCTTTAATACCAAGATGATGAGTCTATTTTAACTCATTTAGGCATGGATAACTCCCGTCTATCTAATTCTCTTCCATCTAAAACCTTTAGTCTATTAAATGAATCTATCATTGACATTAACATAGGATCTCATGAGAGTCTATGAATAGTTAGGTCAAAAAAATCTTTAGACCCTCAAGAGTACTAAGATTTCAATACATTTCTAGTAGATCATAGTGAAGCATTCACTTGGTCTTATAGTGACATGCCTTGTATTGACCTTGTTATTATCATCCATAACATTGTCACATTTCTTGATACCAAACCTATAAAACTAAAACTTTGAAAAATACATCCTCACATTACACTCTTGGTCAAATAATAATTACAACATCTCTTATCCATCAATTTTATCTAGCATATTGACTACCCTAAATGGGTGTCTAATATCATCCCTATCACAAAACCCACAGGAGGGCTGCACCTTTATACTGATTTTTGTGACCTTAACCTCCCTTATCCTATAGATGATTTCCCTCTCCCTAATATTCACCAATTACTGGAATTAATAGTAGGTCATAAAATTTTGTCACTTATGGATGGTTTATTTGAGTACAATTAGATCTTTATCACACTAAAATATCAACATAAGACTTCATTTATTACTCCTTATGGGACCTTCTATTATTAGGTTATGACTTTTGGATTAAATAATGTTAGAGTCACCTATCAAAGGGTCATGACCTATATTTTCCATGACATAATCCATAAAATTATTAAAGATTATGTGTATGATCTCCTTAGTAAGTCAAAATGATGAAAAGATAATCTCTCAATGCTTAAAATAATCTTCACTAACCCCATCCAATTCATAATTATCTTAATTTTATGAAATGTATTTTTGGGGTTTTGATAGGTAAGTTTTTGGGTTTTATTATCTCTATTTAGGGGATAGAAGTTGACCCTGATAAGACCAAAACCATTATATAAATGCCACCCCCATCTAATCTTAAATAACTCTAAATATTATAAGGAAAATTACAGTCCATTCATCATTTTATCACCTAATTATCTGTTCAATTTCAACCATTTCATCACCTCTTAAGGAAAGATACCCACTTCATTTAGGACTCTATCTATCTAGGGAACTTTGACACCCTAAAAATTTATCTTCTCTCTCCACCAATTTTCATTCCTCCAATGGAGGAGCAACCTTTCTTCTTACATATTTCAACCATAGACCATGCCTTAGGATCCATGCTTGCCCATCGTGATGATCAACATAAAGAGCAGATAGTTTATTATATAATTCACACTCTCATTGAATATGATGCATGCTATACACATATAGAAAAATTATGCTTGGCTCTAGTCTTTGTAACTTCCAAGATTTACCATTATCTACTCAATCACAAAACCTATGTAATCACAAACATGGATCCCCTAAAATTTATGAATTTAAAGCCTTATCAGAATCAGTGAATGGCCAAATGGCTCATTTTTTTTGTAGCATTTGATCTTAAGTTTATCCACCAAAAATTAGATAAAGGTTAGATCATTTTTTATCAAATTACTAAGGTACCTCTTGATGATAATCAACTAATCAATTATGAATTCCTAGATAATTCCATAGCCTCCACGTCTCAATTAGATCCACAATATCAAATGACTTTATTTTTTGATGGATCCAAGTGTAAGCATGGTGGGGAGCTAGAATCATCCTAATCCCTCTAGGGTGGATTCTTATACCTTTATATTTTAAGTTTGACTTTGACTACACCAATAATATGGTAGAATATGAGGCTTTGATCATAGGTCTCCAAACCACTTTAGCCTTAGGTATGAAATCACTTAGTATCTATGGTGACTCCCAACTTATGGTCAATTAGATAAAATGTGTTTATCAATGTAAAAATGACACCCTCTAGAAATATAAGGCCTTGGTTGATCAATTACTAGTTTCTTTCAAGCATTATACTATCCAAACCACTCCTCGTTCAACTAACAAGTTTATAGATACCATGGCCTTGTTTATTTTAACTTCATCTTAGGAATCTAAGCTATTTGTTCTCATCCACAAAATAAATTAACCTTCTTTTACCAAAACTGCACTTCCTTCCATCCACAGTATAGAGAAAAACCCATTATATATTTGGTACACATAGATATTCAATTATTTATTAAGGGATGTTATTCCTCTAGATTTATCAAAAAATGGCAAGCAGGCTTTCTAGCAATGTATCGCTCATTTTGTTATTCCAATAGGTTTTCTCTATAAACATGGTTTTTATGGCATCCTTATTTTTTGTCTTCAAAATGATGAAGCTACCCTCACTATCAAAGAAGCTCATGATGGGTCATGTGGTGGATATTTTAGTGGCCACACCATTGCTAAGAGAATATTATGATTAGATTATTATTGGCCCACTTTAAATCAAGATTGTTGTGATTATGTTAATAAATGCATAAAATTCCAACAACATGCCAATATATCACATGTCCGTAGTCATGCATTATAGGTAGCATACGACTTTTGTCCATTTTCCTAGTAAGGGATTGATTTTATAAGTCAAATCAATCTTAAATCTTCCTAATGCCATAGATTTATCATCATCACCACTGAATATTTCACTAAATGAGTGGAGGTTATTCCTCTTATCTCAACCAAAGTAGACAAAATTTTGGATTCTATTAGTCATCATTTTTTTTGTTTCTTTGGAAATCCTTATAAGACCATTAAAGATAATGGAAAATATTTTAAAAATAAAAAGTTTCAAAAAATGTGTGACTCTTTCAACATTAAGCTAAGCTTTTCCTCACCTTACTATCCTCAAGATAATGGGTAGGTTAAGGCATCCAAAGAAACTCTTATCAAAATTCTAACTAAATTTTTTAATGAGGCTAGAAATAACTGGAATCTTCATATTCCTTTTGCCTTATGGGCTTTTCAAACTAGTATTCAAACCCTTATGTGTGTTACCCCTTTCTCTCTAGTTTATGGTGCCAAAGTTGTACTTCTTCTCAAGGTTTAGATTCTTTCCCTTGTCATCTCTCTTAAAGATACCATTTCTAAGGATGACTTTGATTAGGAATGATTAGCAACTTGAGCTCTTGGATGATCATCGATCGACTACCCTTGACCATCTCCATGTGTAAATGTGCCTATAATAAACATTTAAATAAGTGAATTTAATGTTGGTGATCTTGTCTTGAAATAAAATTAGCATGTCACTAATATGGAAAAGAAAAAAAGAGGAAAATTTGCTCCAAATTGGCTTGGACCATATATTATCACCCATAAATATGGATCTGGGGCATGTTGTTTGGCCTCTCTTGATGGAAAATTAGAACAAGAACCTCTTAATGCATTACATTTACATCCATTTGATTATTAATGTCTCTTAATCACATTGGTTAACTTAATTTCTTTTCTTTTGGTTTTACAATTAGCTAAAACCATATCCCTTTCAATCTTAGAATACCAAATAATGATATATAGATTCATGTGGTTATCTGATAGCATGTCTATTCTAACCTTGAATATGAATACCCTAACTCTATTCATATCATGCTTTAAATGGACAAGCTCTACCTATAATGGGAAGGAAACCCAAATCTGTATTTCCTAAAACCCCTCCCTATCACCTGAGTAGTTCAATTTGGGAATAAGAATAGCATCTTATACAACAAAGATTTGGAAACTATTCTAGGTTACTTTAAGCCAATCCTTAAGAAAATAATAACACTAGGATCAAAAAACCAAGAAAAAAAGCATCTCTAAAAAAAGTGCAAACTTCTCCCTCAAAGGATAACTGCTTTGAAAAGCATCTCCCAAAATATAGACTACTCCCTCAAAAGTTTCCCACATTGATCATGATTGAAATATCCCAAGAAATCTTCTTGGATTGATTAGCTTTCTCTAAATTAGTAAACTTCCTACATTGATCAATCTATATGGATTAGTATAAAAGGATCCTAGGGTTAGCCTTAGCTTTGGCATGCAAGGTGAAAACATCTTCCTAAAAAATCCACTTTTTATCAAAATCTTCAAGAAAAGAAAATCTCTTAAAAATTCCATCTCAAACCCATAGATCCTAAACTTAGTTGACCTAAGGCTATTAGGATATTTATTAACAGTTAGTTAAGGATGCACATGCAATTATTGTAAGAGGTTTTTCTTGGGTTGTGGTATAAACCAATGATGAGTAATAAAATATTTATTTCTCTTAATCCTAAATAAATCAAAATTGAGATAATTAAATATATATCATTTATTACTCCCACAATATAAATTAAGATCACCACATATATCTTGATCACAATATAAGAGTATCATAATTCAATCTAAATCTATTACATCATTTAAACTAGCAATCTAATAATCCATAAGTACCCTAATCTAAATTCATAATCACAAAAAATAAATCCATAATCTAATCTAATCCATGATCACATCACATAAATCCATGATATCATAATATAAATTCATAATCACAAAATTTAAAGAATCCATAATCCAATCTAATCCATTGCATTGCATAAATCCATAAAATCCCAAGTGAAATCCATAGTCACATAATCTAGACCCATAAACATTTTAATGTAAACCCATCACATTTAAATCCATAATAAATCTATCACATCATCATGTCATCTAAATGGCTAAATCCATAATCACATAATCTAAAGACAAATCATCCTAAACTAACTCTATGATCCATAACATTTCAATCCATAATCTAATAAAATCATAATCACAAAATATAAAACCATAATTCATAATCAAAATCATGTATCTGTATATATAAATGCTCAAATATACATCATCTAAGTCTTAGTATACAAAATATATTGCTCTCTAGCTAGTATAATAAATACAAAATAGGATACTCAGTAAATTGGAGATGGCTCAGCTAGATGCTCCCATTGCCTCCACCCCCACCTCCACCTCCATCCCCACACCCATCTCCTCCTCCATCTCCCCTCTAATCTCTCCCTCATGATATGGATGCAATCTAATATAATCTATTTATAATAGTCCATATTGGCCATTAGATCATGATATCTATCCACACTCACAATAACTACTTGACCTATGCTCAGCCTATCTCCCCTGTGCCTATCTACCCCATGGTTCCTCCATCCCCTTATCATAAGCTATCCCTCTTAGTACAATATTTATCTCAAGCCTAAACTACTAGATCATGACTCAAATTTAAGGTGTCATACTCTATCTATAAAGCATCTAGTCTGGTTTATAAACCATATCACTCTATCTACATGGAAATGATATCCCTCTATACTATGGTCACCTATCCTTGTAAGGTGATGCATTGGGCTCTTAGTGCATCCCTCTCAACAATAATACATGTAACATGTATCTCCTCCTTTCCTCCCTCCTCTCCCATCTCCTCCTCATCTCTTCTTCCCTCCTCCTTTACATCCTACATCTCCTCATCTTCTCCCTCATGTTGAGGTCACAACACCCTCTCATGTATAGCATCTATCTACCCTAACCACCACACTAAACATGTTTGGGTATACCCCACATCATTTATCTCTACATATGTTTCCTCCTCCTCGAGACCTATCAAAATATCTATCACATCAGCCTCCAGTAGTTTGGACTCTGTATCATCACATCTATATAATTATGGGGCCCATGGTATATCCTAAATAATCCCAAATTATCTCCTCACTCTCCCAAAATGAAAAAAATCTACATACTTTATCCTCCTCCCTATCATCCATCTCTACCTCTAAATGTTTGTTAACTCTACCTCTACTCTAAGCCATGCAATAAATCTAACATAATGCCTCCAAATGATGTCACCATCATGTAGCTCCCTAAGGACTCACTGATAATATGCTAAGTCTTGTGTCATTCCATTTATGTAAGCTCATACCAAATCTTCCTTCCATCAAAGGAAGGCCACATTGTAAGAAGTATCATACCATCGTATCCATGGGGTACCAATGGGTTGTATCACTCTAATGTGCTAATATGTCCAACACTATAAAATGAATTTCACATCCAAATCATATCTCTTATGGGTCCTCCACCCCCATAACTCCATATATATCTATGCTAGTAAAGTCAAGGTTTAGGTAAATACTATTCGTTGCTCCCACATATCTACAACAACACATGTGAGGCTCCATGCTAACTTACCTCCACTTGAGTCAAGGATATTGTAAAAATAAATGGTCAGCATCATCATAATCATCACTAGTCTCCCATCTATATCTCCATCATATAACGGCTCAAAAATAAATTATGTTTCCATAAAATCAATATCCATGACATCTCCACCATACAACTATGTCAATGTTGTTGTGTGACCCCACTCATCAATGGGTACAATAGCATCCCTCTATATTGGGAGCCTTAATATCCTATAAATATCCTCTATTGTAATGGTCATCTCTCTTGTAAGTAACCAAAAAGACCTAGTGGTCACATCCCACCATTCTAGTAATGCCACTAATAGGCTCATTTCTCTGTGAATAGAGTGGTAAAAGTGTACTCCTCCTAAACCCACATCCTTAATATCAGACCAATCATCACCACTTAGTTAATCATATAACCACTCTAAAAGAGGTGGTGTTTGGTCTTGCATCTTCATAAATTTTTGTGCATGTTATCATAATCTTATATAAGCCTTAAACTTTATAAAAAAATAATTTATTTTAAACCTAGAATTTAACTTAGTTGTTCTTCATTTTCTATAAATTGGCATCATTTTATTCCTAATTAGTGACTCTTCCAATGAATCAATGATAATTCATTAGGATTGATTCTAATCCATGTTCATCATACTATCCTAAAAACCCTATAACTTTCCATAACCAAAAAGCATAAAAATCACAAAACTTAGAAGGCTTACCTCATCCTAAGACCATCATTGCTACTTCTAACCATTGTCGCTCACTTACATCACACCGCACATCAAAATCACTATCAAATTTTATCTCTTCACTCACCATAAATCAATATAAAATAAACTATTTCCATGTTGTATTTGCTTATATAGTCAACTTTAAAGTGGTGTCAACCTTTTTCAAATTAGCGTCAATTTATATGGATCATCATTGATTTTTTTAAGCAACATTGATTTGGCTTGACTTTTTCTCTTTTTCACTACTTGTAGTTTTTTATACATCTGGTCCTACTCTAAATCCCAATCTTGTTACATTTCCAAATCTATCCCATTATTTGTCCTATTACATTTTAGGCTTATGACATAGACCCCCTATTGGTCCCACATCCTACATAAGGCATGTACCTTTTTGGGCATCTCCCCTCTATGGGTCTTGAGAGTTCATCTCATCTAGAGAATAATCATTTATAGGTAGCATGCACACCATAAAACACACTGAATGCTTCAATTAGCCAAACCCTATCATTTGTTCTCTTGATTGGCCTTCATTGAAGCCTACTTATTCATAGATATGGAAATTTATTATGTGATTTGTCTTGGGGCATCTCTGCCTATATTATCTCACACCCTTTCTATCATTGTAAAAGTATACTTAATTTTGTGTGTACACACTCTTGGTTCTCATTTTTTATTTATTCATTCCATCCATTACTCCATATTTCAAACACATTACCTTCTCGTCATCCTATGTTGGCTCCTAGTTTGAGGGGGGTACACCTCCTCACATAAACCTAGGGCATTAGACCTCTCTCATTTTTTATCTCATGACACGTTGTTACATACCTCTCCACAAAAAGGGGCAAATGTAGACACTAAAATTTCATATGGCATATATGAATTATTTGGTGTCATAGGCCTTTAAATTATTATTTCATCCTAAATATACCTATCCTAAATTCTAAACTATTTGCCATTAGGTACTCGATAATGTGTTTTTACAAATTACCATTTTACCTTATTAACTAACTAAATCTAATTTACAACCCATAAATCTTAACCCTCCAACAACCTACCCTCGTAGTAAATTCATTTCTAACAAACCCACATTTTTAATCCCAAATTGCCCCATAGTTAGAACAAGCCAAAATGGATCAAAGTCAACTTTTGCCAAAAAGGGAAAATTAGTAATATTCTCTCACAATTGACACCAATCTTCCCAAATTAGCATTGATCTATATATACACAAGCAACCCTTTAGTTATCCCCCACAAAATTTCAATCTTAAAGTGTTGTTAAGATTTCCTCACAAAAATTAAAGGAAACCTCTAGCTCAATGCTAAAAAAATTAGCTTATACCTAGTCCAAAATGGTCATCACAAACTAAAGATATTCTTGTACTTATAGAAAGGATATAATCTATCTGTATCTATTTCAAGGTAAGTTCTTTATCTTGAACATTTCATTTCTTATTAATTTTGTCTATTTTTTTCTCATTCTAATGTTAGAATGTATTACATATCCTCAGTTTTCTTTTAGAATATTCTCCGTCATCCTTTAGCCTTTTGTTTACAACCTTGCATAATTTTAATAGAATCGACACCAATTCATCCAAATTAGTATCGATTCTATAAGATCAACATCGATCCCTGCATTCTTTTTTAGAATCTAAGCCATTTAGTCATAAAACTCTATCTTAGATTCCATCTGATTTGATCTTCTACCTTTTTAAATATGGAATTTATATCTAGATGACTCTACTCAGATTTTCACATGAAATAATTAGTATCATTGATCTATCTATCATCTCTCAACCTCTCTTCATTGACTGGAGTGACATAGCTTTTGAGTTAGTAATTTGTGCCATTGTATATTTTCATTCAGCTGAAGCCACTTCTGACCAATTAAATGTTATACAAGAAGATGTGAATTCTACTAGAACTTATTGGTATGAATAGTTTTCTTATGTTGATAATTTAGATGAAGATAAGTTCCTAAGCATTTTGTTATCGCATCCATATCACATCTTTATATTTTGTAATTTCAATTTTTATTATTCACTTAATTGTCAAAATAGTGAGCTAAAATCCACTTGAGGAAGTGCATAACTTCTCAAGACTAGTTCTCAACTAGGTAACTCACCTATTTATCTATTAATCACATTTGTCTAAGGTTTCTCATTATGTCCAAGTTATTCTTCCAAGATAAAAAGGAGTTCCCACATTTTTTGGATTCAAACAGTGCATAACCATTTTCTTATGTCTAGGTATACCTCATAAACCCTGCATGTATTTAATTTTTTAGTAGATAATTAAATTAAAAGGAAAAAAATGAAAAACTACTATTACAGAGATATTTAAAGGGTCATTTGATGATTTGAAAGCTAGTTAAGGCTTAAAATAGGTTTGAACAAGTAAACCATTGAAAACAACCTTAGATATATTATTAGACTTCACATTATGACTCAAATGAGGCTTGAACACCCCTATATCATGTTGACAAAGCTCCCTTCTCAGGAAATGGCTAGGAAAACTAGAAAATATCATGGAAAATAGCAATCTTAAACTCTCCAAATTACCTTAACTTCTACTAAGAAACCTTAACTTTATCAAACAAGGAAAATATCATTCTCTAGGCCTCAAAATCACTTTGAAACCCCTTCACTCACTCAAGGACCACCATACCAACTTGGCACAACACCTAAGGACTCAAAACATGCTATTATATATGATGATTCCTCAAGTAACCCATGACACATATAATGAAAATTTGAATAATGCTAAAAGGGTTAAGAAATCATAAGAAGATCATGACAAGGTATATACCACCATGTACAAGCTTGGAGGGGTTTTCATGAAAAGTTGTGGATTATAGGGGTTGATGCTTGGCCTAGAAGGCCAAATTATCAAAATATTTAGTGACTCATAGGGGTTAACCAACCTACTGGTTAAGGGAACCCACTAACTTTCCATTATAGTCATGACCCAACTGATATGATCTCCTCACTTGGACTAATAGTCAAACTTATACCTTAGCAAATCTCTTCAAGGACTACAACAAAAACCACACATAAGGACACCAAAGGAAAACAACACCTAGACACATAATAAAGAAACAAGTTAAGACACAAAGAAAACTAAGGAAGATACACACTAGACTTGTGTTGACACACTTATTTGAAACAAAACAACAACCTACTACAAATAAGTAACTTGAACAAGACCTATTTCTCCTCCAAGATCAAATGGGAATCTCCTGTAGACTCTTCTTCTATGAGATAAGCCATGGAATGAAATGAGTTGTGTTGATGCATTTTCAATAATGTCCCTAAGGTGGCCAAGAGTGTTCATGAGTTGATTAGTATGCATGGTTATCAATGATAAAGTGTGCCTTAGTGAGCATACATAGACCTTGCAGTGTTTGCTTAGTTAGGAAAGGTGATGGATGTTGGTGATGTATGGACCATGTTTGAGGGTTCATATGAGGAGTTAATATTACTTAATGTACTTGTGTAAGTGAAATTAATCATTAGAATAGTTTTGTGAAGGTCTAGGTTATCCTAGTCATCTTGGTAGAACTTCCTGAGTAAGTAGATTAATGATGTAAGAATTCACATGTGTGAAGGTGTCAGAAGAAAGTGGTCACATGGGTTTGTTAATATATGTGCCTAGATCATGAGTTTAAAATTTAAGGTCTTAAAATGATGTATAAAAAAATTTATGGTAGTGCAAAGTTAGTCTCTTGAAAATATTTCATTAGTTTCCATGCATAGCCATTTTTGCATTAAAAGGTGACCATTGGAATTCAAATATTTGAATTTACAAAGGAAAACCAGTCTGTAATTTTTTTTAATAACTTTTGATAATATATTAATTTCATGGTGGTATAAAAATCAAAGTGGTATATAACTTCAATTGAAATCTAAGAAAAATGATTTGGAGGTTTGACTGGTCGTACACTTGTATTTATTATGGTCCAAAGTTGACTGAGGGTTTGACTTTCTACTGCAAGTCACCCAAGAAGGATGTTTGAGTTTTTATTCATGGTGTTTGGATGTTTAAAGGTGAATTATATATTGTACAGTTTTATATATTCCTTAAGGATTATCTTTATGTATTTTAGAGGTTTGATCAATCCATATTTAGTATGAAAAATTTCTTACAAGTTGACTTTTGGTTCATTCACGGTGTTTTCATGTACAAGGCAAATGATTGATAGGTTTTTCATATGTAGAGATGTGTAGTGATGAACATAATCATTCATGGTGTCTTATGGGTCATATGGTGAGGACTTATATGCTTTTAAGTGGTCTTGCATTCCTAGTTTTGTTCGATGAAGTGTTAAAAAGATGAATAGGTCTCCATGGACCTATTAGGGCTTTGTAAGGCCTAATTAAAAGGTGATGTTGCTTAAGGGTGATTTATGAAAGCTATGGATGACCTATGTAGGTGAAACTAATCTTATGATAAGTTTTATATAATCCTTAAGGGTTAAGGTATGTCTTATGGCCAACTAAGTAAAGGTGATCATGAAGGATCTATAAAAAGCATAAACAAAGATAAAGGTTTCTAGAGTTACTAAGAAAAGAAAAGTGTAGTTTGAATATGCTTGATAGATGGATTGAAGAGAAGATAAAGTTGAGAAATATGTGTGTGACATATAGGTTATATTTTTGATGTTATTATAGTGTTCTTGTAGTTTTGAAGATTGATGAGGAGTGAAGAAGTGTAAAGTGATTCAAAACATTATTTTAGATGCATTGCTTGTGTGTGAAGGCTTAAAGGGTTGAAAAGAGTTGATATTCACTCTTTATTAATTATATTGAAATGAAATCAGATATTTATAGGTGTTAATATCATAATATTCTATGTGGGTGCTCAACATCTTGGACAAGTGGGTGTTTGTTCATGGTTATGGGTTGGTGCTCCTTATGAAGTGGGTGCTTTACTAAAGTCTCTTGTTTGTAAATATTGTATAGGACTGTATTCCACTTGTTTTTAGACTTGAGAGTAGGTTTTATCCTCCATGAGGGTTTCCCATAGAATCCATGTGTTATGTGTGTTGATCTTGCATAGTTTCCATTGTTTTTTGTAATAACTAGTTTATATGCTTCATGAATGCTTTTGTTGATTGGTTAAGAGTTTGAAGTTTTGGAATTGGAATTGAATTGCTTGAATCATTGATTCACTCCCCTAGTGGTTGTACTCTAATAATTGGTGTTATAGCCTCATATTTTTTGTAAGTTTAACCACTTGAAGGTAATTAAAGGTACTATTGACCATTTTGACCACAAGTTAAAATGGGTCAACCCCCTATAGTCAAAAACTTGAATAGTGTCTATTATAATGCCATGGGTTGTTTTATAGTCTATTTGATGTCATTTCATATGTTTTTATCCTTGGTCATGGTCTAATTAATTCATTATGTCATTTTGAGTCATTCCAAGATCATTTTAGAGTCATATATGAAAGTAGCACAATTTTCAAGGAGTACAAGTGTTCTAGTTTTCATTCAAATGCCCCATATATCATATTACCTATTAGTAATGTTAGTCCATTTGAAAATTGTAGGTTCCCTAACTAAAAATCAAGAAAATAACTTAAAAAAGGAGTTTTAGCAATTGTATAGACTATAGTGGAGTGTGACACATGTGAAAACCTTTTGGGATGACTCTTGAATTTTCGTAGACTCATATAAGTGTTTTATCAACTTTGGAAATGCTAAAAATGGTCCAAAATTGTTTTGCTCCATCATCACCCTTCTAGACATGCATAACCAATCAACAATTTTTTTGTTGGTATGACTAGTAGGAAGACTTCCAAGTTAAATGTCTTTGTATGTTAATATCACACTCAGTAAAAAAAAATTCATGTTTGGATTGTAGGTATTAGTCACTTGCACTTTATGAATCATCCTTTATAAGTTGACTATGTTTTTCTGTTTGTTAAACATCATACCCTATAGTTTCCTTATTGTATGGTCAAGTCCATAAAATAAAACTAATAGACTCCAAAGGACATAAAAATATTTAACTAATTTTCCCCATGCATGGTTTCATGTTTCAAAGATAGGAAAATCATCTCAAGTTGTAGGTAAAGACATCCTTTTGTATTGCAGGTAGGTTTCCACCACTTTTAGTGTTTTCATGTCTTGGTAGTGGTCTCAAAATATGGTTATAAGTTGTTTTTCATGATTCAAATCTCCTCCTATTCCTTTATCCATTAAAACTTAGCCTTAAGGTAAATTACCATAGATTGGCAATCAAGAATATACCATATGGTCAATTTATTTCATGATTGTCATACATAGTAAACTAAATGAGTTGTGCAAGGTCTTAAAACACATCCATGTGGATGTAATTATGGAACTAAGATGTCTAAAAAATTATTATAACATGGGAAATCAATATGATCTCCCCAAATGATACATGACTAATTGTATCAACTTGTCTCCCTCCATATATAGTTTTATACTGCCAATCTACACCTATAGGTGCCTTAAAAAGACCAATCACATTGAGAGAGAGTTTCTACGTTGAATAAGGTTATCCATGATGAAAATAGTCCATTTGAAATTTATGGAGGATATAAAACTTATATAAGGTTCATATCCTATGCACACTACCATATTCATGCCCATTGTCTATGTACTACAATGTTTACCTATATGTGGCTTGCATAGAGGCATAAACATGTTTCAAGAAGAAATTTAACATGCTAAAAGCCTCCATCAAGTTCAAATAAGTTGGAGTCACCTTGAGAATAATGTTTAGAGTCATAGAATAGCAAGAAAAGTTAGGAATCACCTCTAAACTAAAGAACTTGGTTTAAAGGTCTTGTTTCCCTAAAATCTTAAAATAGAACACTAGACACTTTTGTTGAGGCAATGTAGTGATGTAGCAAAGAATTTAAATACAACTAAATATGCACATATTGTATCATACACATAGGGTTATTATCATGAAAAATTAAATGGATATGTGGCTAAAGGTAATTATTGTTTGAATGCCTCAAAGTCACACTTTTACCCACTGCTAACTTTCAGTGTTATCTATAGGAAATTGAGCTTTCATACCTATGCCCCTCAAGTGGTAGCATATAGACATGTCTTAATGATAGGTGGTATTAAATTTTTAAAGTGGGACCATTCATGTTCAAATTTAATCAACATGATTTTAAATATAGGATATGACCTCACAATACCACCTATAAGCCCCTTTGTTGCTCTAACATAGTTAACTATTGTTGATTGTAGTCAATAATGTCCTACAGTTAGCTACTTTGGTGATTGATTTAGAATAAACATATTATGTAGTGAATTTAAAGACTAAAAAAAGGATACATATATGTTATATATACTTTTTATAATTTGTTATCACCTATAGCACCCCTATTACCTTAACAAAGTCAATTATAGTTGATTGTAGCAGACAATAAGCTATAACGTGGTGTTTTCATGGTTGGATAGTACAATCAAGATGATTATAGGCCCATGTAGGTGAAAAATAACCTTGAGAACCATAAAAAGTTATTATATCAATTTATTCAAATCTTAAAATATGCAACCAGCACCTATAGATAGGATAAAACACAATAACATAGTCAGTATGCCAATCAGGCCTAGTTAAGTAAAAACATAGGTTAAAGGTGCAAGCATGGGTGATAAGAAGTTTGTAATAATATTTAACACCTAGATAATGGTGATTATCATAAAATAAAATTCATATATCATTGATAATAGGACATGGATAGTTCCCACAATGCACCTATAGTCCATGTTACAACCCTGAACAGATAGTTAGTGTTCAAAGAATATGTCTTGGAGTTATAAAGGTTTAGGAGTGATATAAGTGTGACTTAAACCTGAAAATGGGTATATATCACCTTCATAACTATATTTAACTCTTTATATATCTAACATTCCTGAGAAGATAGAGCAAATACCCTTTGTTCTATCTTAGATAGAGGGTACTTCAAGAAGCAAAAAGCTTATTGATTTTGAGAAAGGAAGGTAAAGGTGAGTTAAATATTGATAGAGACCTTTGAAGAAGGTGTCATAAGTTGTATGAAAAATTAACCAATATAATAAATATCTCTTAGTTTTTTTAATTGAATCAAGGTAACCTAAACCTATTGATATGTAGGCAAACCTATTAGGTCTAGTCTAGGCCTTGGACCCTCAAGGGATCTAATAAACCTTTTGGCATTAGAGAAACATTATAACCTATGGAAACATGCTCATTATGGGTTATTATGTGTGCTTGAGCTATTAGATAGCATAATAAGTCATAGGTAAACCATGTTTGGATCCAAACCAACTCAAGCTTATGCAAAATTAAGGAAAGAGCTTGAGTAGTCAGTTTTGGAAGATCACATCTAATTGGAAACTATACATGGGAATCAGAGGGATTAGGGAATCATAAAATGTTCTTGGACAAGCACCTTGTGGAATTTTGTTTAGATTAAATGTCAGATCTCTATGAATAATCCCTAGAGGTGAAATTGGCCTAAAACCCTCACAAACCCTTGTCAAAGACCCAATGGAGAAAATGAGGAAGGAATGGCATCCAAATGAGCTAGTTTTATTGGGAAATGACTTTGATCTTATAGATTACTCTTCAGGGAACCTTATTATCATATTGAATTTTACCTTACATGTATAGATAGGGTAAAAAATTAGTTTATTTAATAGTTTTGTGTGTTTTTCAAGTTATAAGAAGATTCAAAGGATGAAATCAACTTTGAGAGAGATATTATGACTTAAAATAACTCAATATGAACATTTAATGCTTTAAACAAACTCTTAAGTTCTTTTTAAAGTTCCTTCACTCCAACTAGTATAGGATGGCATAGTGAGCAAACTAGTGAGAGAGTGAAACCTTCATGTATATGGCCTTTTAAGGTATACCTTAAGGAATATAATGTTGTAAGGGGTCTTACTAAGTGTATTTCACTCCTTTTTATGGATCAGATTGGAAAAATAAAGGTAACTTTGGTGCCAAGTGTGAGTGGTGAGTGAAAGACAAGTTGTTTGGACTGCAGGTAGTGATAACTCATGTACATAAGAATATCAGTGATTAGGGATGAAACCAATGCATTTTTTGGATTTTTTGGATGAAACCAAGTCATGCTATTCAAATTTTGCATCTTTCAATGTCCACCTAGTGATCTGATCCTTCTTCATCGTTCCTTCTTTTTTGTTTAATTGAATTGGGTCCTTGATTCAATTCAATGTTTTGTTCCTTAGTCATTTCCAGCTGGTCTTAGCCTTAAAGCCTTTAAATGCATTTGGGTCCATAGATTTAAAACTACCAAGATCAATGGTTATTTCATTGTCATAACTTTGACGTCCGCGGGCATGTCACTATGTTTTCAACGGCTAGTTCGTTATTCTTGAATTTAACATCTTCGGGCATGTCACCCCTTGGTCCTTCTTCAGTTTTCCTATTTTGCATCCTCTCGAAGGGAAGGTGACCCTTCAAATTTGGGGGATTGTCCTTTAAGTTGGTAGTCGAGAGTCCCCTGCAAGGGCACCTACCCTTCGGGGTCCTTCGGTAGCCTTTTCTTTGGAGTGTCTCGCAAACATTCCCATGGACTTTTTCCTCAGGCTTTCTCTAGGCTTTCTCCACGGGAATTTCCTATGGACAATTCCCATAGAAAAAAAGTTTACAGACATTTTCCCGCGGACAAAAAGTCTAAAAAAAATTTCCCATAGACAAAAAGTCCACAAAAATTATTCTAATTGATTTGTCTTTGCCTTTGGAAATTCCTTTGGGATTTTTCTGCCCACGGTTTCTTTCCTGAATTCCTTTGGACTTTTTGTTCGAAGGAATTCCTTTTGACAAAAGTCTAAAATAATTATTTCTTGCCTTAGTCAAAATTTTAAAATATCTTACCTTTACGGCTTCTTTGAAAATGACCCTTCCAAAGGATGATTTTGTTGACCAAGTGCCCTCCGCAAGGGCACTTGTCCTTTGGGAGGCTCTTTTGAACTTTTTCTTTGAACCAATCCTTTGAACCAACCCGATGAACCAAGATTTGAACCAAGTCGATGATCCAAGCTTTGAACTAAGCTTTGAACCAAACTTTGAACCAAAATGGTTCAAGCCGATAAACCCTTTTGATTGAACCAAAAGCCATTGAACCATTTGATGAACCGACTGACTGAACCGAAGCATTGAACCACTCTGTTGAACCAACTATTGAACTAAAATCCTTAAACCGAAGCATTGAACCAACTGACGAACCATTTGATTGAACCAAAGTGATGAAATTTGTTGATTGAACTTCACAGTTGTGTTGAGAGCTTTTAAATCTATTGAACCAAATGCATTGAACCAATCCCAAAAATGACTAAGTATTGAAAAATGATTCTTTTGATTAAACTCACCTATAGAAGCCTTTGAACCTGTAGAAATGAACCTGCCTGCAAAGTCTATAGAAACCAAGTCCATGAAAATCAACCTATAAAGCCCATTGAACTTGGCCTGTGAAGTCATAGATTTCTCTTCCTGCAGAGTCCATAGATTTTTCTTCATGCAGAGTCCATAGATTCAAGCCTGCAGAGTCCGTAGATTTATGAGAAGCTTGAAAAATGAGGAATTTTGAATGCCCAGGACAAATTTTGGAAAGGGAAGACACAATTTTTGTCTGTAGGACCAAAATAATTCAAATGTTGTCCCAAAAATGAGTGATATTCTTTTGGGAGACAACAGCTGGCTCTAGTTGCGGAACTTCTATCAATTACAAAAAGAATTGAAGGGAGTAGAATCCACAATCTCCAGTGCCTTGAAGTATGCCATTGGGCTATGGAGTCATGCTACCCAAAAATGGAAGGCATCAAAAATGGAAACAAATAAAATAAAATAGAATTAAAAACTATACAAATATACATATATACAGATGTAATGATCTGATACTTCAAGAGTTGAAGTGTTTCAGATGCTGCCCATTGTGAGGTAGAGAAAAGAGTGTGCCATCTTGATATTTTAGCAAAAAGCTATTTTCACCAATGTGTTGATGAATTATAAATGGACCTCTCCAGAGTGAGTCAAACTTTCCATGCATCCCCTTTGGTTCTCTCTTTTTGTCCCACAGCAGGACTTGATCTCCAATCTAGAAATCATGTTTTTTGGTCTTCTGGTCAAAGAGTTTCTTTACCAGACTTTGATAAGTAGTAATTCAGTCTACCACCATGGTTCTCTATTCATCTAGCTCATTCAATCACATGATTCTTTTATCAAGAGAGCTTTCATATGTCTGATCTTCAATTGCCTTTGCCAATTTTAAGGCTAGCAATTATAAAGTGATTGGTATCTCAGCATTGATACCATAAAGAAGTTGAAAAAGAGACATACCAATTACCCTCTTTGGTGTGATTCTATCTGCCCATAGAGCATCTACTATGTCCTTTGATTGTCATCTGCTAGATTCTTGATGATAGTTACCAGGTTCTTATTACTAGATTCAGCTTGTCCATTCCCTTGTTGAAAATAATCAGAAGAGTGAGAGAGTATAATTCCATAATGGAAATAGAATTGTGTAATCTCCTAGGAGGTGAAACAAGCTGCATTATCAGTAACAATTTTGGTTGGAACTCTAAACTGGAAAATGATATTCTCCTTGAGAAAATTGCATACATCTTCTGAAGTAGCATGCTTAGTTGGGATTGCTTCTACCCACTTGGTGAAATAGTCAATTGTTGTAATGACATAATCATGTCCATCACTTGAAGATGGGTTTATAGTTCTAATAAAATCAATCCCCCATTGCTGGATAGGTTCTTCTATGATCACTGGCTTGAGAGGTACGCCAGCTAACTTGGGTCTTCCAACAAATTTCTGACAAAGTTCACATTTCCTCACCCACTTATATGCATCTTGGAAAAGAGTTGGCCAGTAATATCTGGCTTGCAAAATCTTGTGAGTAGTCACAGGAGTATAAAAATGTCCTCCATAGGCTAAATTGTGAAAAGATTTCAAAAGTTGGCTTTGTTGCTCTTTGTCTACACAACGAAGGAATACTTCATCTATGCTTCTCTTGTACAAGCCATTGTCCCAAAGGACAAAATTGGTTGCTTTCAACTTGATAGTTTTTTTTTATAAGACAAATGAGCAGGACATTCACCATAAATAAGGAAATGAGCAATACCTGAATACCACTCATTGGTAGTGGAAACAAAAAGGACTATTGGAGTATCTTTCACTTCAGCTTCTTCATGTTGTGTATCTTTTGGCTTATTATCAAAAATTAATTGGCATAGACCTTTTCCCTTGACCAAATTTGTTGGCTTGATGTCTAGATCAAACTCTTGGATCTTTGCAATCTAATTGCCTCTTTTTGTGCCAAACTCTTGCTGAGTTAATATGGACTTGACTGTGGTGTGAGGAACTAAGGTAGTAATGTGTGAATTCAGGATATAGAAGCAAAAATGTTTGAATACTTTCACCAATGCATAAGCATGCCTCTCTACATTTGAATACTTCATCTCATGGTTTTTGAGAGGGCAACTCATGAAAGAAATAGGAGATTCCATACCTTCCTTATCTTATTGAACAAGAATTGCTAAAAGCATGTATTCAGAAGCATAGTTGTATATGATGAAATCTTTATTGTAATCTAGAAAAACCAAGGTAGGAGCGTGAGCAATGGCAGTCTTGATATCCTAAAATGCTGACTTGCCTTCTTTAGTCCAGCTAAAGCTGGTCTTCCCTTTCATCATGTTCATAATGTGTCTAGTCTTCTTAGCAAATTTGGGGATGAACCTCCATAAGAAATTCACCTTTTAGAAGAAAGAATGAATAGCATTCTTACTTGTAATCAAGTTAAGATCTTGAATAGACTTGACTCTGTCTAAGTCAATCTTTATGCCTTCTTTAGACATAATGTGTTTGAGGAGTTTCCCCTTTATTACTCAAAAAATAGACTTCTTGGGGTTCAAAGAAATACCATTCTGGCGACAGCACTCCAGCACTTGTTGTAAGTGGAGCACATGATGATATCGATGCTTTGAAAAGACAATCAAGTCATCAAGGTATACCATTATGAATTTACCTATCTCATCTTTAAAAGTTAGATCTATTGCTCTTTGAAAGGTAGCACCAGAATTTATCAAGCCAAAAGGCATTCTTCTATATGCAAATGTACTCCATGGTGTTGTGAATGCAGTCTTGCATTGGTCTGCTTCACTAACTTCAACTTGATTATATCTTGAGAAGCCATCTAGCATTGATAACATCTCTGAACCTGTCACTGTTTGAAGCACTTGATCCCTAATTGGCAAAGGGTAATTATCTTTCAAATATGCTTGATACATATTCTTGAAATCTACATAAATGCAAATTTTGCCATTCTTCTTCCTTACATGCACTATGTTTGCAATCTATGTGGAATGATGGATTGGGAAAATGATTCTAGCATTTAACATTTTTTGTATCTCAGACAGAATAGTACTTGATATTTTTGAATTGTACTGTCTAGATTTTTGCTTATAGGGCATTGAATCAGCCTTGAGAGGAATATCATGGCAAATTTCATCAGGTCTAAGAGACTTTATGTCTTCATAATAATATGATAAGACATCCATGTATTGATGGAGCAAAGTGGTGAATTTGAATCTTTCTTCAGGGGTGTAGCACTTACCAATCTTAACCATCTTGGGATTTTCTTTAGTGGTCAGATTTACTTGATCGAATCCCTGAGAGAAACTTGAATATGTTTGTTATTGTTTAATGAATCTATCATGCTTTTCAAACAAATTCTCAAGAGAAACCAGGCCTTTAGGAATTTTATTTCCTTTCAGCTGTAAGAATTCTTCATTTATATCTGAATTGGATTCAGAGGCTGATTCATAGTTTTGAGGTTCACTGCCTTCAAAACATAGTTGTTCAAAATTATCTTTTCATTCCAAAAAGGCAATAATTTGATCATCATCATTGAATACTTTCCAATTATCAACATTGTCAGAAACACTTGGTCTATAGACTAGCTCAATAGTATACCTATCTTCTTTGAAATTTGAGTGAGGAACTAAAAGAGTTCCTAAAATAGCAAGTGCATCAGCTCTGTCATTAGACTCTCTGGGTATAGCAAAAATGTTGAAAGCATCAAAGCTTTCAATTTGGTCCCAAACTAGATTACAATAGTGACGTAATCTTTCATTCTTGGTTTGGTATAGATTTCTCACTTGACAAACCACTAATTCAGCATCCCCTTTGGCATGAAGAAGCTTGATGCCTTTTTCTTGAGCAGCCTTCAATCCAAGCAACAGAGATTCATATTCAGCTGTATTGTTAGTGTTGCTAAATTGTAATTTGTAAAATGAAGGAAACATATCTCTTTGAGGAGATATCAACATAATCCCAGCTCCTAAACTAGTACAAGAATAACTACCATCAAATTCTAGAGTTTATACTTCATCAGATACTGATTTTTCTTTAGACTTTCTTTCATTAGAGAGGGAGGGTCCTTCTTCATCTGTATTGCAACATACTAGTTTTTGTGCTATTCTAGTTGAACTAATATTTGGGTTGACACTTTCAAAAAAATTATCAGATGCTTCATACACTCCATCTGTAGATAGAAAGTAGTTACCCATAATGTGGATTCAAAAAGAATTTGAGTTTCAGGGGCTGATGTTTGGGTGACCACATATTTTGCCTCTTTTTTAAGGAGCAATCTCTTCATTATGCCTTATACAAGGATCCTCGCCTTAGACAGGTACATGATTACTTCTCCTCCCACATCCTTACAAAAAATTTGTCCAAGCAAAATGCCATAAGATGCTGGGATGTCAGCCACCAAGACAGTCATCTTGATTCTCTTATCTGGAAAGGCTGCAAATGCAAATTGGGCATTTTTGATTTACCTCAGCAATGGTACTTATTTGTTCTCCATGGAGAAACATCTTTCAAATGTCTTGGTCAGCGTGAGGCCAAGAGATTTAACTACTTTAGTAGGCATGACATTGTCAGATGCACTTGAGTCTATAATACAGTTACTCAGCTTGTGACCATTTATTAATAAGGAAACATAGAAAGGTTCTATTTTTCCAAGAGTAGCTAGAGGAGTAATGACAAGATTATTTGAAATGGGCATGTTTTTTAGTGAATCAGGAGTTATCTTTTTAGTTTTTTATCCTACAAGGATGGTTTGGTTTTTGACACATTGGATCAACTTATCCAGTTGATCAGGATTAGACTGCAAATATTTAAATTCAAACATTTATATTTTTATCTTTTTGACATGATCGATTATGTCAAATGATTGAATTGAGCTAGGTACAGAGAAAGGTATTTCAACTTTTTGGGTTTTAGGCAGGATGGGAGGAGGGCTGATTTATGAAATTGAAATAAAAGGTGAAGGTAAAATTGATGTATTTGCCTTTTGGGTGATCACTGAATCCTTTGACTGAAAAGGTAGAGTGGTTCCACGTTTACCAATCATAACTATTGGCTGAGGTTGTTCTTTTGTCTTCCCTTTATTAGCTTACTAGACTAATTGGTTCTTGGACCTGGTAAACACTGCATATGATCCATCAAAATCTTCTCCTTTGCTTCCAAGTTCATCCTGGTAGTTTAGGAAACCAATGTGGGAGTCGCCAGCTGATTCTTCTTGATTTTCTATAAGGAGATCAGCATCATTTTCTTGATTCAATTTAGGCTGGAAAGAGAACTCTGATTCTATTTCAAGATATCCCATTGCTGAGTTGGTTGGAAGAGATTCTAGGGCAAGTTTCCCTTGTGGGGGAGGAAGATGATTTTGTTGCCCTTGATTCTTGGCAACATTGCCTTGATATGACTGATTTGGGAATGTCCTTCTTGGCATATCTTTGTATGAAGGAGCAGAAGACATTCCTTGAGCCATTTGCTTTTTGAGAGCAAGTAACTCATCTTTCAACTTATGTACCATTGGATCTGTGGTGCTTGTAGATGCATATTTAGAAGATGATGAAAGTCTATTTCTATTTAGATTTCTTCTTATCTTCCCTGCTAAGATGAGATCATTTTTTATCTCAGTGGCCAAATGTTGAGCTGCAACAAGATCTATTTGACCAGCATGTCTCAAAATAAAACTTACTTCAAGTAACTAAGAATTAATAAAGAAGCATTTGAGATTCTCAGCTTAGGTTGAGAAATTATAGGAATTCTATTCCTCAATTTATCAAATTTGGATATGAAGTCCCTCATTGGTTCATGAGGCTCTTTCTTCATCTGTGTAAGTTGAGCCAAAAGTGCATATGCATCTTTTGCAGGTTTGAATATGGCTTTAAACTTATCTTTGAGGGTATTCCAATCAGTTACTGATTGAGCATGTAGATGATAAAACCAATCTATAGCAAAACCTTGTAATGTTTCTACAAAAATCCTGACTGCTACATCTTCAAATTCTACTCCAATTACTCCACAGGGTATGCTGAAGGCTGCAATGTGTTCATCAGGATGAACTTTCCCATCACCATAAAATTTGAAGAAATTTTTTCTTGAACTACGTGGAAGCTCATGTAGAGGTGGAGTAAGATTGAGAGGACCAAAATCATTACCCCAGGGGCCTTGAACTACCATTATAGGATTATGAAAAGGAGGAATAACAAATCTTAGAGGGGTAATTATTGGCAAAGCTTTATTAACAGTAGAAGTGGATCCTTCATCTGGCAATGGAGATCTGAATTTAGTAGGAGGAAAGCTCTTAGTTCATTGGAGATGAGATGGTGAAGGAAACAGATCAAAATTACTTTGTTGTACCAACTCGAATATAGGGTCAATGATACCTTTTGCCCTTTGGCTTCGTGTATACCTTAAATCTGCTAGATTGTGAAACAAAAATAAAAAAGAATTGACCTTGCTTCAATTTAAATATTGAAGCCTTTAACTATGCATTCTTTCCTACTTAATGTGGAGGTGAATGGTAAGGCTATAAATGTGATAGGACCTAGGAGCAAAATTGATTACCTTATAAGCAACTAAACACGGAATTTAATTAGAAGTAACAAGTAATAAGAAATAAGAAACAACACAGAATTTGAGAGACAATACAATCTTGTATTCAACTCATCCAGAAAGAAAATACAATCAAGAAGATGCCACACTCTTCTCACACCTATGAGGCTTCCCACACCTCTAGTGCTCCCAGTAATTCTCAATCAAGAGTTCTCTCTCCCAATTACGGTCACAACAATCAACTCAAACACAGAATTGTTGTTCACCTCCAACTAGTCAGTATCAATATTACCAATACACAAGTATGAAACGTACTCCAAGTAGATCTCTTTGATCTTGTAACAATCTGCATATCCCAGATCTTACTTACACATGTAGATCTAACATGATCTTGCACAACCTACAGATTAACTTGGTTTTTGCACAACTGCAAACTTAGATCTTACAATTGGAAGGATCTCTTCCTTGCCTTAATTACAATATAGCCCATGAGTCTATTATATATATCTCATGTAAACAATAATTAGACACCTAATTACAATAATTAGACATGTAACTCAAGACTTAAATTAGCCTTTTACATGTAAACAATCGGTTCAACAAACTAACTGTTCCTGCACTAACAGTTTTAGAACTACACAGGGGACTGACGTTGGTCCCTGTCTATCTGCAGATGACTGACATTGGTCGACTCCTGACCGATGTCGGCTGCTTTGTAACTGGATGTGACCAATGTTAGTTGCACTTGCCGACTTCAATTTCTTTATAACTCAGAAACCTCCTCCATGTCTACAACTATGAAGCTTTTAGCTTCACAACCTAACAATCTCCCACCTGGAGATAAATAGTTGCATCTGTATTTGTACCTATACACCATCTAATTTGTTTCCCAGCTTGTATTCCTCTTCAAGCTCAATCTTAAAGACTAACCACCACACAACCTATGGTGCAACACCTGTCATCCAAGTTCCCTGCCACATCCAAAGTGCTTGACCCTGCATAGCATGTTAACCTACTGCTGGTCCCTCTCATATACTTGAGAATCCACTGAACAACTTTCCAATTCTTCTTTCCCAGATTAACCCCGAACTCGCTGACAACACCCACTGCTTGGAAAAACTCAGGTCTAGTACATACCATGCACTTAACCTCATTATGTGAATTGGGACACTATTCTGTGAACTATCCATTCATTGGTGTGCAAACTGGTTCTACATCCCACATCTTGAACCTCGCCACTACCTTATTCACACAATCATCCTGAGACAACATTAACCTATGATCATCCCTATCTCTAAGAATACTCATGCCAAAGAATCTTTTTGTTCTCAGATTCCTCATGACATACCTCTGAACTAAATTTACCTTTAGCTCAACAACACCCTGCATGTGTGACCCTGCAACAACAATACACACCACATACAGTAATAGGATAATGTAGCTAATATTATCCAACTTTGTAAAGTAAACACAATGGTTAAACATCCATTGTCCTGTAGCTTTCTCAAGACCATATACCCTGGCCTTCCATCTCACGTGTCCATTCTCTCTCTTCTTTGACCTAGGAATCTATTTGTCTATCAGTGCTTTCTCTCTGACTGGTGACTCTACCAAATCTCTTATTTGGTTCTCTTCCAAAGAATTCATGCCATGCTCCCACTGTTTCCTAGATTTTACCTACTCTGCTTCTTTAAAACTTCATGTTTCTTGACCATCAGTGAGCAACAAGTAATCTAAAGAAGTGGAATAATGAATTTGAGGCTTACTTACCCCTTCAGTCCTCCTCATGGGCGTTTGAGACCCCTTAACAGCTTGTTGTCTACCCAAAATCCATTCTAACAGTGACCATCATCGGTCACCTCCCAGTCTACATCTAACTGATGTCAATTCCATGTGACTACCCTGACTGCCAATGTCGGTTCCCTGATCGACGTCAGTCTTACCATGGTCACCGACGTCAGTTCCCTGACTGATGTTGGTAGCCACCTTCTCGACACCACTGACTCTGGTCTGCACATGAAAGATGTTGGTACCTATCTATTTGACGTTGGTTCTACATGACTAATGCTAGTAATTGTGTTTACTTGTGAGCGATGACTTTTTACCCACGGGCTTACCTTGGATCAAAACCCTGTCCAAACTACCCTGCTCATAATTTTTTAGCCCCTGTGACTGATCTCTGTCCATCATCTTCTCCTTAAACACCAAGGCTTCTTGTTCTTGTTAAAACCATCAGATTTTCTCTTTGTGTAATAGACCCGATCCTTTCTTGTAGCATCAAAAAATGTCACTTTCTTCTGTTGCTTATAAAAATCTCGATCTGTGCTTTCTGGATCTGAACTCTTACCCTTTGACTCAAGAACATGCATTATGTGACCAAGCCTATGAAGCCACACCTCTGAATCTACCCCAGAAGGAGAATCAGTAAGACAAGTAAATAGATAAAGAGTACCTACTTTCTTACCTCTTGCTAAAACAAGTGCACCCTTGGTAACTTTCCAAGAGTCCACTGTGAGGGTTACTGTGCATCCCTCATCACCCAACTTTCCTACAAAAATCAAGTTCTGCTTTAGGACTGGGACATGCATGACCTCCTTCAACACCCATGTGTTGCTCGTCTGCAATTTTAGCTGCACTTTCCCTTTGCCAACCAACTGACAAGGCTTACCATCCCCTAAATAAATTTCTCCAAAGTCTCCCTGGACATATTCATGAAAAATTTCCCTATTTGGGGATGCATGGAAAGAGGCACCAGAATCTAAAACCCAAGATTCTACTTTATCCAAGAAACGTACCAGAGCATCCTATGCAACAATACTTACAACATTTGCTTCTTCAGTTCCTTCATGCTGATCTTCAACTGACCTGCAATTTTTTTTCATGTGCCCTGTATTTCCATAATTCTAGTAGATTACTCTGCCATACCTGGACTTGGATCTCCTACCTATCTTAGCCCTTGATCTCCCATGCTCGATCTTCTCTCTTTACCTTCCCCTGCTTTCAACACTTAAAGCATTCCCTGATGATTCACTTGTGCTTTTCTTGCGAATTTCTTCATTCAAGATTACACTAACAACATCATCCACTTTTAAGATATTTGAAGCAGATGCAGTATTACTAACTACCATTACCAAACTATCCCAACTTTTAGGTAATGAGCACAAGATTAAGAGAGCCTTAATTTCATCATCAAAAATAATATTGACTGAATTTAACTGGTTTACCAAACCATGGAAATCACTAAGATGACTATGTACAGATCCACCTTCCAACATTTACAAATTAAATAACTGTTTCATAAGAAATACCTTATTCGAAGTAGAACGTTTTTCATATAAATTTGCCAAATATTCAATTAACTCTACCATTGTCTTAGCCTATGATAAGCTGAAAATCACAAACGATGCAGGGCTCAACCTTATAGATCCCATAGCCTTCCAATCAAGAACCTTTCATTCTTAATCTTTCATATCCATGGGCTTACATGTAACCCCACCCAATGGTAAGTATAGATCTTTCTGATATAGATAATCTTCTATCTGCATCCTCCATAATTGATAATTCTTGCCGTTAAACTTCTCCATTCTAAGCTTACTTTCTTCTGCCATTGCTATACTCCCACTCAATCAGAAACCCCTGAGAGTGACCTGTAATCAACAAACACTTAACACACTCTGAAACCAAGGTGTTAGTAAACTTGCTTCTACAACCTTAGCTCTGATACCACTTGATAGGACCTAGGAGCAAAATTGATTACCTTATAAGCAATTAAACATAGAATTTAACTAGAAGTAACAAGTAACAAAAAAAAAGAAATAAGAAACAACACAGAATTTGAGAGACAATACAATCTTGTATTCAACTCATCCAGAAAGAAAATACAATCAAGAAGATGCCACACTCTTCTCACACCTATGAGGCTTCCCACACCTCTAGTGCTCCCAGTAATTCTCAATCAAGAGTTTTCTCTCCCAATTACGGTCACAACAATCAACTCAAACACAGAGTTGTTGTTCACCTCCAACTAGTCAGTATCAATATTACCAATACACAAGTATGAAACATACTCCAAGTAGATCTCCTTGATCTTGCAACAACCTCCATATCCTAGATCTTACTTACACATATAGATCTAACATGATCTTGCACAACTTGCAGATCAACCTGGTTTTTGCACAACTGCAAATCTAGATCTCACAATTGGAAGGATCTCTTCCTTGCCTTAATTACAATACAACCCATGAGTCTATTATATAGATCTCATGCAAAAAATAATTAGACACCTAATTACAATAATTAGACACACAACAAAAGACTTAAATTAGCCTTTTACATGTAAATAACTAGTTCAACAAACTAACTGTTCGTGCACTAACAGTTTTGGAACCGCATAGGCAACCGATGTCGGTCCCTGTCTGTCTAGAGATGACCGACGTTGACTGACTCCTGACCGATGTCAACTGCTTTATAACTAGATGTGACCGACATCGGTTGATCCTGTCGATGTCAGTTTCCCTGTAACTCAGTAACCTCCCCCATGTTTGCAACTATGAAGATTTTAGCTCCACAACCTAACAAAATAGATAACGGGTATATCCCCAGTGGAGTCGCCAAAAACTATTGGTTGAATATTTTGTCAATCAATGTACTGATAAACAAAATAGGTCTGATTAGCCAAAGTAGGAAGATTGGTCATCCAAATGTGTAGTTTTACCACATCAAAAGGGGACTAATCTCTCCTCTCATCAAGGGGAGGTTCCCTATGGATATGCTATATATATATATAGAAAATAATACTCAAGAGTAGGACAAACCATCCATCTCTCTTTTTTTAGAGATGATGCATGTGGATCAAAGGAAAAACTCAAGGGAAATGATAGAAAGCACTCCTCTTCTTTCAGAAGTACTATTCAGCAAGCCACAAGAATACTCCTGGTACTAAAAGCAAAATGTAACTAAGGATGCAGTAACTAGAAAATCGAGATGTAGAACAAAGTCTCTACCTAAATTACCCAAGAGTGAGATATGAAGGACAATGAGGGCACAAAGTCATCCCAAGGTCCTTTACATAGAAATGAAAATAAAACACATTGAAAGGCAATTATGGGGGCACAAAGTCTCTCCATAATTGACTTCAGGACACCTTCCTGACTACTTTCACTAATTCTGCTTGTTGAATTAAAGGAACAAAAAATATATCAAGGAAAAAGACATAAAAATAGTTTCCTCAACAACAAAGATATCACAGCACAAAGTCTGAAAAGTCACTTGCTTTCTTATTCCAATAACAAAATATGATCAATAATCTAAGCTCAAAGTCATAGTAATGCCTTTCAATTTGGGCAGAGTTTTGTTTCTGATTGTTCGAGAGAGAGAGCTATTTACAATAAAAGAGAGTCCCTTATATAACCTCTTCAAGAAGGACTCAAGAATAGTAACACACCATGTTGCATTGAAATTTTTTAAGAAGATAGGCTAGAATTTAGGGGCATCTACCCATTTGCTTTTCTCAATGCAGAGAAACAAGTCACACTATTGAAAGTTTTCATCTTTCAATGTCCACCTCATGATCTGATCCTTCTTCATCGTTCCTTCTTTTTTGGTTAATTGAATCAAGTCCTTGATTTAATTTAATGTTCTGTTCCTTAGTCATTTCCAGTTGGTCTTGACCTTAAAGCCTTTGAATGCATTCAGGTCCATAGATTTAAAACTACCAGGATCAACAGCTATTTCATTTTCATAACTTTGACATCCACAGGCACGTCACTACATTTTCAACGGCTAGTTCATTGTTCTTGAATTTGATGTCTTCAGGTGCATCACCCCTTGGTCCTTCTTCAATTTTCATGTTTTGCATCCTCCTGAAGGGAATGTGACCCTTCAACTTTGGGGGATTTTCCTTTAAGTTGGCAGTCGAGAGTCCCCTGCAAGGGCACCTGCCCTTCGGGGTCCTTTGGTGGCTTTTTCTTTGGAGTCTCTCATAGACATTCTTGCAGACTTTTTCCCTAGGATTTCTCTAGGCTTTCTCCATGAGCATTTCCTGTGGACAATTCCTATGGACAAAAATTCCACAAACATTTTCCTGCAGACAAAAAGTCCACAAAAATTTTCTCGCAAAAAAAAAGTCTGCAAAAATTATTTTGATTGATTTGTCTTTGCCTTTGGAAATTCCTTCAAGATTTTTCCGCCCATAGCTTCTTTCCCAAATTACTTCAGACTTTTTGTCTAAATTAATTCCTTTGGACAAAAGTTTGAAAGAATTATTTCTTGCCTTAGTCAAAATTTCAAATGATCTTACCTTTGCAGCTTCTTTGAAAATGACCCTTGTCCTTCAGGAGGCTCTTTTGAAATTTTGTTTTGAACCACTCCTTTGAACCAACCTGATGAACCAAGATTTGAACCAAAATGGTTCAAGCCAATAAACAATTTGATTGAACCAAAAGCCATTGAACCATTTGATGAACCGACTGATTGAACTGAAGTATTGAACTGCTCCGTTGAACCAACTATTGAACCAAAAGCCTTGAACCAAAGCACTGAACCAATTGATGAACCATTTGATTAAACCAAAGAGATGAACTTTGTCAATTAAACTTCACAGTTGTGTTGAGAGCTTTTTAATTTGTTGAACCAAATGCATTGAACCAATCTCAAAAATGACTAAGTGTTGGAAACTAATTCTTTTGATTCAACCCGCCTGCAAAAGCCTTTAAACCTGTAGAAATGAACCTGTCTGTAGAGTCTATAGAAACCAAGTCCATAGAAATCAACCTGTAAATCCCATTGAACTTGGCCTATGAAGTCTATAGATTTCTCTTCTTATAGAGTCTATAGATTTCTCTTCTTGCAGAGTCCATAGATTCAAGCCTATAGAGTCTGTAGATTCAAGCCTGCAGAGTCCATAGATACCTGAAAAGCTTGAAAAATGAGGAATTTTGAATGCCCAAGACAAATTTTGGAAAGGGAAGAGACAATTTTGGTTTGTAGGACCAAAATAGTTCAAATGTTGTCCCAAAAATGAGTGATATTCTTTTGGGGGACAACACCTTTAATGCTCAATATATAGGCTAAGGATGTGGGAGGATAAAGAAACTAAAAATGAGCATGTTTCTATTGAAGACCCTCAAAGAGGCTATTGTAAAGGTAAAACTCCTACTTATGTAGGTGTTTTCCATTCTAATCATTCCAAAGTGTCACTTCCCCATGAGCTTACTAGTGCAGTCCTCTTTCCTAAATCCATTCACAAGCCTTACACTTCATCTCACACTCCACCTTCAACTCATTTGCCTCCCATCACATCTCATCCTTCACCTTAAACCCATGATCCTATCCATCAACCTTCCACCTCACCCCTTCTTTAGAAAGAGCCAATCTTGATGGAACCAAGTGAAGATGAAAGAGAGCAAGTTATAACTACCCAAAAATATGTCATGAGTGACTATGAGGAAGAAATCGCCATAGAGAATCCCCTTGGTGAACACAAATACAACTCTACTTTATTTAATAAAGAGAAACATATTTAATATTCCCTTATAGTTTTCCATGATAAATGTGGTCAAGATTTGAAGAGAGAGGTATTTGAAGAATACTCCATATTTGATCATGAATTTGTGGATGACCATTTCAAGTATGAAGTGGAGTGTGTTATCAAAGATGAAAGTAAACATCAAGTCACTCCTCAATAGGTTATAGTCCTAAAAGAATCTCTTGAAACTAAGTTGAAATTTGTTGTTCTTGAAGATGACTCAATACCTTAGCCTAATTTTTAGCCACCCTCAAATGCATTAGAACATCAAGAAGATAAGGTTGAAGAGGTAGTAGTTCTAGATAACAAGGAGGATAAAGATGATTGGAAAATATAAATGAATCTCTTTCAAGAGACTGAATATCATTTCCAATTTTAAGTAAAAATACATGACAAGGTGGAGAAAGAGTTTACCATGGAGTATAATGACCAAGATTAGTTGGACTATGTATAACTCCTTGATGAGCTTGAAGAACTTGTAACTGAGAGGAGACCTAATCTTATTGAGGGCACCATGAAAATCAAGAACGTATGTCCTGTTAAACCACCATTAGATGTTGTATTTGAGGATCCATATGAGAAAGTTGAGGTTTATTAGATGAATGAGGAGTTAATTTCCATAGCTAACTTGGTTGAATCTACTTTATTTTCATTGAACATCATGCCAATGAAGTTGGCAAACATCATGCAAAAGATGGAGGAATCAATGCCAAGGGTCAAAAGGCTAAAAGCCTCATTCATTCCTTAATGTCATGAAGTAAGATGGTTTTCAAAATTCCCCTTTGATCCAATAGGAATTGTTTCTTTTAGGTTAGTTTGTGTTTGAGTCAGCTAATCTAGTTTATGTGTCAGTTTCATAAGTGTTCATGAAGCACAAGTGTGTCTTTATTTAGTTTCTTGTCTTTCATGTTGTTCCTTGTTATTTTTATGTTGTTTGGTTTGTTTTCAAAGGCAAATTGTATGTAAAAGTGGTGCACATTGTTGGGAAATACGGAATCACAATTGATTACCATATACAAGCAACTTACATGCGGAATTAAACCAGAAGTAACAAGTAACTAGAAACCAGAAACAACACAGAATATGAGAGACAATACACAATTATATTAATACTCTTCCAGAAGGAAATACAACAAAGAAGATTGCCACAGTTCTTCCTTACACACCTCTAGGGCTCCCACACCTCTAGGGCATAAACAGTAAATCTTCCCTCAAAGCTCTCTCTTACAGTCCCAACACATAACTCAAACACAGAGTTGGTGTTCACCTCCAACCAGTCAGTATCCACTACTGCCAGTACACCAGTGCTCCACACACTCCACAAGTGTTCCACACACTCCAAGTACACAATCATACTTCAAGTAGATCTCCCCTAAACTGCAACAACCTGCAACCCAAATGATCTCACTTATGGAAGGATCTTCCTTGCCTTCCTCTTTGCTCTCTTTCTGAGTACACACTGTACTCCAAGTAGATCCTGCCTGATCCTGCTCCCTGTTGTGTTGATGTCCTCCTTGATCTTGCACACTTGCAAATCAATCTGGTTTTGTACACCTGCAAACCTGGATCATGCACCCACATACACCTGCAAATCAATGATCTTACTTACCATGCAGATCTCCTAACGTAGCCATGCACACCTGCTGACCAAGATCATACATACATGAAGAACCCCTCTAATTCTCCAAACCAGCACCCACACTTGGCACTGTGGCACTAGGAGGAACACACCATGCTCTCTTCACACACAAAAGGATATTATATTTTTCTCTCTTACTCTCTAGCATGAATTACAATATAGCCCATGAGTCTCTTAAATAGATCTCATGCAAACAATAATTAGACACCTAATTACAATAATTAGATCTGCAGCTTCAAGTCTAAAATTGGCTCTTGACATGCAAACACTCAGTTCGTTAACTAACTATCTGTGAATTGGCAATTTTGAACCGCACAAGCGACCGATGTCAGTCCCTGTCTACCTAGAGGTGACCAATGCCGGCTGATCCCTAACCAACTTTGATTGCTCTTCCTGTCTAATCCTACCGACGTCGATTGGCTTGATCGATGCCAGTGTCTGTGACACTTCAGCAACCTCCTCTAATGTCTGCATCAGTGAAGCTTTTAGCTCCATAACCTAACAATCTCTCACTTGAAGATAAATAGTTGCACTGTACTTGTACCTATACCCTGTCTAATCTATTTCCTGGCTTGAATCCCTCTTCAAGCTCATCCTTGAAGACCAACCACCACAACACCTGTGGTGCACCTCCTATCATCCAAGTACCCTGCCACATCCAAACCTACAAACCCATGTAGGTGAAGTCCTATCCCTGCATAACATGAATCCCTGCTTCTGGTCCCTCTCAGATACTTGAGAATCCACCTTCCCCGAATTGGCTCCAAACTCTCTGACAACTCCCACTGCTTGGGAAAACTCAGGTCTATACCAGACCTCATGTGATTTTGGACACTGAACTGTCTAGCCCTTAGTGTGCTCTAGTTCTACATCCTGAACCTTGCCAACACTTGATTCACATCAGCTCCCACTGGAGACAAAATCAACCTGTGATCTTCCATGTCTCCCATGCCAAAGAATTTTGCTACTCCAAATCCTTCATAGCAAACCACTAAACTAATCTTACCCTTAGCTCAGCAAAATTCTGTATGTACAAACCTGCTAGCAAACCATCCACATACAGTAATAGGATAATGTCATGACCATCATCCACCTGGTAAGACAAACACAATGGTTACAATGACACTAACTAAAGCCCTAATTTGGCATCCACCTATCAAACCCTATACCACTGTCCTGTAGCTTCCTCAAGACCATATGACCTGGTCTTTCATCTCACGTGTCCATTATCTGTATTCTTTAACTAAGGTATCCATTTGTCTCTATGCTTTCATATCGGCTGGCAACCCTACCAAATCTCTCATTTGGTTCTGCATCATATTCCTGCCATGCTCCCACTGTTTCTTAGATCCTTCCTGCTCTACAGTTAGCAACTAGTATAAAGAAGAGGAACAACAAATTTGAGGCTTACTTACCACCTTCAGTCCTCCATATGGGCATTTGAGACTCCTTGACAGCTTGTTATCTACCCAAAATCCATTATAGTGACTGACCTCAGTCACCACATAGTCTGCATCTGATCGACATCGGTTCCATGTGCATGTCCTGACTACCAACCCCA
The DNA here is from genome assembly GCA_037957365.1 of Torreya grandis. Taxonomy (NCBI): domain Eukaryota; kingdom Viridiplantae; phylum Streptophyta; class Pinopsida; order Cupressales; family Taxaceae; genus Torreya; species Torreya grandis. The sequence goes on along the minus strand of JARHVA010003705.1, from coordinate 1,416,198 downwards.
CCGATGTCAGTGTCTACCTGATGTCGATGTCGGTCCTCCTGACCAACATCAGTCTTACTATCACCGACGTCGGTCCTCCTGACCGATGTTAGTCTTACCCTGCCTGACATCACCGGCTCTAGTCTGCACATGACCGACATCGACACCTGTCTATTCGACATTGGTTCTCCTTGACCAATGTCAGTACCTGTGTTCATCTATGAGTGATGACTTTTTACCCATGAGCTTTCTTTGAATCAAATCCCTGTCCAAACTGCTCTGCTCAAAAGTATCCAGCCCCATCCACTGGTCTCTGTCTGTCATCTCCTCCAAGAACACCAAGGCTTTCCAGTTCTTAAGTCTATCAAACACATTTGTCTTCCACTTAAGAACATGCATCTCCTTCTTGCTCATGTGACCAAGCCTACAAAGCCATGTCCCCACAACAAAAGAAGAATTAGTAATATAAGTAGATATATAAAGGATACCTACTTTCTTACCACCAGCTAATTCAAGTGCATCCGTTGTGAGAGTTCTTGTGCATCTCTCATCACCCAACTTTCTTGAAAAAATTAACCACATCTTCAAGCCTAGGCCCTGCATGACCTCCTTCAACACCCATGTGTTGGCTGCCTGCAATTTTAGCTTCACTTCCCCTTTGCCAATTCTTTGGCAAGGCACACCAGCACCTCTCTTTGGGGCTGCATGGAAAAAGGCAATAGAATCTATAAACCAAGATTCTACTTTATCCAAGAAACATACCAAAGCATCTTATGCAACAACACCTACATCTACTTTTTCAGTTCCTTCTTGTTGATCTGCTACCAACCAACAATATTCTTTTCCCTGCTCTTTTTTTCCATAGGACCATAATTAACCATTCATTCTTTTCAATTTCTCCATCCTTAGCTTACTTTCTTCTACCATTGTTATACTCCCACTCAATCAAAAACACCTGAGAGTGACCTATAACCAAACACAAAACCTGCTCCCTTCAACCTTAGCTCTGATACCACTTGTTGGGAAATACGGAAGCACAATTGATTACCATATACAAGCAACTTACATGCAGAATTAAACCAAAAGTAACAAGTAACTAGAAACCAAAAACAACACAGAATATGAGAGAATATACACAATTGTATTAATACTCTTCCAAAAGGAAATACAACAAAGAATATTGCCATAGTTCTTCTTCCTTACACACTTCTAGGGCTCCCACACCTCTAAGGCATAAATAGTAAATCTTCCCTCAAAGCTCTCTCTCTTACGATCCCAACACACAACTCAAACACAGAGTTGGTGTTCACCTCCAACCAATCAGTATCCACTATTGCCAGTACACCAGTGCTCCACACACTCCACAAGTGTTCCACGCACTCCAAGTACACAATCATACTTCAAGTAGATCTCCCCTAAACTGTAACAACCTACAACCCAAATGATCTCACTTATGGAAGGATCTTCCTTTCCTTCCTCTTTGCTCTCTTTCTGAGTACACACTATACTCCAAGTAGATCATGCCTAATCTTGTTCCCTATTGTGTTACTGTCCTCCCTGATCTTGCACACCTGCAAATCAATCTGGTTCTGCACACATGCAAACCTAGATCATGCACCCACATACACCTACAAATCAATGATCTTACTTACCATGCAGATCTCCTAACGTAGCCATGCACACCTGTTGACCAAGATCATACATACATGAAGAACACCTCTGATTCTCCAAACCAGCACCCACACTTGGCACTGTGGCACTAGGAGGAACACACCATGCTCTCTTCACACACAAAAGGAGCTTATATTTTGCTCTCTTACTCTCTAACATGAATTACAATATAGCCCATGAGTCTCTTAAATAGATCTCATGCAAACAATAATTAGACACCTAATTATAATAATTAGATCTGTAGCTTCAAGTCTAAAATTGGCTCTTGACATGCAAACACTTGGTTCATTAACTAACTGGCAGTTCTAAACTACACATGCGACCAACGTCGGTCCCTATCTACCTAGAGGTGACTGACACCAGCCGATCCCTGACTGACATCAGTTGCTCTTCCTGTCTAATTCTGCCAACGTCGATTGGCCTGACCGATGCTGGTGTCTGTGACACTTCAGTAACCTCCTCCAATGTCTACATCAGTAAAGCTTTTAGCTCCACAACCTAACACACATGTGACTCCATATCCCAAAGGATAAGATTAGGTAACTGGTCTTGGCATTGCAAGCATACCACCCTTGGGAAATTGCTAAGAATGTTGACCATTTTGACCACAAGTCAAAATGGGTCAACCCCCTATAGTCAAAAACTTTAAGATGGATATATTATAATGTATTTAGGTGTTTCATATTCTATTTGATGTCATTTCATATATTTTTATCCTTTATCATGATCTAATTAAGTTCTTATGTCTTTTAGGGGTCATTTTAGAGTCATATATGTGTTATTCCCAAAATTCGTCACTTATTTTTGTGGACAATCGGTCGACTATTTTGGTCCTGCAGGCCGAAAATGGTCACTTCCTATCTCAAAAAATGTTCTAAGCAATCAATTTTGGTTTAACACCGAGGTTCAATCAAAAGGTTCATCAGTAAGGTTCAAATATTTAGAATGAACCATTGAATCGTTGAACCATTGAACTCCACTTAGCAGAGTTCAAAGGGTTCAAAGTTGAGTGGGTTCAAAGCTTCAATGGTAGAGTTTGATAACATGGAATGAATCGCTGAACCATTGAACCATTGAACCCCACTTCAAAGAGTTTAAAGTGGTTCAAAGGTTCAAAAGAGTTTAATGCTTCAAAGATTTCAAAGCGGTTCAAAGGTTCAAAAGAGTTCAACGCTTCAAAGGGTTCAAAGTTCAAAGTTTAAGAAGAATATTCTAGAAGATGTTTCAAGTAGAAGATTCTAGAAGAAAGGTTCAAACAATTGGTTCAATGATACATTGAACTCCTAAAGACTAAGAAAATGCAGCGCTTTGTAAAATATTGAATTGCCAAACCGATGAACTTTGAAGCATTGAACCATTAAACTGGTGTAATCTGAGAGGTTCAAAGGTTCAAGGTTCAAAGTGGTTCAAGCGACCAGCAACTGATGACATCCCCGTATATGTCAAAATTAGGGTAATAAAATAACCATTATTTTTCAAATAATATAAACCTAGGAACAAACTTAGTGACTAGCTAAAGAATGAGCTGAAGGAGCTAGTAGAAAGTGAGAAGGTAGCCTGAGAGCTCAGATCACTAAAAAGAGACAAAATATAGCAAGGAAAGAGGGAATGATATAGGAAATCTAAAATATCTGTAGGAGAGTTATTCTAGTAGGTGGAACAGTCCACCAGGTGAACATCAGAGAGTGTAAGCATTCAAAGGTGCAGCTTATTTTTCTTCATCAAAGTAAAAGCGAATGAATATCCATGTAGGTATCTTAAAGAAGACCAAGAAACCCATGCTTTAGAAGAGACATTTGAGATGATTCAAAATGCCAAAGTTAAGGCTGATACCCTATTCTATCATGCCCCCTTCATAGAATTTCAATGCATTCAATACAGCATGGGCCATTTCATGAAAATGGGCACCAAAGTCTTCCTTTGGTTGCTATATATTGTAATCTCTTAGTTTGCATTACAAAGATCTCTTTGTTATTAGAAGTGAAACTCTGCCCAAATTGAAAGGCATTCCTGAGACTTTGAGCTTAGACTGTTAATCATATTTTGTCATTTGAATGAGAAAGCAAGTGACCTTTCAGACTTTGTGTTGAAATAACTTGTGTTATCTAGGAAATTTTTCTTATGTCTATTTCCTAAATACAGTCTTGTCCATTTAATCAAATAAGTAGAACTAGTGGAAATAATTTGGAAGGTGTCTTGAAGCTGACTATGGGAGACTTTGTGCTACCATAATTCTCTTTATTCTTTGTTTTATGTTTTAGTGAAAAGGATATTAGAGAGACTTTGAGCTCCCATTATCCTTTGTAACCTTCTATCCTATTGTAGCTATGGTGGAGAATTTGTGCTACACTTCATTCTACTATGTTACTATGTCTTGATTCAGTAGGAGAAGCAAAAAAAGACTTTGTGATTTCATGGGTTTCTTGTAATTACCATTACTTCCCAAGAAGTCTTCCTCTAGTTTTTTGAATATCATTTCTAAAAGAAGAGAAATGCCTTTAGCAATTACCCAAGAATTCTTCTTTTCTCTGTGAACATCATCTCTGAAAAAAGAGAGATGGATGGTGTTATCCCACCCCTGAGTGTATTTTTAGCTTATATTAGTATATAGTAGTTTACAAGGAACCTCCCTTGACTTATAGGGAACCTCCCCTTGATGAGAGGAGAGATTTATCTCATTATGTTGTGGTAAATCTACACATTTTGCCATATAAATCTCCTTATGCTAAGGTTGATATAATTATTTTGTTGTCAATTAGATGGTGACAAAATAGTCACCCAATAGTTTTTGGCAACTTCGCTAGGGAAGAATGCATAGTTTGAAGCCTCAAGCTTCTAATTGAAGCATTTCCAATTCTTTTCCATTTCCATTTTACACTCTAGGAGATCCATAGTATACATGAAGCTAGAGAGCTCAAGGTATTTTTGACCCTATATTTGAGTTTGTGTAGCAAAATAATTTTGATCTTTCCCCTCCACAAACTCACCTTCAGCGAATTAGGAGTTTTCCTCCTACCAACGTCAGGTCACCAATACCAAGCAAAGCTTCTCTTTCCTCTGCTAGTAGAGCTTTGTCTATACATACCCCACCAAGATTTGTTATTCCTCCTTTCCATTATCATATCATGGTAGCTCAAGGCCTGTGGAATAACACCTTTGGTCCTCTGAATCTAACTCCACCCTTACATGAACTACCCCATAGTTCAAGGAAGAATTTTCCCAAATTCTATGGTGATGGAGAGTTCATCCTGATGAATATATTGTTGCTTTCTACATAGCTTGTGGTGTGATAAGCATGGAATATGAAGACATAGCAATCAGACTATTTGTAGAAATGTTACAAGGTGCTACTATAGACTGGTTCTATCATCTGCAAGCTCAGAGTATAACTGATTGGAACACTCTCAAAGCTAAGTTTGAAGCTAGATTCAAACCTGTAGAAGATGCACATGCCCTGTTAGCCTAGCTTATGCAAATTAAGAAGGAGCCTCATGAGCCTATGCAAGACTTCATTGCTAAATTTGACAAGTTGAAGAACATGATTCCTATAATTGCTTAGCCAACACCTAAAAATCTTAAATGCTTCTTTATAAATTCTCAGCTTCTTGAAGTGAGTTTCTTATTGAGGCAGGCTGGCCATATAGACCTTGTTGTAGTTCAAGATTTGGCTACTAAAATTGAAGATGATCTTATCTTGGCAAGAAAGATAAGAATAGATCTAGGTATGGGGATCGATAGCCCACATCTCCATTGAGGTTTTCAAATACAGTTCTAATAAACTTCAATATCAGACTTTTAATAAAACACTGTATTCCATCTAAGTTTTCAATATCAAACTTTTAATAAAAGATAAGAATCAATGGATTAGTTTGCTTAAAACACCGAGACATTTAACCTATGTCCAGGTAAGTCGCAGAACATATGCTCCAGTGATATTTTTCAAAAACATCAAACTTCCGTCGCTCAGATTTGAACCCGGGTCACTGAGTGAAAGCCAGGTATCCCAATCAGATTGACAACAATGGATATAAAATGATACATCTTGTAACATGATAAAATGTTAAATTTTATAGAATGGATATATATTGTTAAATGTTAGCTTTTTAAATTTTATATCTTCTTCATCCTCTAAATATTCTTCTATAGGCACCACTGATCCTATGGTGCAAAAGCTAGCAAATGAATTGTTAGCTCTAAAAAAGAAAATGGCACAAGGGATGTCTTCTCTTCCTTCTTACCAGGATATACCAAGGAGGACATTCCCTAACCAATCATATCAAGGCAATGCTACCAGGAATCAAGGGCAGCCAAATCATCTTCCTCCCCCATAAGGGAAGCTTGCCATTGAAGCAACTCCAGCTAATTTAGTAGTTGGTTATCTTGAAACTAGATCTAATATCTCTTTCCAACCTGAGTTGAACTAAGAAGATGATGATAATCTCTTTATAGAAGGAAAAGAAGAATTAGCTGGTGACTCTAACATTAGTTTCCTAAATTACCAGCATGAAGCTTGAAGTAAGGGAGAAATGTTTGATGGATCATACAATGTATTTACCAGGTCCCAAAACTAGTCAACTCAACCAACTGATAAAAAAATAGGGGAAGAATCTTGACCAATAATTTCAATTACTAAACAGGGACTTCTCTACCTTTCTAATCAAAAGACTCGATGATCACTAAAAAAGTAAGTACCTCAAATATCCCTATACCTTCTACTTCAATTTCTCAGACTAGTACCACTCCTAATAAAACCCAGAATGATGGACTTCCTTCCTTTGTTCCTAGTTCCTTTCAGTAATTTGATATAATTGACCATAATAGGAAGACCAAGATCCAAATGACTGTATTTGAATATTTACAATCCAACCCTGAGCAATTGGGCAAGTTGGTCGAGTGTGTAAAGAACAAAACCGTCCTTGCAGGATAAGATGTTTCCAAAGTAATTCATAATATCCCAAAGAACAAATCCACCCAAAACAATCTTGTCATTACTCCTCATGTTGCCCCTAAGAAAATAGAACCTTTCTATATTTCCCTATTGATAAATGGACATAAGCTGAGCAATTGCATAATTGACTCAGGAGCCTCTGATAGTGTCATGCCTGCCAAGGTGGCAGATTCTCTCAGCCTCACTCTGACTAAAAATTTTGGGAGATATTTCTCCATGGAAAACAAACAAGTGCCTATGTTGGGTCAAATCAAAGATTCCTAATTTGCATTTGTGTCCTTCCCAAAAAAAAGGATTAAAATGACAATCCTGGTGGCCGACGTTCCAGGTTTCTATGGCATTTTGCTTGGATGGAATTTCTACAAGGATGTTGGTGGAGAATTGAACATGGACCTGTCTGAGGTGAGGATTCCTGTGAAGGGTATTATAGAAAGGTTGCTTCCTAAAAATGAGAAAAAATACATTGTTACTTAGACATCAGATCCTGAGGCTCAAATTCTATTTAAATCTTTAGGAATGGGTAACTATTTTCTATCTATAGAAGGTGTTTCTATCTCATCAAATGAAAGTTTTGTAGGTGATAATTTAAAAAATTTAGATAAGACACTAGAAGAATTGGTAGAGCATAGTTCAGATGCAAAATAATCCTCCCTCCCTAATGAAGATAAATCTAAAAAGAGATCAAATTCTAATGATGTTTGGATTTTAGAATTTGATGGCAGCAATTCTTCTACCAGCTTTGGCACTAGGATTGTCTTGATATCCCCTCAAGGAGATATTTTCCTCTATTCATACAAGTTATAGTTCAAAAATACCAACAACACTACTGAGTATGAATCTTTAATACTTGGGTTAAAGGCTACTCAAGATAAAAGCGTTAAGCTTCTTCATGCCTAAGGAGATGTTGAACTAGTGGTTTGTCAAGTGAGGAACCTGTATCAAACCAAAAATAAAGGATTGTGACATTAATGTAATCTTGTATGAGACTACATTAAAAGTTTTGATGCTTTCAGTATTTATATAGTGCCCAGAGAGTTCAACAATCATGCAGATTCATTGGCTATCTCTGCAACCCTCATGGTTCCTCACAAAGACTTTGAAGAGCAATATTACACTATTGAACTGGTCTTTCAACCAAGTGTACCTGATAATGCCAACCATTGGTAGGTGCTTGATGCTGACAATCAAATCATGTGCTTCACTGCACCAGAAGAGTAACGAACTATGGTAGTGGACCATACTATTTTGCATCAAATATAGGTAAAGAAACTCTCCAGCAAGAGAGCAAGGATTCATAGTTTTTGGATTAGAGATCAAGTCTTGCTATGGGGCAAGAGGAGAGAACCAAAAGGAATGCACAAAAAAAATGATTCCTGGTAGAGAGGTCCCTTTGCTAATCATCGATTATAAGGAGAAAATGGTTTCTTGTTGATATATCAAGATAGAACATCATTTTCACTACCTCACAGTGGGCAGCATCTAAAGCACTTCAACTCTTGAAGTATCAGATAAGATTAGTTATATATTTGTATAGTATTTTATTTATTTTGTGTTGTTCATTTCTTTTTTTGGCATCTTTCTCTATTTGGATGGCATGATTCTGTAGCCCAATGACATAGATGAAGGCACTTAAATTTTTGGATTCTACCCTCTTTGATCATTTTTACAATCGATGGAAGTTCCCCAACTGGAGCCAAATGTTGTTCCCAAAATCCATCACTTATTTTTGTGGATAACCAATCGACCATTTTAGTCTTACAGGTCAAAAATGGTCTCTTCCTTTCTCAAAAATGTTTTGAGTAGTCAAGTTTGTTAGTTAATCAAGCCTTTTTAGCTAAGGAAATCACAGGTTCAACATGTGGACTTTCATAAAGAAAAAAGTTCAAAACACTTAAGCAATTACAAGGTTGATTCAACATCGAGGTTCAATTAAAAGGTTCATCGGCAAGGTTCAAAGATTTATAATGAACCATTTAACCATTGAACTTTGCTTAGCAGAGTTCAAAGGATTCAAATTTTAATGGGTTTAAAGCTTCAACGACAGAGTTTGATAATTTGGAATGAATCGCTGAACTATTAAACCATTGAACCCTACTTCAAAGAGTTCAAAGTGGTTCAAAGGTTCAAAATATTTCAACACTTCAAAGAGTTTAAAGTGGTGTAAAGGTTTAAAAGAATTCAATGCTTCAAAGGGCTCAAAGTTCGAAGTTCAAGCAGAAGATTCTATAAGATGTTTCAAGCAGAAGATTCCAAAAGAAAGGTTCAAACAATTGGTTCAACGATACATTGAACTCCTAAAGAAGACTAAGCAAATGTGGCTCTTTGTAAAATATTGAACTACTAAACTGATGAAATTTGAACCATTGAACTAGTGCACTCTGAGAGGTTCAAAGGTTCAAGATTCAAAGTGGTTTAAGTGACCAATGACCGATGACGTCCTCATGAACGTCAAATTTAGGGTTATAAAAATAACCATTATTTTTCAAATAATATAGACTTGGGAAAAAACTCAGTGACCAGCCAAAGAATGAGCTGAAGGAGCCAATAGAAAGTGAGAAGATATCCCAAGAGCTCAGATCAGTAGGAAGAGACAAAATATAGCAAGGAAACAAAGAACGATACAGGAAATCTAAAATATCTACAGGAGAGTTATTATAGTAGGTGGAACAGTCCACCAGGTGGATATCAGAGAGCACAATGATTCAAAGGTGTGGCCTATTTTTCTTCATCAAAGTAAAAGTGAATAAATAGCTGCGTAGGTATCTTAAAGAAGACCAAGCAACCCATGCTTTGGAGGAGACATTTGAGATTATTCAAAATGCCAAAGTTAACGCTGATACCCTATTCTAGCATGGCCCCTTCATAGAATTTCAATGCATTCAATACAGCATGGGCCCTTTCATGAAAATGGGTGCCAAAGTCTTCCTTTGGTTGCTATATATTGTAATCTCTCAGTTTGTATTAAAGAGATCTCTCTATTATTAGAAGCAAAACTTTGCCCAAATTGAAAGGCATTCCTGAGACTTTGAGCTTAGATTGTTAATCATATTTTTTCATTTGAATGAGAAGGCACGTGACCTTTTAAACATTGTGTTGAAATAGCTTGTGTTATCTAGAAAATTGTTCTTATGTCTGTTTCCTAAATACAGTCTTGTCCATTTACTCAAATAAGTAGAAATAGTGGAAATAATCTAGAAGGTGTCTTGAAGCCGACTATGGGAGACTTTGTGCTGCCACAATTATCTTTAGTCTATGTTTTATTTTTTAGTGAAAAGGATATTAGAGATACTTTGAGCTCCCATTATCCTTCGTAACTTGTATCATGTTGTAGTTGAGGTGAAAACTTTGTGTTACACTTCATTCTACTGTGTTACCGCGTCCTAATTCAGTAGGAGAAGCAACAAAAGACTTTGTGCTTTCATGGGTTTCTTGTGATTACCATTACTTCCTAGGAAGTCTTCTTCTAGTTTTCTAAATATCATTTCTAAAAGAAGAGAAATGCCTTCATCAATTACCCAAGAATTCTCTTTTTCTTTGTGAACATCATCTCTAAAAAAAGAGAGATGGATGGTGTTATCCCACCCCTGATTGTATTTTTAGCTTATATTAGTATATAGTAGTTTACAAGGAACCTCCCCTGACTTGTAGGGAAACTTCCCTTGATGAGAAGAGAGATTTATCTCATTATGCTATGGTAAATCTACACATTTTTTTGTATAAATCTCCTTATGATGAGGTTCATATACCTATTTTGTTATCAGTTAGCTGGTGACAAAATATTCACCCAATAATATGAAAGTGGCATAATTTTCAAGGTGTAAAAGTGTTTTATTTTTCCTTCCAATGTCCCATATGTCACATTCCCTACTATTAATGTCAATCCATCTAAAACTTGTAGGTTCCCTAATTAAAAATAAAGAAAACAATTGAAAAGGAGTTTTAGCACTTGTAAGGCCTATATGGGAGTGTGGCATGTGTGAAAACATTATGGGATGACTGTTAAAATTCATTGGACTCATATCAACTTTTTATCAACTTTGGAAATGCTAAAAATGGTCCAAAACTATTCTAATCATTCATCACCCTTCTAGACATACAGAACCAGTCAGTAGGTTTTTGGTTGGTATGACCAATAGGATGACTTCTAGGTCAAATGTATTTTTAGGTTGATATTAAACTCATTAAAATTAAATTTCATTCGTGTATTTTAGGTATTGGTCACTTGTGATTTATGAAGCATCATTTACAAATTGACTATGTTTTTCTTCTTATTAAACCCCATACCCTATAGGTTTCCTTCTTGCATGGGTAAGTCCATACAATAAAAATGATATAATTAACTCTATATGACATGGAAATATCTACCTCATATTCCCCATTCTTTTTTTCATGTTTAAAAGTATTTTTATATGCAAAGTATCTCAAGTTGTAGGTAAAGACACCTTTCTATGTTGCAGGTAGGTTTCACCACTTACAGTGTTTTCATGTCTTGGTAGTGGTCTCAAAGGATGGTTATAGGTTGGTTTTCATGATTTAAATCTCTTCCTAGTCCCTTTTCTATTAAAACTTATCCTTAATGGATATTACCATATAGTGATAGTCAAGAATATAACATATGGTTAATTGCTTCATGACTGTCATACACAGTCAACTAAATGAGTTATACAATGTCTTGAAACACATCCATGGGGATGTAATTATGGTCTTAATATGTGTAACATATTCTCATAACATGGTTAGTTAGGTTGATCTCCCCAAATGATACATGACTAATTGTATCAACTTATCTCCCTCCATATATAATTTTATACTGCAAATCTACACCTACATATGACTTACAGAGACCAAACACGTTAAGAAATTTTTTGAGATAAATAAGGTTATATATGATGAAAATAGTACATTTTAAAATTTATGAATTATTTAAAACTTATTAAAGGTTTATATCCTATGCACACTACCATATTCTTGCTCACTATATGTGTATTGCAAAGTCCACTTATAGGTGGCTTACACAGAGGCATGAACATGTTTCAAGAGGAAATTTAACATTATAAAAACCTTCATAAAGTTCAAAAAAGTTGGATGCACTTTGAGAATCATGTTTGGACTCATATACTAGCAGGCAGAGTTGGCAAACACCCCCAAACTGCAGAATTGGGTTTCAAGGTCTTGTTTCCCTAAAATCTCAAAATAGAACACCATGCACTTTTATTGAGGCCATGTAGTGATGTATTAAAGGGTTTATATGAAACTAAATGTGCACATATTGTATCCTCCACATATGGGTATTATCATTAAAAATTAAATGGATATCTAGATAAAGGGAAGTAGTGTTTGGAAGCCTCAAAGCCACACTTTTACCCACTATTATCTTTCAATGTTATCTATAGGAAATTGAGATTTCATGACCTATGCCCCTCAAGTGGAAGTATATAGACATGTATTCATAATAAGTGGTATTCAATGTTTTAATGGATCCTATTTGTGTTCAAAGGTCATCAACAAGATTTGAAATATAGGATATGACCTCACAATACCACCTACAAGCCCCTTTATTGCTCTAACATAGTTAACTATTGTTGATTGTAGTTAATAATGTCCCAAAGTTAGCCCTTGGTGATTGATTTGGCATGAACATGTTATGAAATTAATTTCAAGACTAAAAAAAGTATCCATAGATTTTATATACAATTTTTATAAGTTGGTATCACCTATAGAACCCCTATTACCTTGACAAAGTCAACTACAGTTGATTATAGTAGACAGTGAACTACACATGGTGTTTTCATGGTTGGCTAGTACAATCAAGAGTATAGGAAAAAGTAGGTGAAAAATAACCTTGATAACCATAATAATTTCTTGAATCATTGTATTCAAAGCTTAAAATATGCAACCAACACATATAAATAAGATAAGACATAGGAACAAAGTGAGTATGCCAATCAGGCATAGCCGAGCAAAAACATAGGTTAAAGGTGCAAGCATGGGTGATAAAAAAAATTTAAGAATATTGAACCTCTAGATAATAGTGATGATCATCTAATTAAATTCCTATATCAATGAAAATAGGACATGGATAGTTCCCACAATGTACCTATAGTCCATGTTCCAACTATGCACAGGTAGTTATTGTTCAAAGAGTCTTTATTAGAGTTAGAAAGGTTTAGGAGTGATACACTTGTGAATTAAGCCTAAAAATTGGTACATATAACCTTCAAAAGTATATTTAACTCCTCATATATCCAAGATTCTTGATAATGTAGAGGAGATACCCTCTATTCTATCTCAGACATAGGTACTCCAAGAAGTAAGAAGCCTATAGATTTTGAGAAAGGAAGGTAAAGGTGAGTTGAATATTTTTTGAGACATTACCAAAAGGTGTGATAAGTTTTAATATACATGAACCAACATGTTAAAGGTCTCTCAAGTGTCTGAATTGAATCAAGGTAACCCAAACTTATTGGTATGTAGGCAGACCTATTAGGTCTAGTCTAGGCCTAGGACCCTCAAGGGGTATAATAACACTTTTGGCATTAAATTAAAATTATAACCTATATAAATATTCTAATTATACGTTATCAAGTGTGTTTGATCTATTTTAGTGCATAATAAGTCACATGGGAACCATGTTTGGATCCAAACCAACTCAAGCCTATGCAAAATGAAGGAAAGAGCTCGAGTAGGTAGTTTTGGAAGATCACATCTAATTTGAAAATATGCATTAGAATATAAGGAGTTAGGAAATGGTAAAATAGGTCTTGAACAAGAACCTTGTGGAATTTTTTTTATAGATTCAACATCAGATCTTTATGAATAATCCTTAGAGGTAAAATTGGCTTAAAAACCTCACAAACCCTTATCAAACACCCAAAGGAGAAAATGAGGAAGGAATGGAATCCAAATGACCTATTTTTATTATGAAATTACTTTGATTTTACATATGGATCTCCAAGGCACCTTCCTATAATATTGAGTTGTACCCTCCTTGTACAGATAGGGTACATAATTGGTTTCTTTAATAGTTTTGTGTGTTTTTCAGATTATAGGAAGACTCAAAGGATGAAATAAAAAAATTTATAGATATTATGAATTAAAATAACTCACCATGACCATTTCATTCTTCAAAAAAACTCCCAAGTTCTTATGTGAGTGCCTTCACTCTAACTAGTCTAGGATGGCATAGTGAGCAAGCTAGTGAGAGAGTGAAACCTTCAACTAGATGGAATTTTAAGGTATAACTAAGCAATTTAAGGATATTATGGGTATTAAAAAGATTATTTCACTACCTTTTATGTATCATATTTTAAAATTTAAGGCAAATTTGGTGCCAAGTGTGACGGGTGAGTGAAAGAGGAGCTATTTAGACTACAATTAGTGATAACTCATGTGTAGAAGAATATCAATGATTAGGGATGAAAAAAATGAATGTTGAGTCTTGTATATAACCCTTCCCTCTCATTATAATCATCAAAACTATCCCTAGTTAGCTATGGGACGTTTCAAAAAGGCTAAATGATGAAGGTAGTTTTATTGTGCAAAATTAGGAATCCTACACCACATTTCAAGAGTTTTATGCATTTGAGGGACATTTTATATCTCCTACTTCATTATCATACATGTGTAACTCCTCATTTTATAATTACAAGTTTTTTTATGACTCTTTGAGATCTCTCTCAAGTTCTATAAGTAGTGGCCTTTTTGGCTCTTGTGTTCTAATTCCACTCTATGTATGTCAAATCCTTACTAGAATGAAATTTTATTTTGCATTTTGATAATAAATTCATGTTTCTATTTGAGTTCAATAACATTTTTATAAGTGTTCAAAGTGATTTATGGTAATTTAAAGTGATAATATTATATCCTTTCTTCCCTTATCCTCTCATATTTATGCAAGAGTTCTTATTTTAACAGGTCATATGAAGTGTTTTAAAGTGTATGGGTATATATTTTAAGTGTATAATGAACCGTAGTGTCTGAAATTAGCCTATGGTTCACTTATCTTGGATATCCTTCATGCATGTCACCTCCATATTTAAACACTCATGTTAGAATCTTTCAGGACTTGGAAGTTAGTTTGTATGCCTTGTTTCTTAGTACAAGAAGTATGATGGTCATATGGAAATCATATTGGTGTATCACCCCCTTAGAGTAGTTTCATATCATGAAAACTTCTAACTTTTTTCCCATAGCCAAAGCACTAGTTTATATGATAAGCATTGTTAGGACTTGTTCCAAAGTCTTAACATTAGGTTAGATTTTTGGTAGATAATAAATAATTATTGTAAATGGGGCATGCATCTTTTAGTAAAGACACCCCCATAAAATAAACTTACTCAGATTAATTTTTAGGTAGTTTTCATGTTTTATATTTATTAATTAGAACTATCTTACTGGTTGTTTTCCAGTATTTAGTTGGTTATAGGATTAGTTGTTTTTACCAGTCATTGGTAAAAACTATATAAATCCATGTTTGCATTGTAAAAGGGTTAACAGAGTAAAGGCGCCCTTATGTACTTGATTTTTTAAAATTTAATAAAATACTTGTGCACTCACACTAAGTGGGGACAAGGTTCAACCTATTTTGGTTCTGGAGTTATCAGTGGTATCAGAACATGGTTATTTTGGGAGCTTGGTGAATTCGAAGGAGCAAGGTGAAAACTCAATTCACGTGATATCATTTGGCATGAAATAAGGCTTCATTTTGAATCCATTCCCTGCAAAACATCCCTTGAAAATTTACAAAAACTCAGTTAAAATACATTTTATCCAACCTGTACGGATTTGTACGCCCTGTAGGAGAGATAAAAGGTGCAGAAAAACATCTAGGAGAAGCCATGGCATCCCAAGGAAGAATGACACAGTATAATACTTAAGAAATTATTTTTTGCTATTTCTAAAGTTTGTATTCATTAAATTTTTTGTGACTGGGTCCCACGGGAGGAAACTTGGAAGAGAAGGCTGAAAAAGGGAAAAAATTTAAATTTATTTACTCACATGTAATTTTTTGTAATTTTCCCTCTTACACAAAATCTGGTATAAATAGAAATTTCTGAGTGTAATGTTCTAAAAATGCTCTTAGAGCAATTGGTTAAGTTTATTTTGTAAGAAGCTTGCAAAGGAGGAGGTCAAGGGTTCAAATCCATTCTTTTTTAAGAAAGTTCTTTTTGCTTTGGAATGTGTTTTTTTGAAAAAGGAATATTCCCTTTTAAATTTGAATATTGTAAAACACATACTTATTATATTGTGTTATTTTAAAAATTGAAAAAGGAGGGGAATTCAATCATATTTCTTTTACATTGTTGTGGTGATATAAGGGTATAAATGGTGGAAAAAGGTTGTAATTTGGTGAAATAAGGGTGTAATCATTGATTTTTGGTGAGGTTAAGTGAAAAACCCATCAAAAATACTTGTTTTTCTGTTGCACTCTATGCAGAGGTTAAGCGTAAAACCCCGTAGAAGCAGTGTCTTGTGCATTGAGTGTGATATTTATTTCATTTCTTTTGAATTTTATCGCACATTTCTCTACTACACTTGCTTTCATTTGAAGATGCCAAAAATTCAAATTTTGTTTTCAGATGGTGATAGATTAACAATTTCCAATTATTCAGATTGGAAACGATTGATGGAGACTTCACTAGTGTTTGATGAATTATGGGATATTGTTAAGAATGAAAATCCCACATTGCCAATAGAGCAAGCTAAATTAGATATATTCAATTTGTGTGATTCTAAGGCCTAAGCTCTCATTAAATGTTTTTGTACTCCTGATACTTATGTTCATATTGAAAATTCTCCTCATAGTTACACTACATGGAAAAAATTATAAGATTTGTATGATAAGAAACCTAAGCATAAGAAGATATATATTCATATGCAGTTGTTTACTTTTTCATTAGATGAAGATGGGGATATGGGAGAATATATGTCTAAGTTGAAAAATATCACTACTGAGTACACTAAGGCTGGTTTTGGAAAACTAGATGATGACCTTATAGTTACTGCTGCTTTAAAAGGACTACCAAGGTCCTATAGGAATTTTGTTGAAATGTTGCATGTCTCTGACAAGATCACAGACATCACCTTTGATAAGTTGGCTGAGTTGCTCATCCAACATGACCTCTCTCTACCCAAGAAATCTAAGAAAACTGAAGAATCCCATGTTTTAGAGTCAAAGCCTAGTTCATCTTCATTTGGGCATCAAAATAATAGAGGAAATAGTTATAGAGTGGGTCGAGGTTATAAAGGAGGCATATATCAAAATAGAGGTAGGGGTCATTCAAATAATCTTGATAGCAGTGTCTTTTTTGATGGCACCACATATAGATAATTGGTGGGAGGTTTGATATACTTGATGACTACTAGGCATGATATTTTATTTTCAGTTGGAATTTTATTTAGGTTTATGCATGAGCCTAGAGAAATTCATTGGCATGCATCAAAATGTGTACTTCATTACCTTCAGGGAATGAAAACATATGGCCTTGAATACCGCCACAACAAGAACTTCAAACTTGTTGGATATTGTGATGCAGATTTTGCTAGATGTGTGAATGACAGAGTGTCAACCAATGGATACACTGTGCATATGTGTTCAGCTACCATTGCTTGGTGTTGTAAGAAGCAAGATATAGTCAAAAATTCATCAGTAGAATCAGAGTATATTGTAGCATGGGATGCTTCTAGAGAAATTCTTAACCTTCATCGTATTATTGAAGATCTTCAAGTTTCTTAGTTTGCTCTTACATAGTTATACATTGATAATCAGATTGTAATCAAGATGTCCAAGAATCTAGTGTTTCATGCCAAAATAAAACATATGGATGTCAAATACCATTATCTGTGAATGCTAGTGGCAAAGAAAACTCTTGATCCAATATATTGCCCAACTGTTGATCAGACAGCTGATATCTTCACAAAACCCCTTGACAAAATCAAATTTGAAAAATTTAGAAAAATGCTTGGTATGTGTCCAAAGACCTAACTTTGGATCATAGGGGGGTTTTTTAGGACTTGTTCCAAAGTCTTAACATTAGGTTAGATTTTTGGTAGATAATAAATAATTATTGTAAATGGGGCATGCATCTTTTAGTAAAGACACCCCCATAAAATAAACTTACTCAGATTAATTTTTAGGTAGTTTTCATGTTTTATATTTATTAATTAGAACTACCTTACAGGTTATTTTCCCATATTTCATTGGTTATAGGATTAGTTGTTTTTATCAGTCATTGGTAAAAACTATATAAATCCATGTTTGCATTGTAAAAGGGTTAACAGAGTAAAAGCACCCTTATGTACTTTATTTTTTTGAATTTAATAAAATACTTGTGCACTCACACTAAGTAGGGACAAGGTTCAACCTATTTTAAAACTGGAGTTATCAAGCATTACAAGATACATTCAAGGAGATAGCCCTTAAATCTAGAGGCTTACTTCCACCATAGATACACCCACATACCTAGAAGTATTATGATGTTGCCCAAATTTAGAAGAGGCTTAAACACCCTCTTCTAGGGTATAATATTTTTGTATAATAGGTACAATGGATAATCATCAATTTCAAGGTGGTTTCTCTACTAAGTAAGCACCATTGCTCAATGGATCCAACTATGCCTTTTGGAGTGCAAGGATGAGGACCTACATCATGTTTCTAGGTTTTCACATTTGGCAACTATTATGGATGGTTATTCCACACCCCCTACTCCTCCAACTAGTACATATAACAAGAAGTTGAGTGAGATAAATTATAAATCTATTAATATTATCATTTATGGCCTATCAGAGGCTAAGTTCACCAAAGTAATCCATTACAAATATGCCAAGGAAATCTAGGATAAATTATAGATCATCTATGAAGGAGATTCAAAGGTTAATTTATCTAAACTATAGGCCTACTAAACAAAAGTTGGGGGCAGCAAAATTAATTAACAACATAATGTGGCATCTTATCTTGTAAGGGTTGATGAGGTGAACATGATTAAAGGTCTTGGAGAGGAGATTGAAGAAGCTACTATTGTATAGAAAGTATTAAGGTCTCTTACCCTCAAGTTTGATTCAAAGATTTATGTTACAAAAGAGAGTCATAATCTCACCAAGATGAATATGGATGAATTTCATGGCATCCTTACTACCTATGAGATGAGAGTCAATGAGGACAAACCACCAAATAAGGAAGTAGCCTTCAAGGTGATCAAGGAAACAAAAGGAAAGAATATCAAATTAATTATTGAAGACTTTGATCTTAGTGAAGACCAACTGAAAGCCATGATTACAAGAAAATTGAATATGGGATCACGTAAATATGAAGGAAAGCTTCCTTTTAAATGTTATTCATGTGGTAAAGTTGGTAATTTTGTAACTAAATACCCAGATAGAGGTAAATCAAGCTCATAAGAAATCTCATGAGGATGAGTACAAGAAATTTGAGGGTCCTAGAAACTATAGAAAGTTCTTCAATAGGATAAATGGAAAGAATGAGTCATATAAAGGAAATAAGATCCTTTACCATGAATAAGATAGTAAATCATCTAGTGAAGAAGATGGAAACACATTATACAATAATGATTCATTTCATGATGAGGACAAAGAGATATTGTTCATGGATCTTAGGAATGATTAAGGTGAATGTTCTTTAGGTAGAGAACTCTTTGGTGGAGATAGATTAAAGGAAAAAGACGACCAAGTCACTCTTGAAAATAAATAACTAAATACCTTGGAAGAGCTAACGCTTATACAAGGAAAGAACAGAAAATAAGCATCCTTGATCAAGACCTATGAGGATCAAATTGGATTCTTTGAATAAAGGTTAAGCAATGAAGTCAAGGAGCATGATGACATCACTCAACATCTTGAAACTTAGTTTTATACCCTTGCTAAAGAGGTAAAGAGTAAGGATGAAGATTGTGTCACATACAAATTAGAGATGAAGTCTTTATAGGTAAAACTAAATCAATCTATGAGCAAGCTTGAAACATATCAAAAATTTGAGAAAATTACAATTTATCTTAATGATCTATTGAGCATTCAAAATGTCTCAAATGACAAATCATGCCTAGGATTCAATGAATATGTTTAAAAGGATAAGAAGAGTGAGAAGACAATGATGATAGAGTAAGAGACTAATCATGTTAAGGAGAATAGTAGTAAAAATAATAATAATTACATTATAAATAATAAGGATAACTTTAAAAGATACAAAATTTTAAATCAAATCAAGCAACCTAATGCATTAAATTATGATAACTCCTTTAATGGTTACTATTATTCCTATCATCAGTTTGGACATAGGATAAATTATTTAAAGATGAAATCTCTTAGTAAAATATTTGAATGTAATTATGAGAAAGATAATGATAAGCATGAATAATATCATCACTCAAGATAGTCAACTAGTCCACAAGGAAAGCATGACATCTTATGCTACAAGTTTCAAGGGATTGGTCATATTGCAAGGTCTTACAATGCCTTCATCAAGAAATCATATGATCAGGTGTATGAATGGGATAGTGAAACTTCAAGGATTCATCATATGGCCCATACACAAGGTATGTACAATCAGAGAAACTTAATTTATTTCAAGTGTCAAGAGAGAGGTCACATAGAAAGGTTTTGAAAGAATGGTCAAAATTCTACTTCAAAGAATGCCCATCATAACATGAAGAAAACGATCCATAATGAATGGAGACCCAAGGAGGTGAATGAAAAATAGGTTTAAAATGGAATATTTGTCATGAAATAACAAGGTTAAAAAAGCCTTATTTTCCCAAGGGAATAAGAAGATCAAGCAGGACAATGAGTCAAATGGAAAGAATGAAGTTAAGAACCTAGTCAAAGTCAATTTGATGATGAGGTAGGACTACATGTCAAGTGATAGCATGGAGATGTGGGAGTATCCTAAGTTTTAATACATTTAGTCCCTCTATGATAGGTGGGTATCTCTACCTATGCTTTTTAGGACACATCTTTCATATGTAGAAGCAAATGTGTGATCTAGGTGATGAACAAAGTATAGAAGTATGCAGAGTTATTGATTGATATTTAAAGACCAATACCATTTTCATATATAATATATTATCTTATGTTACCAATCCTTGTTATAATAATATAAGGTCATTGGTTAAGTGGGAGAAACATTTTCATGATTTTGCTCCAAAGGTTTATAGTGAAAATCTTCAAGAGTTCTATTTAGGGACATTTGTCCTAAAATCATGTTTTAGTCAAATTTTGATGCTTTGTTTAGAAGATAAAACCATGAATAATGAAGGTAAGGTTGGTATGGAGTGTGGAGAGGACTTTTCCAAGTGTATTCCATGGGTTAAGATGTGTTCAGCTAGTCAAAAGAGTCATTCATGACCATTTATTCAAATTGACCATATTGCTCAATGTTCACTACCTAATGTGTGTTCATCTTACAAAATTGATGCATTTAAGATATATGAATCTAACCAAGTGTTGTGTATAGTTGGATTTGATGTGTTCATGTGAAAAAGGTGTTGAAGATATGTCAGATGACTTCCATGGTCATTCTAAGGTGTTTTGGCATAGTGACTACTATGTACACAGGGTCTACGTGCATAATTTGACTAGTTTTAGGTGTCAAATGAATATTAGTGAGTGTTCAAAGGGACATTATGGAAGATAAGGGTGTGTTGACCTCATACAGGTGTGCACCATGTGGTTTTTAGCTTTGAAGGTCTTTTTAGGGTAAGTTGACTATTTTTGAAGGCTCTGAGGTATGGCAATCCTTATTTAAAGACTAGCAGGTCAAAAACCATTTCATGATTATATGGGTTCCAAAAGGATTCAAACCTAAAAAATTAGTCTAGATGTATGTATTGTTGACCTCCAGTTGTGAGAGAATTTTTTAGGAGTTGGCATTAACCAGAATGTGGTAAGTTGGCCTTGTTCCTTTTTGATGCCCTAGGTTTTGTACCACGTGAGTTAGTGACCTTCCTAAAGGATTTGAGGTTTGAGGCTACTTAATATATTAAAATGGCCAAAATAGTTCTCAAAAATTTGTTTACATTTTTTTGGAATTGTATAGTTTAACCTATGGTTGAGATTTTGTGTAAATAGAGGGATAATTGGTAGGTCAATTTATGAAGGAGTTATGGTACAGAAGAAGAGTTAGATGATAATTATTGGCATGCATGAGGGGGAATATTATTTTAATCCATATATTAAATTTAAAATCATGAGGGTGCATACACAAAATTTTATGGGCTCTACAAGGTTTAATAGGGTTATTAAGCCTTTAGGCAAGGATAATGTGAAGAAGAGTGATTTTTGGTCATTTTATTCAAAAGACAAAGGTATGTTTATCCCTGAATATATTTCTTAGTTTGATTTATGCATCATATATGTTTTAAAAATAGATTTAATGTCCACTCTTCATTCTATAGGTGGCTTGTGAGAGAAAATTTGAAGGCAACTATGAAATTTTATCATGGTTGGAGATGGTCTGAAGATGTTCAAGGGGTGCCCAAGTTTAGGTGACTTAGGAGGATTTCATGTTAGTTTTATCAAGGTGTGATCATTATTATTTTCTTCATATTATTATTTTCTTGTTCATATAGCAGTACAAGATCAAAGAAGAGTGTTGCTAATGGGCAAGATTGAGGTAGTCATAGTAAGGAATGGTATGCATAGAGATAGGGAGAGTTTATATAATCTCTTATAGTAGATCCCTTATTTTTTGGATTTGAAAACATTTATAGGTCCTTAGGATCAGTAAGTAAGCCCACTTTTCCATAGTTTCAAAGGGGGAGAAAGTGTTTGTAGAGGGAAAAGAGTATGTGCATAAGCTTTGTTGTTGGCATTGAAAACACTTACAAGTGTTGACATCAATGATAAAGGGGGATATTATTGAGGTGTTTTAAATTATTTACCTAAGGTGTAAAATATTTTTCATGAGTTTATTTTTATGCATGGTTCTCAATGACAAAGTATGCCTTAGTGAGAATGCATGGACCTTGTACTATTTGCTTGGTTAGGCAAGGTGATAGACATTGGTGATGTATTGACCATGTTTAAGGGGTCATATGAGGATTTAATATTGATTGGTGTAATTTTTGAAGTTAAATTAATCCATTTGAATAGTCATATGAAGCTCTAGGTTATCCTAGTCATTTTGAAAAAAAATCTTGAGTAAGTAGATTGATGATGTCAGCATTCGCATGTGTGAAGGTGTGAAAAGAAAGTAGTCACATGGGTTTGTTAATAATTATGCCTATATCTTGTTTTAAATTTTAGGTCTTGAAATGATGTATATCAAAATTTATGGTACTAAAAATTTGGTCTCTCAGGTAGATTTCACTAGTTTCCATACATAGTCATTTTTGCATTAAAAAGTGACCGTTGGAATTCAAATATTTGAATTTATAAAGGAAAACCAATCTGAAATTTTTTGTTAATAAATTTTGATGATTGATTAATTTTATGGTGGTATAAAAATAAAATAGGTATATAACTTCAAGGTTAATCCATTAAAAATGATTTGGAGGTTTGATTGATCGTACACTTGTATCTATTGTGGCCCAAAGTTGACTGAGGGTTTGACTTTCTTTTGCAAGCCATCCGAGAAGGATGTTCAAGTTTTTATTTATGGTGTTTGGATGTTTCAATTATAATTATATATTGAATAGTGTTTTATACTCCTTAATTATTATTTTTTTGGATGTTGGAGGTTTGATCAATCCATCTTCAATATGACAATTGCTTACAAGTTGACTTTTGGTTCATTCATGGTGTTTTCATGTACAAGGAAAATGATTGATAGGTTTTGAATATTCAGACGTGTGTAGTGATAAATTTAATCACTTGAGAGTGTCTTAAGGGTAATATATAGAGGACCTATGTGCTTTTAATTGGTCTTATTTTCCTATTTTTACTTGATGAAGTGCTAAAAGGATGAATAGGTCTCCATGGACCTATAAGGGCTTCTTAAGGCCTAATTGAAAGGTGATGTTGCTTAAGGGTGATATATAAAATATATGGAAGGCCTATGTAGGATAAATTTATCTTATTATAAGTGTGATATATGCCTTAAGTTTTAATTTATGTCTTATGTCCAACTAAGTAGATGGTGATCATGAAGGCTCTATAAAAAGCATAAATAAAGATGAACGTTTGTAGAGTTAATAAGTGAATAAAATCATGGTATTAATATGCTTGATATATAGATTAAAGATAACAGTAGGTTTATAAATATGTGTGTGACCTATAGGTCACATTTATGATTTTATTATAGTGTTCTTTTAGGGTTGAACATTGAGGATGAGCGAAGAAGTGTAGAGTGATCCAAAAGGTTATTTTGGATGCATTGCCTATGTGTGAAGGCTTGAAGGGTAAAAGAGAGTTTTTATTCATTATTTATCCATAATATTGAAAGCAAATTATAGATTTGGAGGTGTTAATATCAGAAGGTGTTTTTTGGATGCTTATTCATGCTTAGGGGTCAATGTTCCTTGTGAAGTGGGTGCTTCACTAAAGTCTCTTTTCTATAAATATCTTATAGGAATATAGTCCACTTGTTTTCAAACTTGAGAGTAGGTTTTATCCCCCATGAGGATTTCCCACATAATCCATGTGTATGTTGATCTTGCATAGTTTCCTTTGTTCTTTGTAATAACTGGTTTATATGATTCATGAATGCTTTTGTTGATTGGTTAAGAGTTTGAATTTTTGGAATTAGAATTGAATTTATTACATCACTAATTCACCCCCTAGTGATTTTACCTCTAATAAATTTCCCCAAATACATGATGCTTGAAGGAGTAGTATTCATGCTTACCCACCTAGTGGGCATGCTCTTAGTTACAATGGAAATTGTAAATAGATGACCTATAAATACATAGTCATTTGGTGTTTCAAAGTCTACCTCATGTTTTTCTTGATTTCTCATGTTCACTTGCAAAGAGCCATTTAACTTTAAAACTCTATCATGATGGTCAGCTATTAACACAACAATATCAGATATAACTAGGATTTCTTCTTGAAGTATTTTATTAGGATCATCTTTGAGGATTCCATCTACTACTACAACTTCACTCTCAAAATTCTCTTTAGTCTCAACAAGTCCTTCAAGATCTATACCAATCATCTTGATCTTTGGATGACCCTCAAATGGATGACTATCTACTACAAAGTAATCAAGTGCCTCTCTTTTGTGCTCCTTAAGATTCACATTTTGCTCTTGAAGAAGAATTATATTTGTAAAAATGCTCTCAATCTATCCAAGAGAAGGTATAGACTCTTGGAGAGTCTAAAACTCACTACAAAATTCCAAATACCACTACCACAGGTTTTCAACACCTTCATACTTGAACTTGTGAATTGGGACTATGTGGGCTACATTTTCATCATCTCCTTTTGGAGCCATAGGACCGTCAAGGACCAAGAGGCTCTCTATGAATTCATGATATAGTTTGGGATCTTCCCCTTTAATTTCAAACACTTCCTTTCTAGTAGTCACCTCAAGTTCATCCAATATTCTAGATTGTAATGTTTCTTCTAGTTCATCTTCTTGTTCAAATCTAAAAACCAGTTTGTCCCTTTCCTTACCAAGAGGGGTCCCAATGAAGATGTCTTCATCAAACTCACTTGAAGAATTTTTTTAACTTGAAATGGATCTTTTTATCCATAATATCCAAGTGACTTGCTTCTTGAGATATTTTTATGGTATTTAGATGATCTTTCAAGTATGAACTTCATTTTGGTTTGAATAGCAATAATTAACATCCTTAATCAAAAGGAGGCACATTTTTCAACTATTAGTTTATTGAATAATGGAGAGCATGATTCAAATTTGCATCTTAAACAAGTTCATGAAGTGTCTCAAGTACCTATAAGAAGGTTATAAGGTAAACATGATGTTTAAAAGTATGAAAAGATGCCAACAGTTAATGAGAGGCCAAATTAGATCTCTTGAACTTGTGATAAATTCTACTGTCTCCAATGACAAGTCATGAAGTGGTAAATTCAAGAAGTAACAACTCAATGCAAGGCTCATCTTGAGATGCTCATCTATAGCTATGGTTCACTTATAATCATATGCTTGTCATATACTTGTGTGAGTTAAGAGAGTTGAGGGTGACTTTGTGCTTGTTTTAAGCTTTTCAAACTTAGAAGAGTGGCAAGGAGGCATTATTATGTTTTGATAGAGTTTGAGGAGTTAAGGTTAGTCAAGAGGCAATATTGAGCCTAGATGATAAGAAAATGAGACCTACAAACCTCAAACATGTAGGTCCTCATTATGGACTAAATCAACACTCCATAGGCAAACCTAAGTATTAGATACCTAACCCCATGATAGATGAAAGATACCA
Organism: Torreya grandis; assembly: GCA_037957365.1. Lineage (NCBI taxonomy): Eukaryota > Viridiplantae > Streptophyta > Pinopsida > Cupressales > Taxaceae > Torreya > Torreya grandis. The sequence continues at coordinate 1,390,272 of JARHVA010003705.1, read as the reverse complement.
AGATCAACATCAAACCATCAAGGAACACATAAGTGGTTGCATAAAAGAATGAAGAATAATCATTTGAGTTGATATTATTAGGATAATGTGTGTAGTTTGCACAAGATTTTAAGGTAAGTTGAAAGTGACATAAGACCTAGTAATAGGCATGTGTAGACCATTGATAGTATTAAGGAGGTATGTAATGATTTTATATGTTTATAAAGCTAAGATAACTCAGTAGGTGTCTTTTAGTTTGGCACCAAGCAGTCAAAAGGTGACCTATAGGCCCTAAGCCTATAGGTAGACATTTTGGGACCAAGGAGTGTAAAGATAAACACTAAAGGATACTTAGACATAGGATATACAACCTCAAATAGATGTAAACAAGATACAAACCTTGAGAAGTAACTAAACCACTTGAGAACTTAGGAAAAGAAGATAATAGACTAAGTTGGCAGTCAAAACTCCCACCTATAGTATTGTTGTACAAATGAGAGCAAGTAGAAGATGGTTAGAAGTGTCTCAATGTGTTGACAAACTATATGGATAATGGAATCAACCCTTCCACTCCCATTTGAATTTCATATACATAAAATTTTCCACACTTACGTATTCCATCATACAGCTACCAACTATGCCCTCTATTGCCCTATCACAAACCCATTATAAGTTTTCTTACACTACTAAAACTTCTCTAACCTAACTAATTTTGTCAACATCTGCTCCTCCAAATAAAATTACAAAACTTGAAGTGACAATTCACTTCATCACACATAGACCAATCCTCATATCAAGATTCTACCATGAACTTATTATAACTCCCGCTACTTGGGAATATCTATTTTAGTGCACACCATGGATTCATAAGGCTTCCTACTCTTAATGAATCTAGTATACAAGACATAACAATATGTCTTCTCCTCTATTATAGGATGCTCCTAAGAAGATAGGTCATAATGCAAGAATTAGGGTACTTCCTTGATTTCCCATCCTTATGCATCTCCATCTTTGGTTATCACCTCCTTATCACCTAATCACATCACATCCTTATCACCTAATCCATCACATCCTTATCACCTGATCCATCACACCAGTGATCATGTTGGGGCCTGAATCCAACATGTCATCAACATGTATAGTAGCAACCTCTACTAAACATTTTGGCTCTCCATGAAGGTATTGAATAACCTTTACTACATGTGTTGTGCCTACACCAACCCATACAATGATTTCTTAAAACTACAAACCAATAACTCTTTTGCCTCATCCTCTATATATTTCTCTTCCTAAGAGAGATCACCATGTAGGAATCATGTTACTCCAAATCTATGAATATAAACTAGTGCACATAGCACTCTTGATATTATTGAGAAGAGAAGATCTCATAGAATTCAAAACTGGACTTCTCCACATGGCCACCAAGCTATCAACATTGCATAAATTCACTAGACCAATCACATCTCCTAGGAAGTCATCACACTACTTGATGTATCACTACACCTAATGAGTTTTTAAACCTCAAGAATGCATCCAAAATGCTTCATAATCTACCACATGTCTAAACACATGACCTTCTCCTTATGGAAACACCATGTCTCTATTTGACATCAACATCTTCTTCTTCCTCATCCTTAACTATGTCAAACCAGGTACAAGTTTAGGTTTATTTATACCTCCTTTTGTATGTATTTTTGTCATTTCTAACATCTTGGCTAATAACATGTGGTTAGAAAGATACCACATCATACACCCATTCATTTTTTACCAAGAACCACAACAAAGTCATGCCTTTTCCTTAACCTACTCCAAAGGAGTCCAACTTGCTCCTCAAGTTTTACAATTATTTCTTCAATAGGAGCATTATGTTGGTGTTGATTCATATATAAAAGCTTGTTAAGATCATCTCATAACTCTCATGAAGTCTTCTCCTTAGCAACATTGAAGAGAATAAGATATTCACCAAAAGATCCTCCATAGCTCCACAAAGAGACCTACCTGCCATAAAAAAATTATTTTTCACATCTTATACTTTATCTCTCCTCCTATCACAATATCTCCCACTTACGCAAACCATCATATCAATAGAAAACACTCATAAAGAGAGTTATTCACTATGGATTTGATATCACATCTTAGGAAAAATATATCCTACTATGAAAGTAAATAATGTGTAAAAAAAAGCTATAAAATCAAGAGATGAGAGGGAACACATTACACAAGAGATTACATGGAAAATTCTTGTAAAATTAGCAAGGAAAAAAATCCCATAGGTAAAATGGTAGCTTCCAAACTTCTTATTAACAACACCAATCTCTTCTACATTGTTCTTTAAATAATTACTTACAATGCTAACACATGAAACACTCAATGCTTACACCTGAAGCATTCAGGTTGTGAGCCAATCTAATATAGTCTCTTTGTTCCAACCTCTAAGCATGTAAGCTCAAACTTTCATAGATCCACCACAATAATGGATAGGATAAAGAACAAAGTGAGAGCTCATACATATTTATGCATTTACAACATAAATAAAATAAAAAAGAGAAAAAAATGTGGCATCCTTGAAGTGGGTTCACTATTCATGAATAGGGAACAATGTCTTCCCCATGTGTAAGGTCAAAACTTGAATGGAATCTTCATGATGAACTTTGAACTTCTCCATGTGCACTAAAATGCTACACCCTAATTTTATTGTGACTCTAATCTAGAATAGTAGATAATGTTCCCCACTTTCCCATGTGCATACTTAACTTCAATCAAAGGAGACCATAGATAAATTGTGCCCCACAAACACATTCTTAAGTGGAAAGATGAGATCCACTTTCCTTTTATCCCCTACATGCATCCAAAATTCATTCCATGTGACTAAGTGGATAAATGCACCACATTTCTCTCTCATCATCTTTTCAACATTGAAAGATTCCTTGTGGGCCATGCCACATCACCAAGGTGCCACCACTAAAGCATAGTCACTACTAAATCACCACTATGAATAGTAACTACCACCACATCACTTAAATAGTGACTATGAATAATGACCCATGAATAGTGGTTGTGAATAGTGACTTCACATCCTAACACGCACCTAGTGCTACAATAGTGTCTCATGGAAATATGCATGTTTTTATGTTTGATTACTTAGGAATCATAATTATTGTACTACCTCTATAGAGATAAGTCTCATAAATCATTATAACCAAACTATAAGTACATAATCTATTTTTTATTTGTTATGAAAGACAAGCAAACCAATCAATTGATATTGGTAGAGTTCTCAGTGTTGAACCTAAGTCTTGATACCAAAATGTCATGCCAAAAAATTTTATCCCAAAACCCATGTATTTTTTTTTCTTATTTCAGTGATGTTTATTTATTCAATATGATTGCTTAATGTTTAACCATTTTTATTTGGTCAATGTATAATAGAAGTGTGACACACAATTATTACATGATTTATTGAATACATTTTCTTGACATCATGAGGCCTCTCTAGGAATAAAATACAAGCATAAGATGTTAAGATCAATGTGATTCCAAAAATTAATTAGTAATATTTTGATTAATGAAGATGGACAAGTCAGCGTATTAATAAGGATTGAATTAAAATTATTGGTTTAAAGGATCACAAAAGTATTCACACATAACCTGATCAACACACTCAAGGTAAGTTAAGTGAGCCAAAACAAATAATCACTTAACATAAGGTTACCAATTTAAGTCTTACCAAGGAAGAGTCTCATCTAACACTATACAAATCTACTCTCAAAACATGAATGACAAGGAAGATAACCAAATTTAAGTAAAAGGGTTTCCAACAACTACACGATGATTATACTCAAACTTTTAATTAGTACTAAATATAAATAATTAATTTAAGAAACAATGTATGAGCCTTATAGGAAATGAAGAAAACAAGCACCCCTAACCTAACCTAATAACCTAGACCCAATGCTTCCACAATAATATGGGAAACCTATATATCCACTTCATGCAATCAGATCTTGATGTAGTTCTCCTTTCACTTTTGGTGGCATCTTCCTTAAGACATCATCACTTAGACTAGGTTGACATTCTAAGCCAATAAGGGATCTAATACATCACTCAAGTGAGATACTAATCTCTCATCATCTACTCAAATAAATGACACATCCAAAGGTCATCAAACATAACCTACAACATCACCATGTGCATGTACTTACCCACACACTCCCACATGACATTACAATGAAATTCAAGTGTGACAATGAATCTAAATTTTCTTATCCCAATGAGGTAAAAGTCTTAACACTCTCTGACTTATGCTACTTAGAGAACTTTGTCTCTTGAGCAAGTCTCTAATGGGGTCCAAAGTTAAGACAAGAAAAAACAAGCTCAAATACCAATGATCAGTAAGGGTCACTATCTTGTAGCAATTAAAAAATAAGTAAACCACATGGATGGAACTTGCAAGAAACACATCCACAAAAATAAAATATAAAAGATTTATGTTGAAGCAACACTCTTAAGGTTATATGTTTAATCATGTGTTCTAAGAACACCCCAAGGTTAGTTGTCAATTTCCCACACTAGGAGGGCATCCTAAAGGGTTAGTTCTCTAAACATGTTCTCCAAGTTTAGATTAGAAATACAAGAGTGAGTTAGTCAAATTATTAGTGAAATAATCAAAAACAATCTATAGACATAATCACTCAAGTCCAATCCTTTGGGTGAGCTATGAGGGTAGCAAGTAAGAAATATAATTAGAAGGATAAATATAACCTTTTACCTCCCTTGAAGACTCACTTAAAGACCGGTATGTAGACAATGATCTTGGCTTGTGAGCTAGGATCCCTTGGAAATGTTAGTTCTTTATTGTCAGCATCTCTCCTTTAGTTGTGGATTGGATTTGCACAAGAACTTATTATGAAGCTTCTTCTCAATAATTTTGCATAGTAATTTTCGATTGAAAAGCTTGTCAAAAATATGTGAGGATTTGGATATTTATATTTTTTCAACTGACTCCAACCTATGTGTGGTTAAGCATAGGTTAGAGTTGAAAGATCAAATGCATTTATGTTTTGGGATAGAGGTTGTATTTATGAATCATGGCTCAACATTCTCAATATTTATCTTATTTATGTTAATATTTCTAATTTTTAATTTGAGTATGATGATATCATCATGACATCACACTTCCTGATATTTGTTAGAATTTTATTTTCAAAAATTACATATTCATTAATTTAACTTAGATTTTTCACTTAAGTATTTAATTTGATTTGATTGGTTAAATGAATCTGATTAAGCTTTTTACAATTTTTAGAATATGATTAATTATCAGGCACTATTGATCAAAAATATCAATTTTTTAGGTCACAATTTAATTGGGAATGAATAGGCAAGAGGTTATCATTGCATGTAGGTTATTACCCCAAATAGGGAGACCTTGATGTGATTCTAAGCATTTACATCTAATGCGTATATGAAATTGGGATGTTCAATTATTTATATGCTTGATTTGCATTTGTTTTCAAGAAATTAATATGATACTCATTTAGACACAAAAGTGGCCAAAAAGGAGTTCCTATATTTTACCCTTGTTTAAGAAGGCATTGTGAGACACAGGCATAATAACATCTTTTTAAATAATAATTTAATTGCATAAATAATAGATGATCCATGATACCCCCTTAAGAACACATGCAAGGATGAAATATATGAATGGGCTCTCAAAAAAAAAGAGGGAAGTGGGAAGGATTCATCCCAAAATAAGCAGCACACTTTAACTTGTCCTATAATAGGGAAAACATTGTAAGCTTGAAATTAGAAGAGTTTACCCCAATAAGGAAAAATGAAGGTATGTGCCCCACTTAGGGTGGTTTAGGTGGATAATAATTTACTCTAATAAAGGAAGATTTTGATTAATGACTAACTAATTTTGCCTTAGTAGGGCAAATATAATTATTGATCAGTTTAGATAGATTTCCCCAATAGAGTAAAATTTTTGAGTGTAAAATGGTCTAGATGGTGAAGAGAGAGATGAAGAATAATGCTTGAGTAATGATGTGATTATTTTATAAGAATGGTATTATAAATATTTGTATATGCTCATATGTAAATTAGGATCATATAAATTAGTTATGGTGGGTCAATTGATGGGTATTAAGTGTACAAGGAGAATTTATATTGCAACGTTGCTAAATAGACTTTAAGATCAATATTTTTGATATAGCATGAAATAGTATGAACCATGGTATAAAACACAATAATGAACTAATTATAATGTGCATAAGGACTGACCCCTAATCCAATCGATAATGGATAAAAAAGCTCCAATGATAAAAACCATGATAGTAATATTGACAAATGTCAAGGGATGGACTCAAGTGTGACTTTACAATAAGGAACACCATTATGATGCCCTATTTATCATAATGGATATAGTCAAGACAATAACAAGATAAATTAAATAAACAAGCAATCAAGTAAACACAAATTGAAAATAAAAAGCAATAAAAAGCATCAAACAATTTGTAGTACTCTTCAAATTTACTGCTTGTGTGATCATGAGGTGTTACACTTGGAAATTTTGTCGAGATAAAAAGTTAAATAGAACAAGAAGGGAGAATATAATAATATGAAGGCAGTGGTCGAGATGGCTCCAAATGTGTAAGTGGATATTACCTGCATAGTCTTATGGACACTATATCCAACATGAAATGTAGGCCAAATGTAGTTCTCCCAGGGATATGGGATATAATAAAAAATGATCACAAGTAAAAAAGTGATTATAGAGGAACAATAGGATGGGTAAACTCATAAAATGGTGAGAGCATTCATTAAAAATTAAGAATAGTGATATGGTAATAAGAGTGGATAAGTTGACCCAGGATGCCCCATGCATCTAAGTACTACCTACATAGTTCATGTAGATCTCAAGCTGATGTAGTTGTCCGAAAAATAGGAGGGAACACAATCAAGAAATGTAAAATACAAATGGAAATGGTCATGGTTGGATAAGAGGTTCCCACCTGGTAAGTGCAGAAAACCATGACACCCAAAATACAAGTAAAGCCACTGGTGAATAAGATGACAAAGCAAGTAAACATTTTATAGCTTAATATCTCTCAGGTATATTTTAAACATTTTTCTAAACTTTTTGATTTTTAGGTTGTTTGTTGGTATTTTAAAATTTTTAGGATTTTTGGCATCTCAACTCAATGGAAGATTATGAGATTATAGAATGGGTTAACTCATAAAATAGTGAGATCATTGCTTAAATTTCTCACAAAATAGTGAGATCATGGCTTAGGTTGATCTCAATATAGCTAGAACATAGAAAATGAGGTGATTGAGCTAACCTTAAAAATTGAGCACTACCTACATAGTCAAAATATGTTAGAGTAGGTTATTTACCTTAGTTCATATTCACCTAGGTATATATTTATTCCCACCCACTTATGTGTGGATATTTCATTTATCTTATTTAAGATATTATGAGATATTACATATTTATTTCTTAGATTTTATGGGGAAAAATTTTAGTTATTTCTATTCTTTAGAGATAGTTATCTCTTAATCCTAGGTTTGATCTCTAACTTGATCTCTTAGTTAGGATTGATCTCTAGTTTGATCTCTTAGTTAGGATTGATTTTACTTACCTATATAAACAAGGATTATTCATTGTATTTTCATAGAAGCTATGGATATGGAGCTCTAGATGGAAGCTTTTGAGATATAGAGGATTTATCATTGTATGATCTATTTGTGTATAATGTATTGAGATATTATTTGAGCAATGCATCAATAGATTTTATTGTAGTAATGATTTGTATATTTGACCCTAGGTAAGAATTTTTTAAACTCTTTCATGGTATCAGAGCAGTCTCAAAAAATCATTACTCAACTCCTTAGCTTCTCCTTGTTCAACATCTGGTATTTTCTTTTATGCTATACAAAAAAAAATCTAGTTTTTTGAAAGGACTTCCTCTTTTTTGTATTTTTTATTATAGGTAAATTTTAGAGATTGAAGGAGTAAATAAAATTTGATAAATAAATCCATATTATCTAAAAAAATATATGATCACCTCTAATTTCATCCCAGTTATCAGAGACAAGATCTACAAGTTTTTTGCAAATCCATTTTTGGATAAATATTTAAAAAAATTCAAATTGTGAGAAAATTATAGATAATATCTTAGACATTTTGGGTTTTGTGTACCTTGTTTTCTAAGTTTTATAATATTTTGAAATTTTGAATTTCATTAGGAATTACAAAAATTATCATAGTTTTACTAAGTATTAATATTTTGAACCAATATGACTTTTCTTTATTTAATTGTTAAAAAATTGTAACTAATCACTCAAAACCATTTATGGGTTAAGTTCACCTTATTTTCAAATTTTAAAAACATTTTGAAATTTTTTATTTTATCAATAATTTAAAAATTTATCATAGTTTTACTGAGTGATACTATTTAAAAAAATCTGTGTGGAGATTTTTTTATTATTTTTTTATAAAATAATATCTTTTGATTATTTTTTATTGAAAATAATATTTTTTATTTGGAAGACATAATAATATATTATATTTTTTAAATTTTTGGCCACATGCCTTCTTTTCTTGACCTCATTTATCGAATACCAGAGAGTGAGGCTCAATTTGGCAGGTGGCCAAACTCCTTTACAAGCAAACAAACTTTATCCTTCATTGATTTTGCCATCTTGATTACAATCATGGACATATTAACGATTTATTCTAACATCCCTTTACAAATTATATTTCATTTTACTATGGTGATTTTTTTCATCCACTCTTATGCAAGCATCTTCATCCACCATTCCTATTTGATTTGGGATGGATTTAAGATCACTTATGGTGGCACCATCATTCTTTATGAGGATTTTACTAGCATGGTTCCTCTATTATTTAGATATCCTCATAAAAACACTTTATTTCACTCATGTTCATTTATCTATACACTTATAGATGCATTTTCAGTAGATCCTGACATCTTACATTGTTTGAGTATATTTTTTTGTGCTACTTGTGTTTTCTGGCCCACATTACTCTCTTATTTTTAGATCAACTCTCATGATTTGCGATGAATTATTTGACAGGTCAATAGTCTCCTTGTTTGGAGTTATTCTAGTGTATATAATGTCTTATTTATTTTTATTTAGTATTTTTATGTATGGAATATATTGTACTTGCACTAAATCATAAAGTGTCATGGGGGTTTATTTTTACAACCTAGTCTACCTTCATGTATGTGTACTTTAGTTTTTGCACCCTTTACTATTTCAATTTCCAATCTCTTCTATCAATAATAGGGTCATATTCTTGAGAGATTTTATCTAAATTTTATATATTTCTCCTTTGTACATGAGTATCTTATTCAATCATTTTATTTGTTAGAACCCATATGAAGATTGTTAATTTTCAGTGGTGTTCTTGGCGACTTTTTATGTAGTGACACCAATGTGGCATCCCCACTAATTTTTGTGTTCACTTCTCACCATTTTTATCCCACTTATTTAGATACTTTCATTGTCATCTTCTCCTAGTTTAGCATTAAGGGAGGGTGTTTAGGCAATGCTTCCTCATTTTTATCATTATACCCCATATTTTGGAGTGTAGTGTTTAGATTCAATGATCTTCATATTCAACACCATTCTTACTTTGACTTAGAGGTTACATTGAATTGACATCCATGTATTTTTACAAGATGGATTGACATTCATAATGACATTTTTCTTTACACTGCATCATTTTTGGGAATCAATAACTCATCAGGCCTTATTACCAAAACCCATTTCCTTCATTCTTTTCTCTCCTTTTAGGGGGGAGTTTTATTTTCCTATGGGTTTTTTCCCTTTTTCCACTTTATGAGAGATTATTTCATAGATATATTATATATGAGTTCCTAATCAAGCCTTATTTCCAAGACTCATACTTTGGATATGCCACTCTATTTTTGGCCCTTAGATTCACTTGAGAGGGAGTGTTAGATTAGGTTATTTACCTTACCTTATTTTTACTTATGTATTTATTTATTTCCACCCTTTATGTGTAGATATTTTATTTATATTATTTAAGATATTATGAGATATTATATATTTATTTTTTAAATATTATATGGATAATTTCTAGTTATTTCTATCCTTTAGGGAAAATTATCTCTTAATCCAAGGCTTGATCTCTAGCTTGATCTCTTAGTTAGGATTGATCTCTTAGTTATTATTAATCACCTAACATGATCTCTTAGTTAGGATTGATCTTATTTACCTATATATAGAAGGCTCATTCATTTTATTTGCATGGGAGATATGGAGATGGAGCTCTAGATGGAAGTTTTGAAGATATAGAGAATTTATCATTATATGATCTGTTTATATATAATATATTGAGATATTATTTGAGTAATGCATAAATAGATTTTACTATGGTAATGGTTTGTAGATTTGACACTGGGTGAGATTTTTATTAACTCTTTCAAAATAGACCTTAGGTCAATGTAGTTACACCTAGCAAAAAATACTATGAATCAATAACAAGGTAAGGGATATAAATGGAATAAGATGGGAGAACTAGTACAAGAATCAGTACAAATTAGCATAAGATAAGGAATGAAAAAGACGTAACTATCAAAAACCATCAATCAAGTCAATCGTGCATGTGTGTGTGGAGCTACTTAAAATATATGTTGATGATGACCAAATTTGAATATTCTACTAGAAACTTTCTATGAATTTGGAATTTTAAACTATTTGTAGTACTTTTAAACTAAAATCAAAGTCAAGATTGGTATTTGAGCAAGGGAATAATATCAAATAGGAACTGGTACAGATAGAAAATAATAATGAAGGGAAAGTGTTCAATGGTCATGCCCCTAATCAGGGATCCTAATAGATAATGTTCAAGATGATTAAGCATAGAAATACTTGAGGTGGGTAATATTTAGAGGCTCATATAGTTCTTCTCCTTCTAGTGTAACCAATCTATATGCTTCAGATCCATAATTAGCCATGATGATGAATGGTCCTATCCAATTAGTTTCAAGTTTTCCTTTCTTTTCATGGGTAGCATTGGTATTCTTTTGGTTCTCTTTCAAAATAAGATCACCAAACTCAAAGTCTCTAAATTTGATATACTTATTATAGTTATAGCACCACCTATTTGGATATGCTTAGAGTTTGTTCAAAATTTATACCCAATTTTAATCAAGTAACTCCAATTCTTTTAGTTAAGAGACTCAGTATTCTTCTTCATCAATGATACCTTTCAATGTAATGTGCAAGGATGGCAATTTAACCTCTATAGGCAAAATGGATTCAGTATCATAAACAAGGGAATATGGCATGGCTCCTATGGGATTTTGGTGATTGGTACAAAATTACCAAAGGGTGGGAAATAATTAAAAATACCAATCATAGCCAATAAAATTCACAATCTTTTTAAGAATCTGGATTAAGTTTTTGTTATCTACTTTGGCTTGGCCATTACTTTGAGGGAAAATGTGGTGGAAAAGTGTTATGTAATTTGGTACTTGGCATAGAGGGATTTGATATATTTATTTTCAAAAGAGCTACCATTATCAAAAATGAGATCAAAAGGAATTCCAAAGCTGCAGATGAGGTGGTTTAGGATGAACTTGTCTATCTGCTTACCTATAATGTAAGTGAGGAGAATAGCTTCAACCCACTTAGTAAATTATTTAGTTATGGCATAGATATATTTATGGCATTTATAAGAAGTATATTAATCTTTCCTATGAGGTTGAGTTCCCATATGGAAAATGGCCATGGTATTATGAGTGGTTGTTATTTTTGACCTAGATCATGGATAAGATTGGCATGCTTTTGACAAGACACACACTTATTTACATATGCAAAGGCATCAAGTTCCATAGTGGGCCACTAATACCTAGTATATAGGAGTTTCTTATCAAGGACCACTCCACTAGTGTGGGCCCCACAAATTCCTTTATGTACTTCATTAAGCACTATTTTTGGCTTTGCCAAAGCTAAACAAAAAATCAAAGTTTTATCATATCCCCTATAATAGAGTGTGTCACCTATTATGGTATAACAAGAGGTACTATGAAATAAGGCTCTTATTTTTTATGAAAAAGGTTAGGAGGGTTAATATTGTCATAGAGGTAGGCATATATTGTAGTGTACCAAGGTGTATTGGGACCAATAATGTCACATATCATTTCAAATGATGGATGTTTTTGAGATGGCCTCAATATATGTTAAATAATAAATAGGTAATCAATAACATGATTTACAATTGATATTAATAAACCAATAGTTTCCATTGTATTGGTAGTCCTATTATTGTCCCTTGGAATTTGCTTACATTGAATGTGATCAAAGTTTTATATTAGATTATCTACCATTTTCTTGTACAGATAGAGTTTATCATATTTGTTTTTGGTGCTAATATGTTACCTAATTGATAATAAACTAATAATCTCCATGAACATGTAAATTCTTGATGTTTCATTGTACTGCTAGATGAAGTCCTACAACAAGTTATTCATATTATGTTATGTTATTGATAAAAGTGAAAATGGTATAGAATACCTTGAGAATAATATCCCCTTATGATGTTATGAACAAAATGTTAGATATATATCCTCAAAAAGTATATTCAAACATCAATATATAGTGTCTAGTGTTTTCACTTAGAAGAACTGTCCTCAAGAGTCATGATGAACTCATCAGGAAAATTGAATAGGATTGGCTAGGTATCTGATAGGGGTGCTTCTTCAAGATGATCAATAATAACTTGCCCCTTCATGGATTTTTGATACACATACTCAATCTCAAATTCACTTAAAAGTATTATCAATTTGGTCATGTGACATGTCAATGCTATTTTGGAAAATTGGTACTTGAGAGGGTCCACTTTAGCAATGGCAATGGTCTTATTATTAAGAATGTAGTTTTATAATTTTGGCATGTAAACACAATTGATAAATTAAAAAAATTAATAGATGTGTAATTATGTTCTTATGAAACCAATTTTTGGCTCAATTAGTACATGACTCTTTATTTCCCTTAGTCATTATGTTGTGCTAACAATGTCCCCAAGGCATGTTCAGTTGCTAAAATGTAGAGAAGTAATGGTTTTCCAGATGTAGGTAGAGTTAGAACATTTGGACTATCTAGATAATATTTTAATGACTAAAATGAATTTTAACAATATATATTCCATGAAAATGTGGTGCCTTTCTTTATAAGATAAGTGAAAGGATGGAACCAGTCTGTTAATTGAGATATGAAAATCCTAACAGATTGGACTTTGCCTTGAAAGTTGTAGAGTAATTTTAAATTGGAAGGTGGAGACATTATATTAATGGATTTAAACTTGGATATATAAACTTAAATGTCCCTTTTATATATTATTAAGCCTAGAAATTTGACTAAATTAATGCCAAAGACACATTTCTTAGGGTTAATGCTTACTTTATATTCATGGAGGTGTTTAAATATTATATGCAACACTTTTGAATGTTCTACTCTGGTCTTGGATTTTCCCATGATATCATCAACATAATACTCAATAGTATCATTCATATTATCATGAAAAATGATAGTCATTGCACGTTGGTACGTGACACCAACATTCTTGAGGCTAAAAGGCATTGCTTAATAATAAAGCATTTCACATGTAGTGGTGAATGTTGTTTTGTGTTGGTCCTCATATGTGATATTAATATGATTATGTCTAAATAAACTATCTATAAGATACAACATATCATATCTATCCATGGAATCTATAATAATTTCAATATTAGGCAAAGGAAAGTCATCCCTAGGACATGCCTTATTAATGTCTCTAAAATTAGTACATCGTCAGATTCCTTACAGCTTGTTGCTAACCAAAACTATGTTAAATATCCACTCTAATTAATCAATAGGAAAAACACATCCCACCTCCAATGATTATCCAATTATTTATTGACAATAATGTCTATGTGGGGATGCATCTTTTTCAATTTCAATTTGATCATCTTGGCATCAGGATGTACAATAAGGCAATGTACAACCAAGTTGGGGTCGAAGCTTGACATATCTAAATAAAAACATGCAAAAATATCTACAAATTATTGAAGGAGACCAGTAAGTGTTGGATGGATTACAAAAGTTTTTTATTCAAGTATTAGTCAATGAATCCATGAAAATGCATAAAGAGCTCAACAAACAAAGCCAACCTATTATAATGGGGTTTGTTAATGATAATAAAGAATAAATTGAAAGAAAGTAATACCAATTACCTTCCCAAATTGATTACAAAACCCAAGATTGGCTCTAAGAGTGTTCTCCCCTTGATCTAATGATCTTGTCTTTATCAATAATGGCTACTCTACTCCTTCATTGCCTCAAGAACAATATGCATAACCTAGGTTAAATAGAATAAATTTCTAATCTAGCCTATCAAATGAAGCTAAAAAATAAAATAAAATGATCAACACAAAAGGTTGTGGATATAATTATGCATTATAAGTTTATAATAATTTAGATTAAAAATGATGTTTTATGCCCTTCTATTTATAGATTTTCCAAATAGGTTAAGATCAACCATGACCATCCATCTCAATATTGAGATATGTGAATTAAGATAATATTTGTAATTAAATACATAAATATCCTCATAATGATTTGGGAGGAAGGATAATTAATTAGGCATGGGTACCCATAAACCTGATATTTGTTGCATTTATAGCTTATGGATGCCACCCCATAGATCATGTCACTAGGTGATGCAAATATTGAGAATCAATTTCCAATAATGAAATAATCAATAACCTCCATTTAAAATCCACTTAAGGTCTTGATTTCAATTAATTATCTTAAACAAGATTAATCAATTTTAGTGCAATTCTTTGAAAATTGGTACACAATTAATCAAAATGATCAGAAAGTCATATTACTAGGTCATAATTTGACTCAAGAAGAATTAGAAGGTGATGTTAGATGTGTTCAGACCATATTCCCATTTAGGATGTTTTTGATAAAAAATAATAAAGGCATGTGATGCGTACTAATGAGTTAAAAGAAAAGAGTGATCTAAAGCATAAAAAGGTGAAATCATCATCTTGACTCAAAATGAATTGATCAAAGTTAGGCATCACACAAAATGCATTACCCTATTTAGGGATATGTTTGCCTAAATTGGCACTTGTTTAAAACAAGCTCAAACCATTTAGTGTATTTTTAGTGACTTTAGCCTAAATTATGCATTTGAGTGTAATTCAAGTAAGATTGATAATTTTAACATAAGTAGTGTTAGGAATTGGATGTCTAATTTTTTTCCCTATTTGAAAAGGCATATTGAGACATTCAGATGAAGCAACATATTCTTAAATAAAATAATCATCAATAAGAAAATGAAAATGACCCATGATGCCCCCTCAAGAGGACATACTAGGAATGAAAAAGAAGGATGAACTCTCAAAAAGAGAGAGAAAGTGAGATTAACCTGTGGAATAGATCACATCCAGATGAGTTAATGATTGTATACTAGTTACCATCAATGATAAAAATATAATTATAATATAATAGGACCCAAAGATGGGGGTAATGGGATGGATTCAATCCAAACATGTAAGGGACACACTTTGAACACACCCAATTTGAGATTACAAGATGCATGCTTATGGCATTGATCAATCCTGAGATAAGTTGGACACTAAAATATTACCATCATGGGAGAAAGTGTGGAGAGATTACAATTAGAGGAAAAGGAGAATGTGGTCTCCAAAAGATGATAAAAATAAGTTCCTCAATAGGATATATTTGATCATGATAAGATAATTTTGCCCCATCAAGGCTAATTTTGATCATTGATAAGGAATAAATAATGGTCATGACCCCATAGGGCTGATTTAGATTTATGACTTTGTTCAAATGTTGTGCCTGTTCATGGGCAAATTGGAAAGTAATTAGCTCAAGGATATAACCTAAAACATAGATTAAAGGTGAGTGAGTGCACACATAGATGTGATGGTATAATGGCCATGATATCCATAAGGAACCATGCATACCAAAATGCACAAAGTTAGGAAAGAGATGAAAATAAGAATGAAGATGGCTAAGCTGACCCAAGATACATCATATATCTAAGTGTTACCTACATATTCTAAATGGACCTCAAGCTAATGTATTTCACCCACAATTGGGAGAGAATGGAATGAGGGATGATGAAAACTAACTAAAATTTTTATTAGACTCATGATGTATGCAAAGATATGCACGTCTAAGCATAGATTTAGGTGTTAAACCTATTGAGCCTAGTTTATGCATAGTGATCATGATATCTATTCATTAGAGTTATGTTGATGTTAAGACTTGAATATAGAGCACAAATTTCATGCTATATAAAAATAAATTAGGCATCATAAGTATGAAGAAATCACAATTACATGCCATTTGAAGTGCACAAAATTAGTTCAAATATGAATATCTATAACTAAGGATAATGGTAAACAATGACCAAAACAAGAGTTACATCTATTTATATTTTTTTTAAAAAGCAAAAAAAAATAAAAAGATAAACATAAATGAACCTAACTTAAAATCAAGATATGAACAATTAGGATTCAAGTAGGAAGAAGAATGTTTAAAAACAAAAACAAGAACTTAAAAACATGAGATCAAGATATAATTAATCAAGAACCATGTGGACCATCAAGATGTTCTGGAAAACAAAAGAGAAGAGGAAAATGAAATAGGGAAGCACAAGACCAAGGTGAGATAAGAAGTAATAAAAGGAGAAAAGGAGAATAAATAAAGGAAGAGATAAGAAATCACAACAAAATACCATGAAAAAAACAACAAAACACCAAGAAAAAATAACTAAACACACACACAAATAAAAACCAAGTTAGTGTGGTTTAAAAATAGTGGTTCATACATGTGTAGTAGAGGCATTACTTTCTACTACAACATAATAAATAACAAGGACACAAAAATTCATTCCCTAAATAAATAAGAACAATGTAGAAGAAATGGGGGAATAGAAGAAAAGGAATGGGTTGGTTGAGCTCACTCTAGATGTACAAGACAAGTGGACGTTGCATACATAGTTTCATGGATGCATGTTCCAACATAAACTTCAAGCCAACTTTAGTTCCCCTAGGAAGTGGGATAGAATAAAAAGGTGACCAGAAACATATGATTTGTAGAAGAAAGTGGAAGACTTAACAAATGAGATTGGCCTTACAAAATGGCAAGAGGGACAACATGACTTACAAAATAGTAAGCCATCATGACTTAATTTGCTTATAAAATGGAAAGAGCATGACATGGTGGGATGAGAGAGAATGATCTTGTAAAATGGAAAGTGCATGGGACAAGATGACTTGCAAATGTAAAGTCAATAGGATAAAATGCTTTCAAAATAGCAAGAGTGTGAGGATCAAAATATACGAAAGCATAAGATAATTTTGTTCTTTTTGTAGATCATTTTCTAATGTTTTTGGTGTTTTTGGGATAAAATATGTATAAAAGGGGAACCAACTAGTCAAATATATGATCATCCAAGAGTAGAAGTTCTAATAAATAGATAATCTAATTGTAACAGTACATGCTCACAAATCAGCCAAAGTGAGGATCCTGAAAAGATAATACTGTTCACCAAAGAGCAGTAGAATAAAGATCCTAAGCTAAAAATATGTCCTTGTTCACTTGTCTTTAGAATAAGCTATGAAATATTATTCAGGTTGAACTACTTTGTAGAACTAGCATTGAAGGTGTTCATAATGCTGATGAGACATAATCAGGATCATAATTGGTTGAGGGACAAAAGTGTTTCGATTACAACAATTTTGAGACATAACAAAGAATATGGTTCTCAAAGATAATAGTTTAAAGAATAGCTAGATAGTCTAGGGTCGGATAAATAATGAGGTTCTTGAGAAGAACGGTCCAAAGAATATGGTTCTCAAAGAGAATGGCACAGGATAGGATAAAATGTGTTTAGAGTACCAAAGGTCCAAAAGATTTCACTATCTAGAGTCATGAAAGTAATAGGGCTCATGCGAGAGTGGTTTAGGGTAGTATACAATGGTAGGATAAAATTACTTTAGCACAAGTTGCCCCCAAGTAAGGGGTCTTAAAGATAATGGTTCAAAGTTGTTCACATGTAGAACCTTTTAAGATGCATAATGTTCATGATATTTGGAAGTTATTCACCATTGTTTTTAGCCATTTGATATGCCCCTAATTCATAGTCTGTCATGATAACATAGATTCCCAACTAATGAGGTTGAAACTTACCTTTTTCTTACATTTAATGTTTATGTTCTTTTGGTTCTATTTCAAGACCAAGTCACCAATCTCAAACTCCTGATAGAGAATGCATTTGTTTTAGCTTCTCTATAATCTATTATAATAGACCTACAATTCTTATAGGGTAGCCAAATGCTTACAATCAAGAAGTTTTATTTCTTTCATCCTTGAGACCCTATAGTCCTTGTCATCTTCGATGTGTTCCAGCAATACTTATAATTATGGTAGCTCAATCTTGATTGAGATAATATCTTTGGTGCCATAGATAAGGGAGTATGGAGTGGTTCCTATTTGGGTTCAATGACTGGTTCTATAAGCCTAGAGGGTAGGAAAGATTTTTAAGCAACAATTATGGCTAACATCATTGGCAATCTTCTTTAAAATGGTTATAATGGTCTTATTTGATGCCTCAGCTTGTTTGTTACATTGTGGGTTATATGGATTTGATTTCTTGTGCTTGATCTTGAATTTTACACAAAGATATTTTACATCTTGGTTTACAAAGTATCTTCCATTATTGAATATAAGGTGAGCTAAGATTCCATATCGATAGATGATATGGTAATGAATGAATTTATCAATTTACTTCCCAATGAAATAAGTGATAGGAATGGCCTCAATCCACTTAGTAAAGTACTTGGTAGCAGTTAAAATGTGTTTATGGCCATCTAAATATGTTGGGTTTATTTTCCTAATGAGAAAGAGGCCCTAGGTAGAGAATCACCATCATGTTATGATTGGTTATAGTGGTAAATAAGGTGTGTGTATCAAATTTCCATGTTGATAACAAGGAATTCACATCCTTACATAATTGTAATCATCGGTCTCAATTTTTGGCCAATAATAGTCTATTTTGAGGATCTTCTTTGCTAATACTAAACTATTAGTGTGGGCTCCACACATTCCTTCATGAACCTCCCTTAGCAATAGCTTGGATTCTCCTGAAGATAAATAATGAATAAGCATTCCATCATAGCCTTTATGATAAAACATGTTTCCAAGGAGGGTATAACATGATAAATGGTCAAACAAGAGCTTTTGTCTATTATTAGATAAGTCATCTAGGAAAACATGATCATGGAAGTAGTTATAAAATTCATGTAACCATAGTAATTTAGGTGGGTAATTAAGAATAGAAATGGTGCATACATTTTCTGAATCAAGTATAATATGTGTAGGATGAAGAGGATTCTCTATCAAAAATTGATACTCTTTAGCTCCACCATTAATCTGTATCATGGAACCAATCATTAACATTGCATCATCTGATCTATTATTGGCCCTTGGAACTTGTTCAAACTATAGAGATTTAAAATGACCTTTGAGATTATCAATAATTTGTTTATAAGTAACAATCTTGTCATCTCTAGTTTGATACCGATTAGTGGTCTGATTGATGATCAATTTTGAATCACCATAAACCTTTAAACTACAAATATCCCATTATATGTCAAGGTGAATCCCTACAATAAATGCCTCATACTTGGACACATTGTTCATACAATGAAATTATATATGTAATGCTTTGGGGATCAGATCCCCTTGGGGTGTAATTAAAAATATGTCAGCTCTAGATTCATGAGAATTAAAGGATGCATAAAAATATATCTTCCATTGTTTAGGTTCCTATGATTCTTGTTCTATTGCCATAATAGAATCATCTAGAAAGTCAAATTTGAGTGTTTGAGTGTCTTTGATAAGGGCATCTGCAAGTTGATCAATAATAACTTGCCCCTTAATTGATTTTTGATTCTGATACTTAATGTCAAATTCACTTAGGAGCATAACCCACTTAGCCATGCATCTTTGAAGAGTTTCTTTAGATAATAATAATTTGAGAGGATCCACCTTGGTGATGATAATAGTTTTGTTATTTAGCATATAATGTCACAATTTTTGGGTAACAAACACTATAGCTAAGCACACCTTCTCAATAGAAATATAATTATGTTCATAACCCACCAGAGTGAGATTCAAGTAGTATACTACATGTTCTTTAACATGATAATCATATTGGGCCAAAAGTGCCCCTAGTCCATGCTCAGTTACTGATATGTAAAGAAGCAATGGTCATCTAGGTATTGGTAATCTCAAGACTGGTGGATTGGCCAAATATGTCTTGAGTTTCACAAATGCTATCTGATAATATTTATCCCATTTAAATACAATCCCTTTGTTCAAGAAATGGGTAAATGGCTGGCACTTATTTGCTAGTTGAGAAATGAACCTGCATATAGATTGGATCTTTCCTTGTAGGCTTTGTATTTGTTTAATATTATTTGGTGGAGGCATTTTCATAATGGATTTAACCTTAGTAGGGTCAAAATTGATCCCTCTTTATGATATAATAAATCCTATTAATTTCCCTGAAGTGATTACAAAGATGCACTTTTTAGGATTCAAGTGGACTTTATATTAATGAAGCCTCTAAAAGATTCTTCGTAGAATGTAATAATGTCCAGATCTTTATTTTTAATTTGGCTAGTATATCATCAACATATTCCTCAACAATATCATGCATCATGTCATAGAAGATGATAGTTATGGCATGTTGATATGTGGTGTCAGTGTTCTTCAAGCCAAATGGCATGACTTGGTAGTAGAATGTTCCCCATGAAGTGGTGAACATAGTTTTGTGTTGATCTTCTTGAGCTATGTTGATTTTATTATATCTATAAAATCCATCCATTAAGGACAACATCTCCTACCTAGAATTTGATTTGATGATCATGTTCATGTTAGGAAGAGAAAAATCATCTTTGGGGCATGCTTTATCAATATCTTTGAAATTAATACAAATACATATACCCAAGGTCTTTTTACTCACTGGGAATATGTTTAAAATCCATTTAGAGTAGTCCAATAGTCTAATGAAACCTACTCCTAACAACTTTTCTAGTTATGCTTTAACCAATAGGGTGATGCATGGATGCATCTTCCTCAAATTTTTCTTGACTAATTTAGAATCAAGATGGACAACAAGGTGATGCACAACCAAGTCTAGGTTTAAACCTGGTATGTCATAGTATGCCTATGCAAAGATGTCAATACAATCCCTTAAGAGGGATATAATTTGTTCACATTTTGCTTTAGTAAGGGAAGCTCCAAGATAAATAATTTTGGGATCCTAGTAAGTTCTCAATTTCACTTCTATTATGTTTTCCACAAGGAGTGTGGATCCATATTATAGAATTATAGGTAAGGTATTATTGTGATCATATTCTTCTACTACATCTTTTTGTTCCTCCCAAAGTTTTGGATAGTGTGACGAATTGAAATCCACCATCTCAGGTATAGGCCAAGTGGCAAAAACCTCTATAAAATCAAGAGTGAGATGCTCAAAAAATTGTTGTTGTTTTGAACAAATACTTTTATTAGATATAGAACTTGGGATAGATGTACCTTTTGTATCTTAATGGGATGAGCAAACTTTTCTTCCTGAGAGTGCCTGAAAAAAGTTTTCACTCAAAGGATTATCTTTTTCTTTACTTTTCCCTGATCAATGAGCACCTCAAAGAGGTTTTCACCTAAAGATCATGATGTTTTATTTTTATTATGACCAAGAAATTTTTCCTACTCTCCAAAGTAGGCAAAAGAATATAATGAAAAATCAAAGCCTTGTTGGTGATCACCAATGGGTAATCCATCTCTTAGGCCCATGTATTATGTAATTGATTCTTCATTTTGAAACTCATCGAGGTGTATGACCAAATATTATTGGTCCTAATCAATGAGTTTGAGATGGAAAAGGTATATGTAATAATGAGGGTTTACTTTAGGATGGGAAGTAAGGTATGGGGTTTTATTTCTATAAGGGAAGCTCCAATGGTAGATTTTGCTTCAGAACAAGAAGCTCTAATGGTTAGGCTTAAAATGTCATTAGAATAAAATAGGTCCATGTCAACAAGCTCATTTAAAAGGATATAATGGGATGCTTTGTCATTGTCAAGAGTCTTATCACTAATCAATTTAGAAGAATCACTATCAAAAGTTATGAGGTTACCCCCAAGTGGTATAAATCCAAGACCATGATTCAAATTAGGTAATCCAACTGATAAGGGTTATAAGATTCCTTACACTTAGGAGCCAAGGCCTTTTCCTATTTAATCAAGATGATCCATGATCCAATTAGGGATAGGATACTTTAAATTCTGAAAGCAATTATCAATACCTTTAGAATATAACCAATCTCCCTCGGTAAAATCCTCTTGATATTTATTTGGTGCAATAGCAGGTATAAAAACCATAGGTGGTTTTCATTGTTTCTTCTTTGGTTTTCAAATCATAGTGGGTCTGTTAGGATTCTTTGAAGGTTTAGGCTTACCAAATGTTTTTGGAGTTTTAGGAAAATTTATAACATGGAAGGCATCCTTAATACTATACATGGAAATGCCCATGTCTTTAATAATAACATGCTTCACAAGAGTTATAGGAAATGGATCAACCAAAGTGAAAGAGAGATCACTAGGGTTGATATAATTGGATGGAGGTGGAGAAACAATAGCCTTATTATTCTTCATAACGAATTTAAAACCTATACAATAGTTATAATTGTGGAACTCTACCTCAAAATGTTTGTAATATTTTTAGGGTTGTTGATCAATAAGGATAGTAACCTTGATCCCATCATGGGGAAACTTAAGGCACTAATGCAGGGTGGAGGGAATGACATATACTTCATGGATCCAAGGATGACCAAGAAGTATGTTATAAGGTAGGTCAATGTCCATAATATGAATCAATGTATGATGTGAAATAGGCCTGATAATGATTGGCAACCAGATAGTACCAGTAGACTCCCTCTTGGCATTATCATAAGCCTTGATAGTGATTGTCTTTAGCTAAATGTCTTTTTTAGTGTATCCCAATATTTGTATCAACTTAAGAGATATGATGTTCATCCCCTAGCCATTGTCTATAAGAACTCTCTTAATCTTATCATTTTCAATGATTACCTCAATGTACAATGGGTTATTATGGCTCAGTCCAAGTGTAGACATGTCTTTTTGATCAAATTTTACTTGATGAAATGAAGACAAATGTCCCACAAGGTTATGGAACCATTCAAAATTTAAGTCATTGGGAACAGTTGATTCTTGAAAAAGGTTGATCAGGATAGTTCTATGGACTTCAGGTATCCGTAAGAGATCCAAAATTGAAATCCATGCAAGGGTTTTGCTCAATTGATTCTATAAACTATAAGTATTTTCAACATTGGGATGAAATAGCTTGGCTTTGGCTAGCATAATAATTAGCTTTAGATCTGTTGGCACAATGTTGACATTAGGTTCCATGTAAGAAGTAGGCAAAGGGTCTATGAGGGTAACTTATGAGTGTCTAGTTGTGACTGCACAACTTAGAGGTGGAAAGGAGCCAATATAATTAGAAGATGAAGGAAAAGGGCCTTAGAGGGTGACTCACGAGTGTCTATTTGCATTGTTGTGATTTTGATTCAACAAGGAGCCATTATAATTAGAGGAAGGGCATTGTCTAGAAATAGTAACCTGTGCAAATAGAGTTATAATAAAATTGTGTATATTAGGGTGTGGAGCTAAAAGCTTCAACTGTTTGCACACACATGAAGAAAGGATGCTGAAGAACCAGAGCCACCGGCATCGGCAGTATGACCGACGTCGGTCAAATGTAGTGGAGAAGGAGACCAGCGACGGCAGAGAGTCGGTCGACGTCGGCAGCACCAGACAAGTAGGGACCGACGTCGGTCGCCTGTGCGGTCCAGAACTGCTGTTTACGAACAGTCAGTTAGTTAAACCGAGTGTTTGCATGCTAAGAGACTATTTTAAGTCGCGAGCTGTGTGTCTAATTTTAGTAGTTAGAGGTCTATTTTTGTAACCATGGGATTCTATTTAAAGAACCATGAGGCATGTATTGTAATCATCAAATTGATCAAGTAAGAGCATTGAAGCAAGCAAGGTCAAGGAGATCTACAGGTGTAAGGTCAAGGAGATCAGCTATAGCATTCAAGGAGGGATTCTAACTCAGGTTTTAGAGTTGGTTTTGTGTTGAGCAAGAGAGAGAGGGAAGAAGGTCTTGAGGTGTGGCAAGCCTTTGAGGTGGAGGGAGAAGTGGCATCTTCCTTATTTGTATTTTCTTCTAGTATTATCTAATACAATTGTGTGTATCATCTCTCAAATTCTTTGTTGTCTCATGTTTCTAGTTTCTTTATCATTCTGGTATAATTTCCATGTTCAATTGCTCATATATAAGTAATCAATTGTGCTACCGTTGGATAAGGGGCCTCCTAACAGTTGGTATCAGAGCTACGGTTTGCAGGAAGCAGGTTATTGTTTTTGATTACAGGTCATTCACAGGGTTTTCTGATTGAGTGGGAGTTCAGCAATGGCAGAAGAAAGCAAGCTATGAATGGAGAAGTTTAACGGCAAGAATTATCAACACTGGAGGATGCAGATTGAGGACTATCTGTATCAGAAGGATCTGTACTTACCGTTGGGTGGGGTTGCATGCAAGCCCACAAATATGAAGGATGAAGAATGGAGTATTCTTGATCGGAAGGCTCTTGGTTCCATAAGGTTGAGTCTTGGAGCTTCTGTGATTTCCAGCTTATCACAGTGCAAAACAACGGAAGAGTTGATAAAGTCCTTGGCAAATTTATACGAAAAGCCCTCGGCTTCTAATAAGGTATACCTTATGAAGCAGCTATTTACTTTACAAATGCAGGAAGGAGGTTCGGTACATACTCATCTCAATGATTTCCATGGTTTGGTAAACCAATTAGCTTCAGTCAACATTGTTTTTGATGATGAGGTAAAGGCTCTCTTGATATTATGTTCTTTGCCTGAAAGTTGGGATGGTATGGTTATGGCAGTAAGTAACTCTGCATCTGCTTCTAAAATCTTAAAGGTTGATGATGTTGTGAGTGTGATTTTGAATGAAGAAATACGCAGGAGAAGCACAGGTGAATCATCAGGGAACGCTCTAAGTGCGGAAAGCAGAGGAAGGCAAAAGGAGAAGATTGAGCAAGGGAAATCAAGGTCAAGAAGGAGATCCGAGTCTAAAGGTATTACCTGCTGGTTTTGTGGAAAGAAAGGACATACAAAGAAGGAGTGTTGGTTGAGAGATAAAGAGAATCAACATACAGGTATGGAAGAAGCAAAGGATGCAAATATTGTGGTACAGGATGCTCTCATACTTTCTTTGGATAGTCACGTAGGATCATGGATATTAGATTATGGTTCATCTTTTCATGCATCCCCAAACAGAGATTTGTTTCATGAGTATGAACAGGGAGATTTTGGAGTTATTTATTTAGGGGATGGTACGCCTTGTCAGATAGTTGGCAAAGGGAAAGTGCAGCTGAGATTGCAGATTTACAACACATGGGTGTTGAAGGAGGTCATGCATGTTCCAATTCTGAAGCAGAGTCTGATTTCTGTAGGAAGGTTGGGAGATGAGGGATGCACAATAACCCTCACAGCGGATTCTTGGAAGGTTACCAAGGGAGCACTTGTTTTAGCAAGAGGTAAGAAAGTAGGTTCTCTTTATCTATCTACTTGTACTACTGATTCCACTTCTAGTGCAGATTCGAAGATGTGGTCTATTAGGCAGGGTCACATGAACAAGAAGGGAATGGAAGTTCTTGACTCAAAAGGTATGTGTTCAAATTCAGAAGGCATGGATAGAATTCATTGCAGGAAAAGGAAATTTGAGGCTTTTGGCAAGAACAGGGATGTCTTAGTGTTTTTGGAGGAGATGAAGGCCTTAGAACAGTTACAGGCAGTAAATAAATCTGAGTAGGGCAGCATGGATATAGATTTGATCCAAAAAGAGCTCGCGGATGAAGAATTCATCACTCACGAGAACACACAGGCACCGATGTCGGTTACTTGGAACCGACATCGGTCATCCAGACACTGGCTTTGGTCATGTGCAGACCAGCAGGGTTGGTAGGTCGGATAGGAAAAGTTCGACGTCGGTCATCAGGACCGACGTCGGCAGGGTGGACACCGGCGTCAGCCAGGGGTAACGACGTCGGCAGTCAGGATCAGTGCAGGGAACCGACATCGGTCGGGAGCAGACTGGGAGTTAGCCGAGATCAGTCACTAGAACGGATGTTGGGTGGATCTATGAGTCTCAAACACCCATACAGAGGTCAGAAAAGGTATGTGAACCTCATATTCATTGTTCACCTTCTTTATATTGCTTACCGTTAGTCAAGAACTAGGAAGATGGAGGAAGCAATGCAGGTAGAATCCAGAAACAGTGGGAGCTTGACATGGATGAGGAGTGTGAGTCCTTGGATTAGAGCCAAACAGGTACTTGTTGGTGGAGTTGTCAGCTGGATATAGAGGGATGGATTCCCGTTTTAGAGAAGAGAGCGGATGGACATCTGAGACAGAAGGCTATGGTATATGGTCTTGAGTTAGCTGCAGGGCAATGGAGGTTTGACCATTGTATTTTATCTTTACCAGGTTGGATAATATTAGCTACATTATCCTGTTACTATATTGTGTTACTTTTTGCAGGGTTGCATATACAGGGAGTTTTCTGAGCTAAGGGTAGAGTTGGTTCAGAAGTATGTCATGAAGAACTTGGGAGCAGCAAAGTTCTTGTGGCATAGGTGACAGATATAGCATCATAGGTTTGCGTGGTGGTTGGTCTTCAAGGGTGACTTTGAAGAGGGATACAGGGCCAAAGGAACAAAATAGATGGTGTACAGGTACAGGTATAGGTTGCAGCTGTTTATCTCCAAGTGGGAGATTGTTAGGGTGTGGAGCTAAAAGCTTCAACTGTTTGCACACACATGAAGAAAGGATGTTGAAGAACCAGAGCCACCAGCGTCGGCAGTATGACCGATGTCGGTCAGATGCAGTGGAGAAGGAGACCGGCGATGGCAGAGAGTTGGCCAACGTCGGCAGCACCAGACAAGCAAGGACCGACGTCGGTCGCCTGTGCGGTCCAAAACTGCTATTTACGAACAATCAGTTAGTTAAACCGAGTGTTTGCATGCTAAGAGACTATTTTAAGTCACGAGCTGTGTGTCTAATTTTAGTAGTTAGAGGTCTATTTTTGTAACCATGGGATTATATTTAAAGAACCATGAGGCATGTATTGTAATCATCAAATTGATCAAGTAAGAGCATTGAAGCAAGCAAGGTTAAGGAGATCTACAGGTGTAAGGTCAAGGAGATCAGCTATAGCATTCAAGGAGGGATTGTAACTCAGGTTTTAGAGTTGGTTTTGTGTTGAGCAAGAGAGAGAGGGAAGAAGGTCTTGAGGTGTGGCAAGCCTTTGAGGTGGAGGGAGAAGTGGCATCTTCCTTATTTGTATTTTCTTCTAGTATTATCTAATACAATTGTGTGTATTGTCTCTCAAATTCTTTGCTGTCTCATGTTTCTAGTTTCTTAATCATTCTGGTATAATTTCTGTGTTCAATTGCTCATATATAAGTAATCAATTGTGCTACCATTGGATAAGGGGCCTCCTAACAGTGTAAACTCAATGTGGTATTACTATAGAGAGAGGGTGTTGACCCTATAATGATGGGACCTATAATACGAAGATCATGAGATGGGGTCACATGGTCTGATAGTAATAGTGGTAATTTGGGTTATAGAAATGCACCCCATGATATTGTTATAATCGTAAGGCATGTTGTTGTAACCCAAATTTTTAGTAGTGTATTATGATCATGATTATACTCATGTTGATTATGATTTTGACCCTGATTTTAGTTCTGATTCTTCTTCTATCCTTGGTTTTGTCCTTGTTTTTGGTTTTTCCTTGGTGGTAGTTGATTATGTCAAGGAAAGGGGTCCTTGTATATTCCCATATCCTAATTTATGTCCTTATTAGGGGCCAGTTTAATCTCAACTTTGCCACTCTCAATGATATCTTCAATAATATGTTGTAATTAGATGCAATGATAGGAATCATGATCAATAACATGATGAAAGTTACACCATTCATTCTCTTTGTACCAATCTAATTTTGGTTGATCTTGAAGAAATGGCCTTGATATTGGCCATACAATCAGGTTAGTTGCTACGAGCTTTTAGAATACTATTTCAATTGGTTCTCCCAATTTACTAAAGACCTTAAAATTATCATGGTTTATCATCCATGGAGGTTGTCTCTATAAATTAGGTGGTAGATTAGGAGGATCTAATTGTATATTTAGGGATGACAAGGCCTGCACCACTTATACATGTCTTATTTCTATCACATTGTTTCCAACCATGTTTTTGTTCTTTTTGAAACCCTTAGGTTTCTCTTGTACAATTGTCTAGCTATAAAATGGGGTCTTATTTTAAATTTGACCCTATGAAAAAATATTGACAAGGCCTTTTACAATAAGAGCCTTCTCAATCTGTACACCCATATCGATAATTTATTCAAATGAGTTAGCACAAGCTAACCATAGATTATGCATGACCTCATGATTTAAGTTCTATGAAAATAAGTCTGCCAACTATTTTTCTAGTAAACCATGTTAAAAGAGACCTGTTAGTTCTCTCCATCTCTATAGATATGTAGTAAAACTTTATCCATCACATTGTTTGGCTTTGCATAAGTCAACAATGATCAATTCATGCTCAATGTTGTATGAGAAATGGTTGACAAACTTTTCAGACAAGTCATTCCAATCTATAACCGATCCCTTGGGTAACTTTAGTAGCTAATGTAAATCTTACCCTTATAAACAATCAAAGCAATTACATACTACTTTAAGTAAACTCTTGGCATAATATGAAAAATGTTTGAATGTGTTCACATGGGTCCCCATTTACTTTATATTTATCAAACTTTGGTGCCTCAAAATGAGATGGAAAGGGGACATGGATAATACATAGATCAAATGGATATGGACATGTCTCATCGAACTTGTATTTATTAACTCTGTTATTCATCTCCAATCATGTCACAATCTCTTTCATATAGTTCCACTCTTGAATGTTTGGTGTATTTTTGGGTGGAACATAATGCTATTGGGGTGGAATATGCCCCTATTACTACTATTGGGGTGGTATGTGCCCCTATTTTTTCATGGATTTGGTAAGGATGTACACCCTATAATCCTTTACTTGGTTTTGGTTCACTATTTGATTCGAGTAGGTAAGTGATCGATTCCTAAGAATTTGTTACTTTGAATCAACTATGTTTTATTGGTTTTGGGGAGTTATTTATCTATTCACCATTATACATGTTGGTTTAGATGAACTAGTCAAATTGTCTTGAGGGATCTCTTCAATTCGAACTGAATGTTTGGATCTCTATGTTTGTAAAGTGACAAGGGGTTATTGATGGTTAAATAATGTGTGTTTCATGTCTAGTGAAACATTTTGCATAACCTCTTGCATCTTGCTCTATTCATTTAAGAATTTGTGTTGCTTAGTTTCAATAATTTTTTCTTATTCCTTAGAATTATCATTATGGATTGAATTATCAATGAGAGATTCATTTAAATCTATGATAAGTTGATTGGCATACCATTGACTTATTTTATTAATCTTGGTGATAAGATCTTGATCAGTTGGTTTTGACTCTATAAGTATTTGTTTTCCCTTGTTAGAAGAAGGTATGTTTGGTTGTCCAATGCTTTGTAAAACTTGCTCTCATTTTTATTTTCCTTCTCTAACCAAGGTTTGCAATTACTCCATAGGAAAATTTGAGGGTAGTATAGCACCAAATTCTATCAACCTAAGGAGTGCTTCATCTTGGTTCTCTTGATATTTAATATAATTTTCTTTGGATGCTACAGTTGTAAGAATGTCTTAAAAAATAATGGAATTTTCTTGACCATAATAAAAATGTTCATCCTCATATCTAGGGCCATAAGGGACCCCACTACAATTGAACCCTTGAGTTATGTCTAGAAAGGGTTGTTCTATATGTTTTGCAAAGTCTAAACAAGGCATGGATTTTGATATTTCTTCCAAATAAATGACTAATGAACCAAAGAGACTATAAAAGGAGGGTGGCATGGAACCACACATAATTAGAAGAATGTGTTCATGAATTTACTCAACCTTTAGGTAAAGTTGAAATCATATAAATTGGAAGAGGGTATGATAACTCAATAATTCAAGATGAAAAATAGTACACCAAAGCCTAATTTTTTGTGATACATCCAACTTCAATGAGATGCTACTATAAAACTAGAATAAATCCCTTCGGATTAGGAAAAATAAAAAGCAAACTAAGAAACTCAAGATGTGACAACATGAAATAATTCCTAAGTATAAAACTAGAACCAAACAGGTAGCACAATGTCACCACATGGTAATATAAATGGTAGTAAGAAATGTGTTTGAGGACTTAAAGTGTGGATAATACCTAAGATTATTTAAGTCCACTAATGATGATCAATGTGATAATGAGTCTATAAATTGCCTTTAATCCAAATTGGAAATTCAACCTAAGTTCCCTCAAGTCAAGTGCAAATGGCAAACCCAATTTAACACATCAACCTTATGAACTTAGAAAAGTGTGATTTTGAATTTAAACTATCAATGAAGGATTGGGCAAGTGGTTTAGATGTAAATGGGTGGTATAACTACACCAAATATATGATATGACACAATGTTTAAGATGACAAATTTGGATAAGGAAAATATTGATTTTCACTTGGACAGTAACACCTCCTTGTTCAATAAAATGTGGACAATGTGTTTGGTTATTGAAATTTGTTTACAAGTAAGTTTTGACTCAAATCAAGACTAAGTGATCTAAGACCAAAATATACAAATACATCTAAGTAATCATCCTAAGCCCTAAAATGATAAGGTTGCATGATATTATTGAAGTTCATATTTATACGTACACTTAAGAGGAAATTACGTGTTCATCCAAAATAAAAATACATTATATGTTAGGGTATTTTACACCCCCCTTCTCTCAAGTGACAATACGATGAGATAAACTTTGGGGTGCACCTCGCATCAACATTATTTCTATGGTAAGTGGGGTTTATCTAAAACTTACAAGTTTTTTTATCATTTAGATGGATCCCATGTGTACCAACTTTCACTTTAGCACACAAAATAAGCGACATGTTAATTGGATCCATGTCAAATGGCTTGTTGTGAAAAGGTCTAGTCCTTTTCAAAACCATTACATCTATCACTTGCTTAGTGTAGTGCGATGTCCAAAATGATAATACTTCTCGGGCTTAACCTACCACTAATGGAGATGGTTTAATCACTCAAACCACCATCCTAGTGGGGTGATTCCAATTTGTATAACCCCAATGGACAGGATTTAAAGATGATGCCAAGAGATGAAGCCTTGGGTCAAAGCTTCTTTAAAGAACCTGTGGGAGGTAATAAAGTCCCCCTCATAAGCCAAAATGCATGAAATGAAAAATCTAAGTAAAAAGGCTTTATGGTTGTTTTTAGATCAACCAAGCCATGTGGGTCTTGGGGAGAGCCTTGACAACATCTTTTTTATGCCTTTGGACTAAGGCACAATTTTCAATGAAAATGGTGATTTTTATCCCATATGTTCCCTATAGAGGATGGGGGAGAGCATACATGCATAAATTCTTTTTTGCTCAAAAAAGTTTAACCAAGCAATGATAAATGACTTATTCAAAACAAAACTTTGAAGTGAGTTTGGTTTTAAAGCACCGAATTGAAGTGTTTGGTGATGTTCTTTGGCCCCTTGGCCTTACGTTGTAAAAACTTTTGAAAAACAATCACAACAAATTCAACATAAACATGCAAATTTTTCTCTTAAAGCACCAAAGGGAAGTTCCTAATTCTTTTTAAGTACCAAAAAGAGGTTTAAAAGACTAAATTAAGCTCAAATTCTTCACTTTCCTCATGGGTCCTACATAAAAAATTAGATAACCTCATTTAGATTTGAAGCATTTTTATAAATGAGATAAGAAAATTTGATTTAAGTGCTCTCGAGTTTATGTTTTTAAAAACATAGTGACCATTGATGGTCATTGTTGACCATCACTGATTCCTATAGACCTTCATTGGTTGATAAATAATTGTGCAAGTCAAAACTTAACCACTAACAGTTACATATAGACCTAAAGGCATCAACGTTATGTTTCAAAAAAGATGTTAGGATAAAATATCTAGAAGTTAGGTTTCTAAATCAACATTATGTTCAAACTAGAGATATAGAAAACCCAAATCATTAGCAACAAACTTGAGAAAATGCTCAAAATGAAAAAAATTAGGCCCTTTTCCCTCTATAACCCAATCATGGGTGGTTGGCCTTAACCTTAGGTGGTCACTAACAACCATCGATGATCATTATGGACCTGTGTGTGTACAAAAATTATTGTTAAAGGACTTTTTAATGACTAAAATGGAAATTTAAAATTTCCATGATGTCTTTCTTATTGAAATGGACTCCATGAGTCCCACCAGGCATGCCAAGATGTAGGATGGATTACAAAGGTTATTAGTCAAATGTTAGTCAATGAATCCATGAAAATGTATAAAGAACTCAACAAACAAAGCCAACCTATTCCACTGAGGTTTTCTAGTGATAATAAAGAACAAATTGAAAGAAAGCAATACTAATTACCTTTCCAAATTGATTTCACCACCCAAGAGTGGTTTCAAGAGTGTGCTCTCTTTGATATAATGCTCTTGTCTTTGTCAATAATGGCTACTTTCTCCTCAATTTCCTCAAGAACACTATGCATAACCTAATCTCAATAAAAGAAATCTCTAATCTAGCCTATCAAATGAAGCTTGTAAATAAAACACAATGATCAACATAAAATATTGTGGAGATAATTTTGCATTATAAGTTTATAATAATTTAGCCTAAAAATAATGTTTTATGCCCTTATATTTATAGATTTTCCAAATGGGATAAGATCAACCATAACCGTCCATCTTAAGATTGAGATGTGTGGCCATGAATTAATCTAATATTTATAATTAAATCTATAAATATCCTCATAATTATTTGGGAGAAAGGGGCATTAATTAAGCATGGACACCCATAAACTTGATATTTTTTGTATTTATGGCTTGTGGATTTTGTATACACATAACTTTTTTGAACTTTTACCACTTACTGACACTATGTATCTTGCAAGAACTTATTAAGTCTCAATCTCTCTAAGTGCATGCCTTAAGGGGTGCATAAGAAAGGTGTAGGTAGACCATTAGTGATTCATAAGATTATTTTCCCTTTTACCACTTTCCATCTACACACTTATCTCATAAAAATCATTTAAACTAAGCTTATTATTCTTAGTCTTACCCATTTTAGTCATTTGCCATGCTTTATCCTCTTTTCTCTTACCTTGACCCCTTTTCATCAGTTGAATGTACTAGGTCAACTGGGTTGACACTGTATATTTGACATATTCAAAAGGATTTAGGCCAAGATCAACCTATATATACCAGTCCATTTCTAACCATTTGTAACAAGAGAAGTGAAGAAGAATAAGTGTGAACAAGCATCTACTTATTGAACATTTTATTTGAGGAATAAAGCTTAGGGTTCCATACTTTCTTTGGACATACAGATATTGTCTTGTGGAGAATTATTTTTGATGCATATATAGGTTGTGTATCCTAGAATTGATATATCTTTTTTATCCTTACATACCACAACAATATCTTGCAAAGCACCTTGGCCAAGGGAGAGATTGAGGCTCAACAGGTTCATCTTCAAAGGTAAGTATTCCTAACTTTATTTCTCCTTTGTAAGAGTAAATAGATAATATAGTTGTGCTTCTCTCCCATGCATTAGGATTATGTATACATTGATGTGAGTATATATCTTCTATGCATGTTTAGTTTATTTTGTTTTGTTTCTAACCCCCACTTTATGCCACAAGCTTTGGTTAGAACTAGATTAGATTTACTTTCTTGTTTATTAGAATAGAGTGAACATTAAACCTAGGACTCTTTTAGGGTTGGTGCATGATTGTGTTATATTTTAAGCTTTAGAACCCTTCCTAGCATGGTTTATGATGACAAGTGATCCCCTGATCTGGTCTAGAAGATCCCCATATTGTTCATGCTCCCACTTAACAAATGTATTCCCAATCGAAAGTGTAGGTATGTTCTATCTTCTCCGAGCCAAGATTGATTTATAAATATGATACATTTATGATTGCATACATTCTAGTGAACCTGAAATAAACTAACCCTTGTAGGATTTGTTTATCTTATTTCATTCTTTCATCATTATTTTTATCATATTTTTGCCATACTGGATTGACTTTGTCAACCCAGTATCTAACTTTTGTGCACAAGATTTTAGGTATAGGCTACTAGATCAACCTTATTGACCTAGTATAGGTTTTCAAACTTCCATACATCTAGTCTAGACTAATAGGTCAACCCATTTGACCTTTTACATTTTCAAGCACTCAGTAGCAAGTTTTTGTAAAACTTGATCGACCTAGTCAACGCAATTAGCATAATTTGCAAGCATATATCAAGGTTCTTGAACAATAATCTTCATTCTCTACACCTCTAATCCACCAAGGTTCCTTTTTATCTCTTTGTCTCTTTATTTATAATCTTTATTTTTACATTTTTTAGTATTCAAAACTACCCCTACATAATCAACTAGATCAACCTTGCCAACCTAGTTCTATGTTTTGTGTATTGTCTAAATAACTAGGTCGACTCTACTGACCCTGCTCATTTTCAAGCCTTACTTCTACAATACATGTTTGACCTTGTCAACCCTATTCTATATATTTTGCATACACTATTGACCATATCAATGTAGTACCTTGTTTCAAAGTTATAATTAACCTTATTTGCTAGTAATTAGTTCACACTTTCTTTTTTTGTTGCTTGCATGCTTAGAATAGATCACATAGCTTAATTAGGTGGTTTTTAATTAATCATTTAGTTTCACTATTTTATATTTTATGCACACATGGTCAAATCACAATTTATAAACAAGCATTTTAACATTGTCTACCTAAGGCCAACCTACTTGGATTTCATCACCAAGGGGGAAGTTAACTTGATACTCTGGTCAAGTATAAAGCATGGTTAATGGTATTTTTGGGCTAAGCACCTGACAACCTTATCATTTTAGTGTGTGAAGTGATGGGATAGGCACCAATAAAAATCTTGTATCATTTCCACTATAGTCCCTTTCAACCTAAACTATCTGAAACCATCCTTAGATTGCCATTCTAGTTCCTTGTTTACAGCCAACTTGTTCACACATTTAAAAGTATATTTTAAAAATATAATTAACATTAAAGTTGACCAATTAGTTAGCTGTTTAATTTCTTAGTTAAATATGTGATCTTTACTCAATTGTATTTTGTATTAAAAAAACATACATTAGCCAATGTTGGTGTAAGGTTTTGTGTTGTGTGCTTTTAATTAGATTAGCTAGGATTAATCCAATTGACTATTTATTTCTTTTCAGCTATTTATTTTCAAATTGCTTTCAAAATTTATATTGTTTCAATCCATAAATCCACCATAATTTTATTAATTTTCCCTCTCATATGTATTGGTTCGACAAAGTCAACCCTATACCTTTTCCCAACCCGTATTCACTATACTAGATCAAACCAGTTGACCCTCTATAGTTTACAGACCCTATTTTCTCCTTTTCCAATCTTTGTTCACTATACTGGATCAACCTTCTACTATTTTCAAACCCTATTTTTGTGCTAGGTTGACCTTGTACTATTTCTATCATTCCATATTTTCTTGGTTTCTCTTCTCTCTTTCTTTCCCTTTATCATGAACTTTCTACTTGATGATAATACTAAGTTACAATCAATAGACATGATGAATTCTACCAACCCTCATAAGGTCTCCCATAGACGGAGTAGGGCTCCTCTCTTGGATGCTAGTAATTTTCATATTACCACTTGCATAATGAACTATGGGACCCCTTTTAATATGTCTTCACAACATAATCCTCTTTTCTTATTAGAAGACCAACCCAAATTAGAGTATACCCCTAAAATGCTCTTTTTATCTCTAAATTTCCTCATCATCAAGGAAAATATCCTTCTACCATTTATAATCTTATGATTAGTGGTCAATTTGAAGAGACTCATTTCCTACTCCTATATTCTCAATTGGATTTTGGGGTACCATTTTCTTTGAATCTCAAGCTCTTTATTCGATTATGACCCCTTCTCATACCATGACCTCTTCTTCTCTAACTTATTTCACCTCCATGCCTAGTATATCCACTAACATGGTAGGTTCTACATCTAGTGGTCCTCTCATAAGATCCACTATCCTTAAGCCTTCCAATAGTGCATCATTTATTACCTAAGGTAATCATGTTACTAGTGCTTATTATCAACCATTCACTAGTCCATCTTTTGCTACACAAGCAAGTTTTGCCACTAGTGCCTCACACTTTCATAATTCCTCTCAAGCTCCTATTAACACCAATAGTGGTACCCAAGCCACTAATACCACCTCTAATGCTTCTAATAATTCTAATCAAACACATCAACTATTGTTACAAACACTCAATCAAATGAATACCTTTCAAGTTTATAACACAAGTCAAATGATGAGAATGCAAAACCACCTTTTTCATCTTCAATCTCATCCTCAACCAATGGCTTGGGGCACACATAACTAGAATGTTCCCCTTCCTCCTCTTTGAGATTCTCAAGGTAATACCATTCCCTAACCTCATTTGGTCAACAAAACCATTAAGCATCTCCAAAATGAACCTCTCACTTCTCAAATTGCTAACATTGATATGGGAGGTATAATGCCTCCAATTTCTTAAAATGGATCAATAAATTTGACCCTTAATCTTAAAACATTTAGCAATATTTATAAGGATTGGGTCAAATTGAACACCTTTACCACTGCCAAACTCTTAGACAAAACTCTAATAAGTGATGCCTTGGATTGGTACAACAAACTTAGAACTCATTCCATTACTAGTTTTGAATATTTAGTGAATGATTTAGTTCAATAATTATAAACTAGTGATCTTCCCAAAAACACTTTGGCCTACTTCATAAACTACAAACAACTTGAAATGAAATTGATCAAGCCTTTGTTAAAAGGTGGAAAACATTGTCAAATAAATGTGAACATAACATGGTTGATGATAATATTTTCCATCTCTTTACCAATTCCCTTTTTCCTAAACTTTAATATTGGGTCCACATTCTCTCATTCGTATATTAGAGGAGGATATTAACCAATCTAAATGATAATATTTCCTTATGCATCAATTCAAGCCACCCCAACCTTCTACAGGTCCTCATCTCTTACTTAAGAACAAAAATCATAATGTTACCAATGATGGTGTTACATATTCTTATGATACAATTCACAATGTTCAAGTTGTCATTCCTACCCCTTCATCAAAACCAACTCCCCCTTCTCAACAATATACCAATCCTCACTTATCTTCACCAAACAATATTAATGTTCATAAACCTCTATCCTCAATTGAATTGCTTAAATGTCTACCTAGGCCTCTTCCATGATATCTTAACCCTACCCATCCTATGAAATCCTGGTATGATCCTAACAAGTTTTATTGGTTTCATGATAGTTTGGGTCATTCTCATGAGACCTGTAGACAGCTTCGTAATTTAACCATGGACTTTCTTCTTGGTCTTAATTTTGATCATGATTCTATCATTAGAAAGTGTCATCAAGCTTATGAAATTAATTTTAAATATTATAAATCACATGATAAAACTCAAGCCTTGAACAAAGCCAATGTTCATTTGGATATCTACCTAATCATCAACCTATTCAAGACAATCAAGACAAAGCCACCCCTTCCACCAATATTGTATAAAGTCATGTTGAACCCACTTCTAAAGAGAATGTGTTTAACATGACTAATATGTGAAGGGTGGTTTCTTTTATATATTCTCAACCTATCTACACTCCTCTTTCATCTAGAACATATCGTGTTATCCAAGATTTTTATCCAACTCATTTAAATGAGTTGGTGTGGCAAGATGACTTTATTACTTTTGATGATTCAATTTCTGATTCTCCTTTGGATAACACTTCCTTTTTTGTTTCTACCACTCTTCCATCATATTCTAACACTAATGATACTCAAATTTCTTCTACCAGTTCTTCTACCAATTCGATAAATCAACTTGAACCAGCTACTTCATCATCACAACATGATTTACAACCTTGTTCTAAACCTTATTCTTACCAACATAAATTCCAATGTATTTTAGCTCCTCCTTCTGAGGACCCCTTTAATCATTATGTACCTATATCTAACAAACTTATTTTAGGTTATGATGAGTGGGATCCCATCATAAAACTCACTAATCTCCCATCCTATATTCTATTTCTTGAGCTTATGAGGACTTCTCCATGTCATATAAAATGTCTTATACGACTATTATTTGAGATGAATGTCCATCTCCCTCACCTAGTAGGATGGTAGGCAGCCTTATCTAGATCTGAGGATAGTATATTACAACAATGTGAAGAGATGTCTATCAACATTGATGAAACTATGGACACTTCTCTTTATTTAAAATTTCCTTTAGCTTCTATGATTCCCAATGAGATTTTACTTTATGTGGATGATCCTCCCTTATTCATTATTGTTTATATAGGTAATTATCTAATTTAAACGTACATTTATTGATGACATTTTTCGTACCTTCGTTTCTCTCTCAACTTTATTAAGACCCTTGGATATTTAGAATGCAATATCAAGTCTACATGTATCACCTGCCAAGGTTATGATAGAAGGAAAATGCCTCCTCTAGGTTGTGTGTGGCTTCCCATTATTGTCCCACCTATCAATTTTCATGTAAAGGTGATGATATTTAAATTTCCCCTTTCTTATAACATCTTGCTTTGTAGGCTGTAGATTCATCGTGTGAGAGATGTTACTTCTTCTGCTTGTTAATGCATTAAATTCCCTCATAATGGAGCCATTTACAGGACTTAGGGTGACACTAACCCTTTAAATTTTGAAAAATTCTAAGATTGTGGTGTCTTCAAGATTCCTACTCTTGAACCTTTGCCCAGTGTTCCATTCTATGAGTCTCAGCACCTTAATTTTCCCATTAATTCAAATCAAGGTTAAAATGAGCATCCTAAACTCATTTGAAACATTCCTCTTAACCTTTTAGATTTTGATGATGATGAGCCTGATTAGATTAACATAAAGATTAAAACTTATGATCTTTCACCTCACCTCATCTCATAGCTTCTTTCTTCCTTACAAAATCATTCTCACAAGCCTCCTTATGATGATATTCTCATAGTCTTGACCAAGACCTAAAATTTTGTTCACCACACTTCTTTAGATGACAATGTTATACCTAATTATGTCATTGATTTTCATACCCTAAATAATGATGATGGTTATTACTTAGATGATCCATTCTTAGGTAGTCTTGTACATGCTTATGATGCCAAGATTTTCTATTATCATTCTTCTTTACTTGAGTTTTTTCATGTATATTCCTATTTTCCTTCAATTATAGTTCCTAATTTTAGTATTTTTCCTCTTTATCATAAGGCAGATATGGTGCTAACACCTCTAGTTTTTAAGGATCCTTGTAGGAGTACGTTCATGGATCATGTTATGATTAGGCCTTACCATTTTTCTAGGTACCCTAATCACCATAGTTAATTTACTTTTGCTATTAGTGTGACCCTCCTTGTACCTTATATAGATCCCACTCCTCAGTAGATCCCTTAGTTGAGCCCATTCTTGTTCCCACTATAGTTGAGCCTACCCTTACTTCTCATCATATTTATCCTTCCATTGACCCTAGTTCCATTCTTCTTCTATCACCACCTTCCCTTGGTGATGGTTCGCTTCCTTTGCCTAAGATGAGTCTGTTACCCACCAAATACACCGATGAGTCATCTCTAGAATCTTCCACTCTTGTTATACCTCCTTCTATGAATACTTATCCTAAGATCACTCACAAGCATATATGTTGCTTCCATAGGATAGATAACCATTCTTCTACCCATTATCTCAAGTTATAATAATATATTGATATCATGCATCCTTCATCTCCTTCTTCAGATAAAACCATGCCTCCCTCAAAGGTTATTCCTGAATATATACCTAAGTATGGTGAGGTGTATTATCTATGGCACCAATGTGATACCCATGACACTAATCATTATCACATCCTTCAACAATACCTGAAAGATCACCTTATAGATATTCCTAAAACTTCTAATATTCCTCCCATAATTCATCCCCATAATAAGGCTTCTCCTTCTTCTCATATGGCTCCATTTCTAGTGGTTTCATCCCCTCCTATGGTCCCTTCATCATCTTCTATGCCTTTACGTATGATTCCTTCACCTATGGACCTTCCCTCACTTGTGGATCCCTCTCCACCCATGAGTCCCTCACCCATGGATCCTTATCCATCTATGATTCTTCCATATCTCATAGAGCCCATTCCCATGTATTCTCTTGAGCATCCCTTTCCAAATTTTCCTCAGCACAATTTACTGAGTATTCCTACTTTTTTAGTTAAGGAGATTAAAAGAGAAGTCTTTTCCTAATTTTCAATAAAGATTGATGAAACATTAGCATTAGTTTGTATCCAGATTCATAGAGATTTATTTGATGTCTTAGATAATGTGTGTGGGAAGATTTATTAGTATTTATGAGCACATGCATGGTACTTTTACATTTACATTTTTATTTGGCATGTGCTCCAATTTTATTTTTATCTATCTATTATATAATTTGGTGTTGTGTCAAATTCATGTTTTTATAATATATTGATCTTACCTTTTATAATATATATTGCTTATATTATCATTTATCTTTGCATATGATTGTCTTTCTTTATCATTGTCTTCTCTTTCTTTCTTGAGTTTTTTCTCAAAACTCTCTTCTTGTGCCTTCATGATTGTTTACTTTCTTATATCTATTTTTTCATAGATAATTGTCATTGTGACTTGGTTATAAAAACCCTATTCCCTTTGGTTCTTGTCTCCCTTTACCATGTGATCAATTATAAAATAATGCATCTCATTATACTTTACTTTTACTGGTCCACTTTGGATCTCCTTTTTCCCTTCTTTCTTTTTCACAAACTAAGAATATACATGGTTGAGACTTGAGATCACATGCTAATTAATTATTAATCCTAAGTGTCATAGTCAGTATTTGTCTTTGGTTACTTAGCTTCCTTTATCCTTAGCCTAAAT
The DNA here is from genome assembly GCA_037957365.1 of Torreya grandis. NCBI lineage: Eukaryota > Viridiplantae > Streptophyta > Pinopsida > Cupressales > Taxaceae > Torreya > Torreya grandis. The sequence continues at coordinate 1,348,897 of JARHVA010003705.1, read as the reverse complement.
CTCATTCGTGTGTATCACTACATCTCTCATGATTGGTCATTCCAAATCCATATGGAGGAAGAATCTTTAAAATCCATAAAAAGTTAAAATCTAAATCATTTTATAATAGGCAATGATATAAAAGGAAAAAATATTGTTAAAAGTCAAATCACACTAAAAGACATGATTCAAAGCACATCTCCTTCTTATAGTCAAAGTTCAAACTCCATAGTTGGCCTCATAATAGAGATGAGGTACTTTGGGGTGTGATAGGCTAGTAGATTAGAAGAGGATAATAAAAAAATATTTTGATGCTACCTACTTTCTCACACAAGTATCCAATGTCACAGTAGATCGATGGCTCTGTAAGGGGTTTTGAAGAATAGAGAACATGTCATGGGAAGGTAAGTCCATTTTCATTTTCTTTTACCATTCTAACTTCATGAGTTGATCTTAGTAGCATGTGTAATTACTTACAAAGTTTTGTGTCTATAGCGAATAAGTTTCCTTTATACATTGATGGTCACTAGTCACTTAGTGTTTTCTCATGTCCTTAATATGCCTCTTGTCTCTTAAGGTCTTCTCATAAGATGCCTAAGTCTTGCTTTTTACACTTTCTTTTTCATTCCTTATATCCCTTATATTTCCTCCTGATAAATATTGTTTTGTCTATTGATCACTCCCTTTGAGATTTCATTTATGAGTTGCATTAAAAGACCGTGGATAGGACCCAACATTACTCATAAATTATCACCTTTTTCCTTATTATTACCCACATCCTTTGTTACTCAATTGTCCCAATTTTTCCACCCCAATGGTGTTCTCTTTGTGAGTTGTAGTTTAATACCATGGATAGGACCTGACATTCCTCACAAAATTTTCTAATAATACAAGTCATAAACATAATTACATGTGTCAAATATAAGATAAGATGTGATTGATTATGAAGTTACACATCATTTACATGCTTCACAGCTTGATTTAGTGTGTTTTATGCTTACTTCATTTCTCTTTCATTTTTTATCTTCTTATTTTTTGAGTGCATGTAAGAATACAACCATTTCTTGAATTTTTCATACTTCCTAGCTTGAATTAGTGTGATAAATTTAAGACCAATCTTTTAAAAAAATTATTTTTCTCTTATACTTCCCAACATGATTTAGTATAATTTATTGACTTAATTAATTTGTTTTTATACCATTTATGCCCTTTTACATAACTTCCATTTTATTACATTGTTTTCATACTTCCCAATGTGATTTAGTATGATTTTACTTATTTTAATTTGGTTCAAAACTCTTTCACTTTGGTTTAAAAACAAATTCATTTTTACCATCTTACTTTACCATCCCTTGGTTCTTTATACTTAGTCATTTTTTTGTTATTACACATTTCCCAACTAGAAATAGTGTCTAGTATATTTTTGATTGATTATATTTTTCTAAGTCCTTTTTGCCTATTTCTTTTTAACCATGCATGTGTTCTACATAGTGATAGAAAAGAAACCACATCTCATATATTTCGTATAGCATATACAATAACAGCTAAATACATGTGCTAGAAATAAATATATTCAAAGCATTCATAACCACAACCATAATTGTTAAGTTGTGGAGCTAAAAGCTTCACTGATGCAGACACAGAGAAGGCCATTGGAGGAGTTGCTGAAGGTTGCTGAGTGTCAGAGCAACCGGCGTCGGTCTGATCAGCCAATGTCGGTAGGACAGGGAAAGAGAAGCAACCGACGTCGGTCAGGGATCGGCTGACGTCGGTCACCTCCAGGCAGACAGGGACCGACGTCGGTCGCCTGTGTGGTTCGACTGCGAGTTTATTATGGGCAGTTAGCTAACGAACCAAGTGTTTGCATGATGAGTGCTAATTTTAGACTCATAGCTGTGGATCTAATTATTGTAATTAGATGTCTAATTATTGTTTAGATGAGTTCTATATAATAGACTCATGGTTGTATTGTAAATTAGCGCTAGGGAGTAAGAGAGCATAATTATAAGCTCCTTCGGTGTGTGAGGTAGAGTAATGGTGCATTCCTCCTAGTGCCACAGTACCAGTTGTGTTGGTGCTGGATTAGAGAGTCAGCTGGATTCTTAAAGTATGTATGATCTTGGTCATCAGGTGAGCATGGCCCTTATAAGAGATCTACATGGTAAGTAAGATTGTTGATCTGCAGGTGTGTGTGTGTGCAAGGTCGAGGTTCACAGGTGTGTAAAACCATTTATTGATCTGTAGGTTGGAGATCAGATAGGATAGCAACACAACAGGGAGCAGGATCAAGCAAGATCTACTTGGAGTACGGTGTGTACTCATTGGTATGTACGTGGAGTACATGGCGAGCTAAGAGGAAGGCAAGGTAGTTCCTTCCATAAGTATGGTCTGTTGAATTGCAAGTTGTTGCAGATTCATGGGAGATCTACTTGAAGTACTTTGAGTACTTGTGGAGTGCGTGGAGCACTTGTGGAGTGCGTGGAGCACAGGTGTAAGGTGAACACCAACTCTGAGTTTGAGTTGGGTGTTGGGACCTAGTAGAGAGAGCTTTGAGGAGAGAATTATTGTTCACTTGAGGTGTGGGAAACCTCTGAAGAGGTGGTGGAGAAGAAGTGGCATCTTCTTTATTGTATTCTTTTCTGTAAGAGTTATTAATACAAGTTGTGTATTGTCTCTCATATTCTGTGTTATTCTGAATTCTAGTTACTTGTTGAATCTAGTTTATTTCCGCATATTAAGTTACTTGGTTTGGTAATCATACTGTGCTCTTTTGGTGGAGCAAGATCCTGACAAGTGGTATCAGAGCTAAGGTTGCAGGAAGCAGGTTTTGTGTTTTGGTTACAGGGCACTCTTAAGGGTTTCTGATTGAGTGGGAGTAGAGCAACGGCAGATCAAAGTAAGCTAAGGATGGAGGAGTTGAAAAGCACAGATGGTCACTTAAGGTCCCATGGAAAGAAAGAGCAGGTAAAAGAACACTGTTGGTTTGTGGAAGATCAGCATGAAGAAACTGAAGAAGCAGATGTTGCAGGTTATGTTGCATAGGATGCTCTAGGAGGTTTCTTGGATAAATTTGAATCTTGGATAAAAGATTCGGTTGCCTCTTTCCATGCAGCCCCAGGTAGAGGAGCTGGTAAGCCTTGCCAAAGAATTGGCAGAGGGGAAGTGAAGCTAAAATTGCAGGCAGCCAACACATAGGTGTTGATGAAGGTCATGCAGGTCCCAGGTTTGGAGATATGGCTAATTTCTTTAGAAAGATTGGGTGATGAGAGATGCACAAGAACTCTCACAGTGGGTGCACTTGAATTAGCTGGTGGTAAGAAAATAGGTACCCTTTATCTACTTGTTTATATTACTGATTCTTCTTCTGTTGCAGAGACGTGGCTTCATAGGCTTGGTCACATGAGCAGGAAGGAGATGCATATTCTTAAGTGGAAGACAGATATATTTGACAGGCTTAAGAACTAGAAAGCCTTGGTGTTCTTGGAGGAGATGACGGATAGAAACCAATGGATGGTGTTGGATACTTCTGAGCAAAGCAGTTTGGACATGGGTTTTGATTCAAAGGAGCTCGTGGGTAAAAAGTCATCACTCACAGGTGAACACAGATACCGGCATCAGTCAGGAAGAATCGGTGTCGAACAGACAGGTAACGATGTCGGTCATGTGCAGACCAAAGTCGGTGATGTCGGGCAGGGTAAGACCGACGTCGGTCAGAAGACTGACGTCGGTAGTAGGTAAGACCGATGTCGGTCAAGAGGACCAACATCGGCAACATGGACACTGACGTTAGCAGGTTGGTAGTCAGGGACAGGCGCATGGGAACCAACATCGATCGGATGCAGACTATGGAGTGACCGAGGTCAGTCACTGTAACGGATTTTGGGTGGACAACATGCTGTCAAGGAGTCTCAAACACCCATACGGAGGACTGAAGATGTAAGTAGGCCCTCAAATTTGTTGTTCCTCTTATTTATACTTGTTGATGATTGTAGAGCAGGAAGGATCTAGGAAACAGGTGGGAGCATGGCAGGGATATGATGCAGAACCAAACAAGAGTTTTGGTAGGGTTGTCAGCTGGTGCAAAAGCATAGAGACGAATGGATTCCTTAGTTGAAGAATAGAGAGAACGGATACGTGAGATGGAAGACTAGGCATATGGTCTTGAGGTAGCTGCAGGACAGTGGTACAGGTTTTGATAGGTGGAGGACGAAGCATGGCTTCAGTCAATGTCAGGGTAACTACTGTGGTTTGACTTACCAGGGGGATGGTGATTGCAACATCATTCTATTACTGTATGTGGATGGTATGCTAGCTAGCAGGTTTGTACATAAAGGGTTTTGCTGAGCTAAGGGTAAGATTAGTTCAATGGCATGTCATGAGGAGTTTGGAGCAGCGGAATTCTTTGACATGGGAGGCATGGAGATCACAGATAGATTTTGTCTCCAGTGGGATCTGATGTGAATCAGGTGTTGGCAAGGTTCAGGATGTAGAGCTGGAGCACACTAAGGGCTGGATAGGTACAGTGTCTGAAATCACATGAGGTCTAGGATAGACCTGAGTTTGCCCAAGCAGTGGGAGCTGTCAAAGAGTTAGACGCCAATTCAGAGAGGTGGATTCTCAGGTATTTGAGAGAGACCAGCAACAGGGATTCATGTTATTTAGGGGTCAAGACTTCACTACATGGGTTTGTAGGAACGGATGCGGTAGGGTACTCGGATGACAGGAGGTACATCACAAGTTGTGTGGTGGGTGGTCTTCAGGATGGAGCTTGAAGAGGGATATAAACTAGGAAACAGATTAGATGGGGTACAAGTACAAGTATAGTGCAACTATTTATCTCCAAGTGGGAGATTGTTAAGTTGTGGAGCTAAAAGCTTCACTGATGCAGACATGGAGAAGGCCATTGGAGGAGTTGTTGAAGGTTGCTGAGTGTTAGAGCAACCGGCGTCGATCTGATCAGCCGATGTCGGTAGGATAGGGAAAGAGAAGCAACCAACGTCTATCAGGGATCGGCCGACGTCGGTCACCTCCAGGCAGACAGGGATCGACATCGATCGCCTGTGTGGTTCGACTGCGAGTTTATTACGGGCAGTTAGCTAATGAACCAAGTGTTTGCATGATGAGTGCTAATTTTAGACTCATAACTTCAGATTTAATTATTGTAATTAGATGTCTAATTATTGTTTGGATGAGTTCTATATAATAGACTCATGGTTGTATTGTAAATTAGTGCTAGGGAGTAAGAGAGCATAATTATAAGCTCCTTCGGTGTGTGAGGTAGAGCAATGGTGCGTTCCTCCTAGTGCCACAGTACCAGTTGTGTTGGTGCTGGATTGGAGAGTCAGCTGGATTCTTCAAGTATGTATGATCTTGGTCATCAGGTGAGCATGGCCCTTATAGGAGATCTACATGGTAAGTAATATCGTTGATCTGCAGGTGTGTGTGTGTGCAAGGTCGAGGTTCACAGGTGTGCAGACTCATGGTTGTATTGTAAGGTTAATATTGTTTGGATGAGTTCTATATAATAGACTCATGGTTGTATTGTAATCTATTTCCTGGTTTGTATCCCTCTTCAAGCTGCTTATCATAGGTCGAGGTTCACAGGTATAGGTCACCTCCTTATCTCAAATCCATTTATCATGGCTCACATTCACCTCAGCCTACACCTGATTGCCCTCTCTATCATCTAACTCTCCTCTAGCTCACTTACTAGGTCATCAAGGATGATGAGAGTCTCCACTCTCTCCTTCTCCTCCTACCTCCATTGACATTGTGTCCATAGTGGTCACTACTCATCTCATTGAGGAGCTAGTGGTGGTATCTCTGGTGCCATTACCTATGCATCCCTCTCCTCTTGCTCTATTCCTTGTTGTGTTTGCCTAGTCCATGGCTACTAATAACATGGTCTGAGTGTTAGCCTCATCACTAGTGGCCCTAGTCCCCTCTTCCCTCACAGCTCTCTCACATGTTTATCCCACTACTCAAGCATCAATATTGATACTACTATATGAGTTAAACCCATCTATCTTGGCACATATGCCATTAGATGTGGCTCTCTCCTTCAAGCATAGTGTCTAATCACCTCTATCCTTGTTTCAGCTAGTGTAACTATGTACCAACTCAACCATGTAGTTGTTATGTGTCCATATGTTTGCCACACTATGTTTGTACATCTCACCATCTATAGCATTATCATGTGGGGCATGGCCTGTGCTACATGGTCCTCAATCCATCTCCACACTCGAGGTGACCTATCATCGACTGCATGGGGTAACCCAACTAGTTGATACATGGGAAATCTCTCATAGATCTAAGCCATCAATAATATGATCAGTCTTACTGACTTTTTCCCTCTGATCAACACCTCATATAGATCATGTATGAGTTAAACCTAGATGACAAAGCTAAAATCTTATAGTACACCCTCGTTTAGGATCCTCGTACTCAAGGCTACCATGAATAGTGATACCTTACCATCTAATTTGTGATGTAGCACTCATTTTGTCACAAGTCCTATCACAACCTTTTGGATATTCAAAATCTATGATGTATATACATCAAACATACTAACTCAACTACCTACTAATATTATATCTAAGCCTCTTACCCACATAGCTAAGGCTCTCCTCTCCTCCAAGTTGTCTAGTATGCTTGCAGTCACTCGTGTTCTTACTACCAGTAGCCCTAGGATGGCATGCACATCCTCTAGAGTGGTATCTACCTCTACTACATCCCCATCTACCTCCCATCTAAATGTGTTAGTCAATCATTCCAAGAATCTAAAGAATATGACTAATAGATCCACATTCAGGGGAATCTTATAAATGTCAGTTATCCCTCTTACGCTTATAGTTACTAGCCTAGCTCTATCTCTTATGGTCAGATGCTCTAGTAGATATGACAACCAAGACATGTCTACCAATCTCTAGAACCTAGGTCATCCCTAAAATCAAGAAATAACAAAAGATGTATTAGATCCTTCATGTCATGTATAGTTAAAATACATTCTTTTTAAAATTTTAATCAAAACAAGCCTAAATTGCTTTAATTTCATTCATTTTTACCTATTTATAGCTTATTTGGTCCTTTTTGCCCTTAGTCATTTTGGGCCATTCTAACCCTTTTTCAACCTTTTGCACACATTTTCATACAATTATAGTTCTTTGGTCAACCTAGTTTGACCAAAATTTCCCTATTTTTAGCTTTGTTAACTTAAAAATCTAATTCAACCATCATATTTTCCCTTCCCTATTATTGTGTTATCATTCTAAGCTTTTTAGATCAGTTGGTAAAACTGTACTAGGTCAATAGTCTACAAAATGTACATGGTCAACACACACCTATTGGGTCAATAGTGTGGATTTTGCCTATTTACATCCTATTGGGTCGACAAGGTTGACCCAGTTGTTTTTCATTACCAACCCCTTATATTTTCCTAAAAAAGCACCTTCTAGCAATTTTCTCCCTAATTCCTTCAAACCCATTTCTTGTCTTGGTTTTTCCTACCTATAGAATCTAATTTGGCTTCATTCTGACATCTAAAAAGCTAAAAATTATTTTTTTCTAAAAATACACTTAATTCATTAAAATACTCCAAAATTGTTTTTAGATTCATAGTTTCATACATGTAGTGAACCCATTGTTTCTCCTAGAGCTCCCCCTCATCTAGTTTGTCATCTCCTCACCATCCTAGCTCATTTGCTCTCTAAATCTCTTTTTCTCTCCTTCACAAGTCAAAATAACCAAATGACTTCTCTTTCCCCCTATTTAAAAACACTTTTCAAAATTCAATTTTTTTAATTATTTTCAAGTAGATTCTTTATGTATCTTATATCTTTGTTTCTATTCATCCATTTTTAAAAACATAAAATACGTTAAATTCATGATGACATAGAGAATTTTTTCCACTATCATATGCCTATATTCCAAAAATTTCATTTTTTGGCTATTTTTTGCTCTAACTTCTATAGCTTCACCTAGTGTTCTTCACATTGGACACCATCACATCTCTCATAGTATACTTCTTTATCTACAGCACTAAGGTAAGTAAAGGTATGTGTTTTTCAATTATGTCTTTTCATTTATCTTATTTTTTGCTTACTACACTTAGCATCAGTGTTGTGTGTTATCATGTTTTATATCAAAGCTTTATCATGTGTTGCACTTGTATGACACATGATGATATTTGAGTGGGGCATATGTATACACATAATATTTTCAAACTTTTATCACTTACTGACACTTTTTATCTTGCAATAACACATCGAGTCTCAATCTCTTTGAGTGCACACCTTAAGGGGTGTATTGGGAAAGGGGTGGGAAGATCATTGGTGCTTTGTAAGATTGTTGTCCATTTTTACACTTTCCATATATACACTCATCTCTTTAAAATTATTTACCCTAAGCTTATTCTTCTCGTTCTTACCCATTCCAATCATTTTCCATGTTTTATCCTCCTTGTTCTTTCCTTAACCCCCTTTCATCGGTTAACTATACTAGGTCAACTAGGTTGACCTTGTAAAGCCAACATATTTAGAAGGATTTAAGGAAATATTTGCCTATATATACAAGTTCTTTTCCAACCATTTTTAAGAAGAGAAGTGAATAAAAATAAGTATGAATGAACATCTTCTTATTGACCATTCTACTTGAGCAATAAATCTTAGGGTTCCATACTTTATTTGGAAATATGAATCTTGTCTTATGGAGAAGTCTTTTGAATGCATAAGTAGGTTGTGTAGCCTAGATTTGATTTGTCTTTGTTATCCTTACATATCACAACAATCTCTTTTGAATCACCTTGGCCAAGGGAGAGATTGAGGCTCAGTGAGTTCATCTTCAAAGGTAAGTATTCCTAACATTAGTTCTCCTTTGTAAGAATATATTGATAATTAGTTGTGTTTCTCTCCCATGCAGTAGGATTATATATACATTGACATAAGTATATGTCTTTCATGCATGTTTAGTTTAGTGTGTATTTTTTCTAACCCCCACTTTATGCCACAAGCTTTATTGAGCACTAGATTAGATTTACTTTCTTGTTTATTAGAATAAAGTGAACATTAAAACTAGGACTCTTTTAGGGTTGTTGCATGATTATGTTAGACTATAGGCTTTGGAAGCCTTCTTAGCATGTTGTATTGTGACAAGTGATCCCCTCATAGAGTCTAGTTGATCCCCATATTGGTCATGCTCTTGCTTAACAAATTTATTCCCAATTGGAAGCATAGGTATGTTTTATCTTCTTCGAGACAGGATTGATTTATAAACATGATGCATTTTTGATAGCATATAGATGCCACCCCATAGATCATGTCACTAAGTGATGCAAATATTAAGAATCAATTTCCAATAATGAAATAATCAATAACCTTGATATAAAATCCACTTAAGCTTTTTATTTGAATTAATTATCTTAAATAAGATTTATCAATTTTAGCACAATTATTTGTAAATTCATACACAATTAATCAAAATGGTTAAAAAGTCATATTGATAGGTTGTAATTTGACTCGGAAAGAATTAGAAGGCAATGTTAGATGCATTCAGACCATATTCCCATTTAGGATGTTTCCAACACAAAATAACAAAGGCACATGACATGTACTAATGAATTAGAAGAAAAGAGTGATCCAGAGCACAAAAAGGTAAAATCATCATTTTGACTCAAAATGAATTGATCAAAGTTAGGCCTGACATAAAATGCATTACCCCATTTAGGGATACATTAGCCTAAATCAACACTTGTTTACAACACACTTGAACTATTTAGCATGTTTTTAGTGGTTTTGGCCTGAATTATGCATTTAAGTGCAATTTGAGTAAGACTGACAATTTCAACATAAGTAGTGTTAGGAATTAGATGTCTATAGTAAGGACTTCTTGTTCATCCTCAGTGAAGGATGATCTAAGGTTGATCTATTTGGTATCATCAAGTGTTCTAATATTAACCTTAGTGGTGTCTTTCATGATCAGTGTGGAACCATCTTCTAAAATAGTTGGTAGAGTGGTAAAATAGTATTCTTTTTCATTTGGTGGGTCAACTATCTCATCAAGTTCTCCCAAGTAGGAAGATTCTAAATCACCAAGATCTGTCAAAGGGCATTCAATAAAGGCATTTAGATAATATTAAATAATTTAATCAAATGTTTGTTGTTGTTTTAAACTAATTCTAAAATGGTAGGAGGTTTTGGAACTAAAAGAGGAATGGGCTTCATTTGAAAGAAGGTGAACTTCCCCATCTAATGGTGCTTAAAATAGGTTTTCACCATGGGACTTGTCTTTATTTTTACTTTTACCCTAGTCAAAAATTGCCTCAAAGAGGTTTTCACTTTGGGACCTTGATGTTTGATTTTGTTTTTGTTTTTGTTTTTGTTTTTGTTTTTGTTTTTGTTTTTGACCAAAGAATTTCATCTACTCTCCAAAATAGGAAATGGGGTCCAGTTTAATTGCAAATCCTTGTTTATAATTACCAAATCGCACATTATATCTGAGGCCCATGAATTCTTATATTATCATGTTATTTTGGAAATGATCCAAAGGTATGTATGCATCTTATTGGTCCTAGTTGATTAATTGAGGATGATGGAGGAAAAGAGGGGAATGTGATGGCACAATGGTAATGGTACAGATAGTGTTAGGGTCAAATAAGTTAGTTTCAACCTACTCATCATAAATTATATAATAAGACTTTGTGTCATTGTTGACATTTACATTTTTAGATGATAAATTAGAGTCACTAAGGAGATCTAAGGGGTCACCCCTAGGTGGTTCGTATCCAATATTGCAAGTTCCCTTATTCTTTTCAAGTTATACTTGCTCAATAGTTCATTTTTATGTTTCCCCTAGGCCTTGGCCTTTGTAATCTTAGTTATTTATAATATAGTTGTGGATAGGATACTTTTTGCATTGATAACAAGTATTAAATTCTTCATTGTATAGTCAAAAATCATCATTGACTTTGATTTGTTCTTATTCTTGAGAAGTGGTCTTGATAAAAACCAATGTTCCTATTTGAGAAGAATTATTATTCTTGTGCCATTCCATTTTGAGAATTTGATTTTGAGGATTACCATATGCTTTTGGTATCTTAGAAGATTTGGATATATGAAAGGCATTGTTAATTTTATATTCCCCAATGTTGTTGTTCTGAACTGTGAAGTGATTATCTATTTTTGTAGGTGGGGTATATGAAGTGGAAAAAAGTGTGCTTGGATCCACATAATTATATTATGGGGGTTAATAATTTACCTCCTTCCCTTATTTGGTAATAAGATCTAAGCTGAAGCAATAGTTATATCTCTCATATTTAGCCTCCAAATGCTTACATAACTGGTATGGCTATAGGTCACTAAGAATGGTGACTTCTAACCCAGAATGGTAGAATTTAATGCATTTGTGAAGGGTAAACGGAATGACATGCCCTTTATGGATCCATGGTAACCCAAGTATCAAATTATATGATAATTCAAGGTCTAAAACATGGCACAATGTATCATGGGTTAAATGTCTAATGACAATTGGTAAACAAATGGTACCTTATGACTCATGCCCTTCACTATCATATGCTTTGATGGTAATGGTATCTCATTGAAGATCTTAAGTTTTTTAGCCCAAATTTTTGACTAGTTTCAAAGTTATAATGTTGGGCCTTGAACCATTATCTATGAGGATTCATTTGATCTTGTGATGAGTAATTGTGGCCTTCATGTATAACAGGTTATTATGTAAAGGTCTAAGGGGAGACATGTCCATTTGATCAAAGGTAAGTTGTTATCCAAGAGCCAAATGAATTACAAGAGTTTTAAATTTAGAAGATGTAATATTTCTTGGGAATTTTGACTGGCTCACAAGTGTATTCAATATGTTCTTATGGATGTTAGACATACACAAGAGATCTAAAATAGAAATCTATGTAGGTGTTTTCTATAGTTGTTCCATAATATCATAGGGTTTATCATTAATGGGGGCACTTGGCTTAGATTTTTGAGGTAGAGGACCTTAAATAGGATGATTGGAAGAAGAAGGTATAAAACCTTAAATGGTAACCTTAGCACATCAGGTTGTTATTGCATAACCTCAATTTGGTGGAGGGTTATTGTAATTAGATTTAGGTGGATAAGAACCTCATATGGTAACTTTGGGTCATTGATTAGAATTGGGGCTATTTAAAACCAAAGTTATAAATAAATGGAGGAGGTTTAAGAATGGACATAATAAGTTTATGGTTATTGTTGGTAGGTGATTTTATATTAATGGTAACTACACATCCACATGTCATGCAACCTACAACATTGTAGTCATAAGAGATGGTATTGTAGCTGACTTAGATATCGTGACCCTAATTTAGGTTCTATTGTTATTGATATTTTCATTGTTGTTGATTATTTAGTAGGCTATTCTAATTCTAGTTGTTGGTCTAACACTGATTCTAATTTTGATTATTAGAGTTATATTGTGGAAAGGGGTTTCGATATATACCCAAATTTTGATTAGATGTTATAGCCACATTATCCAACTCTATTTCTCCATTTTAAAGGAAGTATTCAATGAGGTGCCAAAACTATACACATCTATGAATAATATGTCTTTTAAACCAATGATAGTCACAAAAATCATTGTCCATGTACCAATCAAGCTTAAGTTGATATACAAGAAAAGGTCTCAGTAGTGGCTAGATGATCATGTTGGTTGCAACTATTTTTTGAAATACCATCTCAATAAGATCACCTAGATCACTAAGGTCTATGATAGAAATGACCCATTCTTGGAGGTGACCTTTGTAAACTAATCTATTGATTAAGAGGGTTTTTTTAGATAGGTAGTGGTTGCACCATTTGCACATGTCTAGATTTAGTCACTCCATCTCCTACAACATTTTTATTCATGTTAAAAGGTATAGGCTTCTCTGATGTACTCACTTGTGCTTGTGCAAGAGCTTGTTCTTGAGCTTTCTTTTACATTTGGTTCTAAGAGTAAATTTTGATAATTCCCTTGTCAATAAGCTCTTCTTCAATTTGTAGTCCTTTAGAAATGATTTATTCAAAGGTGTTGGCATAGTTGAGTTTGAGATTATGAGAAACATCAAATTAAATATTGGTCATGAACATTATAGCTAGTTTTTTATTAGGGATATCATATAGAATTCATCTAACCAATACATGTCACTGTTGAAGATAATTGGCCAAACTTTCTCCTCATTTTTTGTTTAGCTTGACATAAGTCAACCATAGTCAACTCCTGTTCTAGATTATAGGATAAATGATTCATAAATTTATTAGACATGTCATCAATGTTGTCGACATAATTATTAGGTAGATTCATAAACCGTTCTAATGCTTCCCTATCAAACTATGAGGAAACAAGCAAAGTAAGTATGTGTCACTATAAACAACCTCTTGAAATGCAAAGAAAAACTCTTTTAAAGGCTCTTTTAGATCACCTTTCCTTTTGAATTTATTGAACTTGGGCATCCAAAAGTGACATAGGACTTGAAGGTAACTCATTTCAAATGGATAAGAGAAAATATCATCAAGCTTGAAATTATTACTCTAATTACCTATTTAAATGGTTGAAATTGTATCTTTAACCTCCTAAAAATCTTGGAAGTTAGGACCAAAATGAGATGGATTAGGCATATTTTATTTGGTGTTCAAAGTTAGATTACCTTAACATTAGAAAGGAGGTAACATATATTATTGGGAAATTTGAACACGATTAGCTCTATTAGTAATAGTCACTCTTAGTTTAGAGGCGTATTGTTGATATGGAACTTGTTTTTAGTATGGCACTTGTTGAGAATGGTTTTAATTTTGAGGGAACTGAATCTTGGATGGAGGAATGTTTTGTTGAATATTTAATGGTATTTATTGTAATTTTAAAGGAAATTTTTGTTGATTAGTAGGAACTCATCACATAAGATCAACATGTTATTGACTTGAAGAAGCCCCTTGCTAAACAAAAGTAGCAGTTTATTGTATAATAAGAACACGTTGTGGATTAGATAATGTTGGTAGAGGATTAGTTGGAACTTGTAATGAAATGTTAGCTACCACCTTTTGAGGTGGGGGATTATTTGGTACTTGTTTGAGTGGATAATTAGCTACTACTTGTGGAGGTGGGGTACAAGTTTCTAATTAATGGGGTATATTACTTGGAATTTTTAGTTGTGGATTAGATGTATTATCAAATTGTTATGGTGAGGTATTTTAAACATGATAATAAGTAGCTCATGGAAAATATGGAACAACATTATGTTGTGTCTTGGATGTTACTTAGTGTGGATTAAAATAGGCCAATCGAGGATTTTCCACCACATATTGGGTAGAATCTTCAATAACCTTTGAATCAAGATTAGTTGTTAAATTGGTTTCAAATAGAGGTGTACTAAACATGTCTATAACTAATGTCCTTTTCATAAAGGGATTTGAATTATACATTATTTAGTTTGACAAATCTAATGGTTATTCTATTGGAAGATTTATTTCTAACAATGTAGGATTTTAAACTTGGAGACTATTGAAATAATTGACTAAAGTAGCTAAGTCTTGTTTAGCATGTTGTATTTGTGAAGAAATTAGTTGGATTTGGGTGGGAAGATCAACTAGTTGACCTTTTTCTTCTTTTGACACTATCAAGGCTTGGTTAAAAGTGAGATCTTGGCTAGTAGTTGCTTGACTCTCTAGTAATTCAAGAGGTGTTTGTTTGGGTGCTCTAACCATATATCGTAATTTTTCCATGGGAAAATCCATAGGAAAATTTTCACCCATTTTGAATAACCTAATAATATGCTATATTTGTTTTCAAATAGTTGTCTAGAGAATTGATCTTGTTGATATTCATCATTAGTCATTAGGTTTGAAAGGTACACAAGATTCAGTATCTATTCAGTGTCAAATGGTACATGTTGGCAATATTATTGGCCTTATTTGGTATAGGTTGGTACACTTGGAAAATATTTTCGGTTTTGTTGGTCTTATTCAATAGTAGTTGGCATAATTGGAAGAAATGGATTATATAGCTCAAACTCAATATCGGATGACACATTAGCAAGATATGGTTGATCATCTTCATCATCTACATAATGGTCATATCCATATGGGTTGTAAACCACTTCATCATAAAATTAATGATTATAGATAGCCCCATTTAATGTGTATATATGCATGGTTAAATATATGATCTTCATTTTGACAAGAGTTTTGGGTACCTTAAAAAATTAGCTACACTTTGGTAAAAAGGCACTTGTAATTTGGTCCAAGGTAAAGTGTCTTACTTGTGTTTAACACACCTAATCAAAGGGTATATCAACATCAATGATTTTAACAAGTAAAATCAAGTTTTTATAAGAGGATGTGCCCACAAATTTGAGGTTCAAAGGTTTCAAATGCACAATTCTCAATGGGTGAGACCTTAGGAACATTTGAATTTGAGGCACTAATAATACATAAAGTATTGACATAAGAATTGGAAACTTGGTCTTGAAATGTTGAATCAACATCCAAACTTGGTTTAGATCTTAATCCTCTAAAATGGGTTGACCATGGTATAAATCTAACTAAAATTTGAACTCAACTTTAAACTTGGAAGTTTAAAGTTTGTAATTGGAATTAGAATGTAAATTGGGATCAACACTTGGTTGTGAACTAAATCAAATGGTATAACAACACACATTTGACAAGAAGCTTGGTCTTTGAAATTAAGAATTTATTTGTTTAACAATTTGAAATGAGAATATTATAATCGGCACTTGAACTTACACTTAGGTATATCCCTTAAATCAAACTAAAATCCAATCCAAGTAACATAATCTAAATAGAAAGAGTAAACCACTCAAGCCTAAATGATAGGCAAGACTCAAGTGTAAACTAATTATCCTTAGATAAAAACTTGAAAGTGGATTTTAAACTTGGTTTGAGAGGCATTTTTACTTGTTTGTTTTCATGAAATAGTTTTTGAACTCAAGAAGCACATGCAGTACATGTTCCTATCTTAATAACTAACATAAAGTTACATCATATCCACTAAATTCTACAAATAAACTTGTTTTTTGGAGTAATTAAGTGTTATTCTAATAAATAAAAGCATATAAAGGTAGATTATTTATCCACTTTATTTTTCTCAAGAACTTGTATGTGGCATGGAATTTAGAGTGCTAAATCAACTTATCATTTGTAAGACAATATGATGTAAATGGGGTTTCTTAGTCTAAAGTTTTTACATTGACTTTCTAAATGGACCACAAGTATCAAAGAATACTTGGGTGCAATAAAATATGTATCAAGTGGACATCAAACCAGATATATTATTATGAAAGGATCTTATATCTTTCATAATGATCCGTAAACACCACTAAAAAACTCAAAGTGAAGTTTTACACATACGAATTCTGAATTTCTCAAACTTAACAAATTCTTGAAAATATTCAAAAGAACTTGTAAATTGTTTGGCGAAGTATTATCGGTTATCGAATTGGATTAGAATTGTCAAAAAGATTGATATCTACCATTCACCAATAAAACCAGATTTTGTTTTAAAAAATTAAATGTTGTAAATTGTCAATTTTTCAAATATTGCATGAGTTCTTGATTAATTAAAAATCAGAATAATAGAAAATAAAACTTGCAATCATGCCAAATTACCACATGAATTTGATAACGGAGTTCGGCATTGATTGCCTACGTCTCTGGGTCTGCCCAATAGTGAGAGCCGTTTCTATTAAATTTGCACAATAAATGGCTTACAAATTCTTGAAACGCTACACAACTTCCCTCAGGCCTAATCTCTATCCAAGAATTCCACCTTCGCTGATAAACTCAAGCTCGGTCACACAGAATCCTTCCTCAGTCTTCAAATCTCCTTCCGAAATTACTTTGGTCCTTCATTCAATCTATTGGTATATCCAAATAATAATAATAACGTTCTCTTTTTAATTACAAAACATAATTAAAAAGGCTTACCTTCTGTGTATAAGGTCAGATATTGGAGAAAATCCCATTAGCTAGCTATCTCCAAGCTTAAAACAAGCTCTTGGCCTCTTAAAATAAAACACAATCAAAAATCCATGTCAAAACAACGTGCCCTTATACTTAGTTGCAACCTTATAGCACAAGCGGTCAAGGCATACTTTTTTACATGGGAGGTCAAGAGTTCAAAACTAAGCGCCCACCTTTCTAGGCGCTTTGAGTGAGTTTGAATTTGTCTTCCCTCCTTGTTGGCGCCTTGGAAACCATTTTCCTCCACCTTTGGTGCATTTGAATTCTTCTTTCTTCCTTTTTGTTTAAAGTAGCAAAGTTGTTTGACATTTTTAAATGACAAGGGCTTGGGCGCCAACTTTGGCCCACATGGCTGTGCTTTGGAGATGGCGTAAGGGTTTAAATAGCCTTTAACCGCTCCCCCTACCACGTGGCTTTGGCCACATTGCTCAGTTTACATGGTCTTGGGCTGAGGCTGTGGCTTCTCCAAAGGACTCGCCTTAAGACCCCGTCAATTTGTCAACGAGCTCTAACTGCTCCTTCGAACCTTTTGCCACCTTTGCTGGGTCTCTCTCTTCGAACTCCATCAACTCGCCACCTTGCTTGCCACATGGCTTGGTCAACAAGCTTATTTCTGAGCTTAATCATGCCACGTGTCAAATTTCCATTCGTCCACTTGTCGACACCAATTTTTTTCCCTGTGGAATCAAAACTTCAACGGCGATAATTTTTGCATACGGTGTCCGCTTTTCGAACCACGAAAAGCATCGGAAAGCTCTCGATGAGCTCTACAATGTGGCACCATTGAAACTCTGACTTGAAACCTTTTTTTCAGAACCTAATTTCTGATCACATAATCACTTCATTCATTAATTTATCAATGAAGTGCAATGTCTAAAATGTGCACATTGCAAGGATTTATTCGACTTCTCAGGTCAACCACTCAATCATTATCCAATCAAATAACATGCCCAATTTTTATAACCAAGTAAATAAGTGGGGTTGGTATAATACTGGGAGACTAAACCCTAGGTAAACATACCCCTAAAGGATTTATGAGGAGGCTATGAACTCATGCTCGCTAAGTCAAATAAAAAAGAAAGAAAGAAAGAAAGGGTCATTTTTAAGTCATTCAAATTCCTAAGAGAGAATACATGATTTTCTTTGGGTTTGACTCACAAGCAAGCAAAATAGGCAAAATCACGTTTCTGAGTCACCCTATGAAAAGGGAGAGCATACGCACAGTTTTACCAAGATAAAAACAACTCAAACAAGAAACACAAAACTTTACATAAAATAAAGTAATGCCAAAATGAACAAAATTTTAAAACACTAATTATGAAATGTGAATGATTTTTAAAACATCAAATTTTTTAAATATGAATGAATTTTAAAACACCAAATAAAATATGATGGATGTTTTTTGGGATGAAATTTTATTTCTCCTTCCTTAAGAAAACTTGCAAAAACTTGTTAGAAATCTGATTAGACAAAATGAGAAAAGGCAACTTGTGAAGTTAGATTAAAAATCATGATAATTATGCTCTCTGCAATGATTTCATAATTGCACAGTCAAGGAAAACTATGAAATTATTATTTTTTTAAATCACAAAAAACACAAAAAGACTTACATGATTATTTTGTAGTTATGCCATGATTTCACAACTTTGTGTTTCAGTTTTACAACTCAAGTACAGGATTTTTTAACTATCTCTATCAATTTTGTAGTTCAATGCAAATACTTTCACTATTTTTGAATGATTTTGCTACTATAAATCATAATTTCATAACTATGTGTTACAATTTCATTATTAAACTTGTCAATTTCATAGTTTTCCTAGGTGTGATGATTTCATAACTAGACTTCACAATTTTTTAATTTAAATAAACAATTTAACAATTCTATATGTTGATTTTATAAATTTCAAAACTTACACAAGAAGTACGGAGAAACAAAAGAAAAAAAATTATGAATAACAGTCATGATTTCATAGTTAATAGTTTTAAATTAATAAGTTCATAGAAAAACTACAAGATAAGAAAAACTTTTAGAATGAACTTACAAATACCCCTAACAATTTTGTTGAATCGTTCTTCAAATCCATAGTTTCATAGAGAAGGGTCAAAACAGGAATGATTTCACAATTCTCCAAAATGATTTCATAAATTAATTTCACTGATGATTATTTTGAATTCATATTTTCAAAGTGGATGTTTTTGTAATTTTAGAGTGGATGTTTTCATAGTTTCACAATCAAATTTTGAGAGTGAAAATTTTTAAATTTTTAATCAATTTAAGCAAAAATTAGTAACAAATTTGATAAAAGAATATGATGAGAAGCAATTAGAATAATTTTATGGGTTTGAGTCCCACCAGACATGCCATTATATAGATTATAAATCCAAGAGTGAGTGAGTCAAATTATTAATGAAATGACCCAAAACAATCTATAAATATAACCACTCAAATCCAATCCCTTGGGTGAGTTATTTGGGTAACAAGTAAGAAATACAATTGGAAGGATATATATAACCTTCTACCTTCTTTAAAGATTTGTGTGAAGACTGATACATATATGTTGAGCTCATATTTTGAGCTAGGAGTCCTTGATAATGATAGTACTTCGTGGGTAGCATCTCCCCATGTTCACTTATAGTTTGGATTGGCACATAAAATGATTATGAATCTTCCTCTTAACAATTTTTCATGGTAAGTTTGGCTTGAGAAGCTTGTTAAAAGTGTGTGAAGACTTGAGTAATTCTAGTTTTTCAACTGACTCTAACCTATGTGTGGTTAATCTTAGGTTAGGGTTGGGAGGTCAAATGCATTTATGTTTTAAGATAGAGGATGTATTTATGAAGCATGACTTAACATTCATGATATTTATCTCATTTATGTTGATATTTCTAATTTTTGACTTTGAGGTTGATAACATCATCTTAACATCACACTACCTGATATTTATTAAAATTTAATTTTCAAAAAGTAGATATTCATTAATTCAACATGGATTCTCACTTAAGCCTATAATTGATTTGATTATTTAAATAAATATGATTAAGTTTTTTATAATTTTTAAAATTTGATTATTTACCATGCACTATTGGTCAAAAACATCAATTTATTAGGTATAGGGATGAATCAATGATAGGTTATCATTATGTATAGAATATTACTTCAAATAAGGAGGCCTTGATGTGATTCTAAACATTTACATATAATATACAAATGAAATCAAGATGTTCATTGATTTCTAAGATTAATTTACATTATTTACAAGAAATCAATCTAATATTTGTTTAGACATAGAAGTGGCTAAAAAGGAGTGTCTACACCAAGATCATCCTCAATTTAGTTGATAATACTCACACAAATTGGCATCCTAAGGGTTAGTATACTAATCCCATGTCCACTCCATGAGTTGCCTACATATTTATAGTTATCTCATCATATACATAATCAGGGTTGGTTGTAGTTCACCCATTTCTCAATGAGTGTTAGATTAGATGTGAAAATAATCATACTTCACTAATCAACTACATGACTAAGCATAACATTGTTACCCATTGAAAATAACACTATAGCCACTACTTGGACCAACCGCATTGAGGCACTACCAATAACTACAAGTACCTCCATACATATGGGAAGTTTGTACGTACACAAATCTAAGATCAAGTATGATTACCAAGACTCATTCCAAGGGTAAAAACTAAAATGACTTCAAGTAGGCCTTATCCTAAGTCCACCTATTGGCAATTAAGGCTAGACACAAACATTTGCAATTGTATCCCAAATTTTTAATTAAGGCAACAAGTATAAAAATGGTACAAAATAATATGGAGTATTCATGAATTAAATTATAAATTTTAAAAGGCATTAAAATAACCATCACAACATAAAACCCTTTTAAATGAGACAAAATGTACTACTTTTCATACTAATAATTAAGTATAAAAGTACCTTTGGTTTAAATTAACAAATGAGGATAAATTTTTATTTTTATGAATACCAATAATCTAAGCTATAAATATTGTGTTTAAGAAAAAAACTATTTTTATTGTGAGAAAGATGACAATTTAGTCTACCATTCCATAGTGACTTTAACTGCTTAAAAAAATTATCTCAAATTCCAAATAAAATAGCTTCCATAAACACTGAGAAAAATAATAAATATAACAATAAAATTTAATTTATTATTTCAATGATAATTTAAATCTACTATAATTTACTTGCAACTTCTAGATTTGAAAAATATCATTCTTACATATTTTAACTATGTCGATTCCAATTCAACTTCAAAGTTAGAAATAAAATGTTTTATTTATTTCTATAAAGTGCCTCTGAAATGGCCTCTTAAAGAACACTGCTAGAGAGGTTAAAAATTATTTGATGATTGTTAGATAATTCCACAACTTAAATAAATTATATTTAAACCTTAATTTTGACAAACTCTTAATTTAGGTATTTATTTTTTATTATTCCGAAAGAAGTTTCAACTAAGTTGGAAAAACATTTACATAAATTGTTTAATTATCTTATTACAATTTATTTGCTAAAACTTAATTAATTTAATGTGTAAAATTTTGGAGATAAATTTTGAAGAACCAAATAATAAAACAAAAGATTAATTATTAAATAGGTTAAATAGTAAATTTTAGAAAAGATTAAATTACCAAGTAAATGTTAAATTGATTTATTTAAAGAAACTTAAATTTAACTTAAATTTTTTACTTGGCTAAAGCAGTGGTGATTAAATATGATTACAAGTACTTGGACCAACCGCATTGAGGCACTACCAATAACACACACATATATATATAATAAATTAATAAATTATATATATATATATATATATATATATATATATATATATATATATATATAATAAATTAAGTGTTAAATTGGGCTTTTGAATAAAATCAAATGAAATGAAATTATTTTGTTTTAATTATATATATATATATATTAATCATTATAAAATGAATAAAAATAAAGTAATATATGAATAAAGGAATTATGGTTACAAGATTTTATACCCAAAAAAATTAAAAAATTAAATAAAAATAAAATAAAATAACTATATTTAAGGAAGGGGAGGCCATTAAGATGACCCTAACCCCCTTACATTGATGAAAGGGGGAAGGGTTGGGCATATATATATATATATATATATCTTATTTTAAAATATTTATAAAAATATATAGTGAAATCTATAGATACCCAATTATTTTCATATAACAATAAAATCAACATGATCACTATATATATATATATACATTTGTAAAATGAATAATATTAAAATTTATTTTTCAATAGATATATAAATTAAAGTTAACAATTTTCACTCTTCAAAATTTAAATTTTATGTTTCAAAGAGAGAGAAAGGAAGGGAGAAAGTATATGTGTGTGTGTGAATTATTTATTTTGTTATACTTTGGTATGCAAACACTCAAGATCTTTTGTAATATTCAAGTATGTGAGAGAGATTATTTGTTTCAGCAAAACAACTTATATCAAAGAGGAAGAGGAAGAAAAATATTAATTTCCTTAAGTATTTTATAATTAAACTTTTCATATTTTATTCTTTTTTTTTTTTTTGAATTCAAAAACATCATTTACTCAAACGATGATTTCAAATACCAAACACAATGGAGGCACAAATTAAACTTTCATATTTTCAAAACAAAATCAAACAAGAAGTGGGTTTATTTTACAAGGATAACCATTACTATTTCTAATTGGAGGGATGTGTGTGTGTGTGTGTGTGTGTGTGTGTGTGTGTGTGTGTGTGTGTGTGTGTGTGTGTGTGTGTGTGTGTGTGTGTGTGTGTGTGTGTGTGTGTGTGTGTGTGTGTGTGTGTGTGAGTGAGTGAGTGAGTGAGTGAGTGAGAGAGAGAGAGAGAGAGAGAGAGAGAGAGAGAGAGAGAGAGAGAGAGAGAGAGAGAGAGAGAGAGAGAGAGAGGTGTTAATAACAACCCCAATCAAACCCTTAATCCAATTTCTCAACTTTTATCAAGAGATATGGGAAGAGAGAAAGTTTATGATGCAAACTTATTTTCTTTTCACACACAATAGACACAAAGGGAAAATGCAACAAAGAAGACTTACCTTATCCCCTCCATTCAATAAACATTCAAAAATTTCATGACTCCAACAAGCTCCATAAATATCGCCTCCTCCTTCCAATTCCTCTCCCCAAAGAATGAACCCTAAAAACAAGACTAAGTGTAAGTACTCAATCAGAGGATACTTGCATATGAAAATAATTGAGGATACCCTAGGTCTGTTAGTACTCAGTCAGAGAATTCTTGTACTCCACTTGATTTTGGACAATATAAGTTATTGAAACATGTACAAAATGAACTATAAATCAAATATACCAAATTTTAAGTGATTTAGATCAATGGATCACCAAGATCCAACCTTTGACTTCTTGACCCTATCTAGGATAAACTAGGACTATTTGCATTTTTTTGAAAAGGATTAGACTCATATCAAATGAATAAAGATGTTTTTCCATAATTTTAAATAGTAGAGTCCTCTAAAGTACCAATCTATGATGGATTTGTAAGAACAACATCTTGCACATGAATAGAAGTAGAATATACAATGAGATAGCTAAGGTCTGGTATAATATTGTCTTGCAGTAATGGCTCAATAAAAGAAAGAACACTGTCCACCATGGATGTGTTATCATAGAAAATAGGAGTAGAATTAAAGAGTACATTAGTCTCCGAAGATACAATAGGAAAATTAGTAGTAATATTGATATAAATATTAGTAGGATCTTTGAAAAGATACTAAAGGATGCTCCAAATAGTGTAGGGGCACATCATGAGCTAAACATGGTGATGTAGATCCCATGAAATGTGCAACAAGAAGGTACCAGAAACTTTGTCACAAGTGTTAATCCCACTTAATGTACCTTTTATAATTAATGGAAGTCAAAATTTGTCTAGATATAAATGGAATATTATTATTTATCTTTTTTGTGGACAAGTATTCCATATAAGCATGCAAAGAAGCATAGTTGCTCTTTTTAAGAAGAACCACTAGTGTAAAATCAACTTTCCTTTGTAGGTATCTCTCAAGTGAAGTTGGAATGACTAAGATAAGACACCAAAGAAGTGCATAACGACATAAAATAAATGTAATGACCCCCTAGTTACAAGAATAATGCATGTTCATGAAGAGGATGTTAGGCACAACCAAGAATGCATCCAAATGAATAGTAAGTACAATATTCAACACAGTGCATAAAAGGAGAATATGTATAAGAGAGACCAAAGAATACATAGCACTGCATAATACCCCCTTAGAATTATTAGTAGTACCCCACTTAAATTTTTAAATACAAGCATGCTCATATAAACATCGAGCACAATCGAGAATGCATCTTGAGAAATATGTGCATAAGTATGAAATAACTGAAGGGGCATCAAGCTCAACTAATAATGCATCCAATTGTATATAATAGTTAGTTTAAAGGTAGTTTTAGTTAACCCAATAACACCACCAATACATAGATCATGAAAACAAACATTTTTGAAGAAGACGATACTCAATTCTGAGTTATTGATTAAAAGTTATAGTCATTTGAAAATCTTGCTCGCATGAAAAATTTGGGTGGAAATAATGGTGGATTTTTTTTTGAATCAACTTCCAAAAAAAAATTGAGTTTCCCTGGAGCAAAAGTTTGAAAAAAATTGTGAATCAATTTCCTCAAAAAAACTTAAGGCCCTTTGGAGCAAAAGTTAAGCACTTTTGGGTTGGAAGTGACCAAGGGCTTATTTCCCATATTACTAGGGGCTAATAACTTTTATGGGTCATCCATTACTTGTAGGGGTCTTAGGTTATAACATGGTTTCTCATAGGGCCATTAGGTTTTGAAAAATTTGTTGGTAGGGATGTTGGGTTCAGATAGGCTTACTTGCAGGGGCATTGGGGTTCGATAAGTTTGTTGCCAGAGGCGTAAGGGTATGATAGGCTTATTATTAGGGGTGTTAGGTTCCAACAAGCTTAAAATAGAGGGGTGAATGTTTACCAAGGCTAAACTATTTTTTGAGGCCTATTTTATTGATGTGAAAAGTCTAATCCAGACTAGAAACTGACAAAACTACTTGTAAGGGTTAGAAACTCCATTGAAACTAGAAAAGCCAAAAATATGCATATTTAGTATGGTTCTTCCAAAAATTAGAAGAGACCCATTTTAGAACTTGAAAATTTATAAAAACCCTACAATTATTTCTTGATTTGAGAATCTCATTGTATAGATATATGTGAAATGACTAAAAAAGACTCAAAGTCTTTCATAAATGGTAAAAAATTGATGTCACAAATATATGTCATGTTTACAGTCAATTTTAGGGTTTTGATGCATTCCAAATCTAATGGCACTAATAGAGTGTTGTAATTTAGAGACTTATACATTTCACCTACCTACTAGAGAGGCTATCATGACCTTAAAGGATGTCCATAGGATTTTATGTGTGCCTATTCGAGGTTAAGGGATCTATTGGATGTCAGAGGACAAGATAGCAGTATTGAAGGATTTTATTGGTGTGATAAACCTTGTGATTGTGAAGGGGTCTATTAACATTAATGATTTAGAGGACCTAGCTTGGCCTCCAATGATTGTTTTGGAACAACACCACCTCCACCATAGGGTTCAATTCCCTAGGAGGTATTGATCTTGATGGTTCTTATCAGTGGCCTCCTACTACCTGACAAGAGTAAATAATTCCTTCAGATCAAAATTATAGGATTAGTCCAAAACATGCTAGATTACACTACTTATTTTTCATGGGGTCTGATGATATTGACATAGCTTTATCATGACCTACACATGATCACTTATTCGAGGGGCCATAATAATAGACACATGTTAGTCAAGGTCTAGGCCTAGAAGAACATTGCTATGGAGTGACTAGTTGGGCATTGGTTCCAAAGGGGACCTAAGGATCATATGTCTTATGGTTACGGCTAGATGGGAGTAGAACTACAAGATCACTGAGGAAACTTGTATCTTTACAAGTGAGCCATCAATGGGATAGTAGTTGGTGAATTTATCTGGTGGTCATATATGGTGGAGCAGTTTGATAGGATAAAGGATGACTTTGTGTTATTATATATGTTGATGCCATGGTAAATAATATTTTAACACAACTTTATTATTGAGAGGTATAGGCCAGATCATGTAAAATGGTAGTTCAAATTCCAATAAGATGTGCAAGATGGGCCCAACTTTTTTGCACGTCACATGAGTGTTCAGAGAGTGGGGGTTACCAGTACCAAGATCCTAGGCCATCACATATTTTGAAATGGTATAGACCATAATATAGGATTATATAGGTGGGTTTGTGGATGCTGGCATGACATATGCCTAAACAACATGATGGGTAGACCTCTGACCCGTCCGATTAATGAGACCTCAACTCTAGTAGTTAGGGAAGCATAGGAGAGTACGACAAAGGAGGGATGTGGGTCAGCTCTAGGCACAGGGATAGATACATGGATGGGTTACCATTCAATAGGTGATACCATACGCTATCCCCTATAGATTATTTAGGTTCTAGTATAACAACCAATACAATAAGTTATTTAAATCCTAGTTTATTAAATAGAATAATGACCTTTAAAACACCCATTTTATAAGGTAATGATGAAGATGGAGATGGGGATAGAGATGGATATGGGGGATAATGCCCTTTGTAGACATTAAAAACCCATACACTACAACTCTAGATGTCGTATTAACCTTTAAACCACCCCTTGACCCCCTTTGGGTTAGAATATTTACCAATTCTCCCATTACTAACCTTAGACCATTCTCTAAGGAATTGACTGCCAGTCATTGGTGGATTAACTAATTTTGGCTATGTCCCCTCAATCATCAATGGTCATCCCTCAACCATTGATGGTTGATCCATACCATTGATAGTTACTTGAAATCTTGCATGATCAAAGCAATCAACTAAAATTTGATTGTAACTCACTCTTTGATTACCAACTATCTAATTTTAGTTTTTTGTTCACAAGATCAATGCATGATTAGACTATTTGATAAATTATTTATTAAAATCTTCATTTCACCCCCCCCCTTTCCCCTATATTAAGAGATGAAGAGAAGGTTGAAATTATCATTCAAGGGCAAGAGATTCTGACTCTTAGGTGAATCCACAAAGCTTCCCAATGAACTAGGAACCAGGTCAGAGGTTTAGGGTGCTTCTACAACTCATTATCTTGAGCCAAAGTACCATTACTCTACTTAAATCACTCTAGGATCCACAATAATCTTTTAGCCAACACCAACATTCCTTATACCAAAAACACCTCAAAATTAAGTATCTATGTTTTTATCAAGATTTAGTAATTAGATCTATTTATTTCATTAATTGTGGCATTCCCATTTATTTACATTTCATCCCATTTTCTTGTGTTGGAGTTTTGAAACTCTAGACATTTCACCTCCTACCCAAGACCACCCATAAACCATTGTCACTCACCTGAATACCCAATCCCTAGACCAGATACCTTTGAGCATTAATTTCTATCCCGTAACCAACACTCAACCCAAACATCACTCCCTGAACCTCTCTATAACTCTCCTCAACAGACTTCTTTTCCCAAACCAAATCCCATAATAACTGTCTATGATCTAACGTAACCACTGATGGACTTTTCTAACCACCAATGGTCACCTAATTTTCAATGGTCACTGGGTGTCCATTTTCACAATAACAAGCTGATTTGACCCATCTACCCATACCCAAATTCCACTTTTTGAGATTTTGATTTATAACAAAACTTCAACTTATTTTTTGGATCAAGTTACCCATACATGACAACCTTTCAACCACCCATGTCCACATACCATTATGTGGTAACCTCCAAACCTTCCACTAGCTATCTGTATATTGCACCTACCCAACCCCAACAAAATTTACCCTACAGCTATAGGGGTGCTCAACCACAAACCAATCTAGTTAATATGTTAAAGGATGAAATGACCAATTTGGAGTCATCTATTTATGATGCCCATAACTTCTTTTCATATGATCAAATTTGTAATGAACCAATTCATCCATCCATCAAAATCTAACCTTATCCTCCTCAATGAGAACTTTTAAAATTTTCAAAATTTTAGAGCAAGGAAGATCCTCAGTAAAATCTTAGAGCATTTAGACACTCATGTTATTTGATTGCTTATGATGATGATCTCATTCTTCACACCTTTCCCATGTCCCTATTTGGTCTGACATTATATTGATATAATGTTATTACTAGGCACTCCCTCTTTTCTTTTGCCAAATTAGCTCAAACCTTCTTAGATCATTTTTCCATAAATATATCTAATAAAGTTTCTATCACCGACCTCTACCCCATATGATAATTTGAGGATGAGTTAATTGCTGATTTCATGGCCCATTGGAGAGGTTTGATAAACCAACTCTCTTTCTCTTTTCCCCAACATAAGCTAATTGAGATTTTATCTCAAGATTGTGCCAAACATATTTCGTCCACTCTATAGGTTCAAACTTTCAATACCTTTGATGAAGCTTTCACCATGGCACAAAAATTAGAGATTAGATCCATTAATGAGGGGAAGATAAAATTGAGAAACAAGAATTATAATTTCAAGTCAAATGAAACTTCCTCCTCCAAAACCACCAACCACTCTAACACCAACACCAAAACCAAGGGAACCATGAATATAGTTGTCCTTAAAATTTCCCCTCCTTTGGTTGGTAACCTACCCAAATCTTCTAATTCTTTCAACCAAAATAGCTAAAACCAAAACCATAACAACCAAAAGCAATATACTCCACTAGGGGAGTCATATGCTTCCATTTTAGAAAAGTTCTTGAAATCAAATATCGTACAACTTCTTCTAATCAAACCCCCACAATAATTTGATTCCTCTCAACCTATATCTAGTTGGTATAAGGAGAATGAATTGTGTGCCTCCATTTTGTCATTGGACATGATGTGAGTAGATGCAACACCTTCAAAATCATTGTCCAAAGGTTGACTGACAAGGGGGAACTTGTGATAGATAATCCCAATACACTCCCAAATTAGTCACTTGACATATTTAGACAACCTTTTCCTGGCCATATCCCTTTCACAAATAATGAAAACAATAAAGCGGAATCCTCTAACAATCATTAGGTCCACACTGTCAATGTGATCCTTAGTGAGCTCATTATTGAGGAAACCATTGTCCAAACCAATTATTCTTCCCATCCACTTATTGAGGTAGTGGAGTCACCTTTTATTCCTTTGGGAACTGAAACAAAGGAAGTAATTGTAGACACCAAAAATCCATACATAGTGATTCCAAATGTCAAAAGCACCCCTAGACCACCTTAGGACCCCCTTGGGACCATTCAACCCTCTAAACCCTAACTGAACCTAAGCCATAATTTGTTTGTCTAAACTGACTCAACCTAGCCTTTTATCACTTTTTACCCTTTGGCACTCAACCACCAGTGGTCAAGGTAATCATCGATAGTCACCCTAACCATCGATGGTCAGGTTGCATCTTCTTAACCAAAAACATGCAAACTACCCACCTTGATTTTCTAATTATATCCCATCTAATTCCATTTGTGAGCCATTGTATGGATGAGTTAATTTTAGAAATTCCAATTCACGTGCTATTACAACTCTCTTTCCTATAAAAGAGAGGAGCAAAGAGGTTAAATCCATCTACAAACACCCAAAAACATCTACAAATCTACAATTGTCATCAAGAGCTTTGTACATCTAGGAGTTTCTTTCTTATAGGTCAATCACAATCCAATAATCTAGCAATCATATCAGAGAGTCAATTTTCCACCGCCTCTCCACCAAGCCTTTAGGTACCATTACTCTATCAGAATCAAGCAAGATTCTACCAATAGACTAACTACCTCAACCATTCACCCAATCAAATTTTGATAAGATAAGTACTTGATTCCTAGCATTCATCTACTTTATTTTCATTTTGTAATTAGCCCAAGTCTTACCCATCCCTTGGATCTCATCAATTAGCAAAATTACCAACTAGATCTTCACATAGTAACTGTCGATAGTTGACTCAACCATTGATGGTCTGTGTAACCATCGATGATTAGCTTGACCACTGATGGTCACCTTAACCATCGATGGTCATCCTAACCACCAACGATCACTGTGGCATAAAAAACCAACAATCTAATTTCACCTATTTACACCCAATAAAATTGAATTTTTTATGTTCCTACATATTCACAAACCCCTTTTTGATTTTTTGAATCATACCCCAACTCCCTAACATTAGTATTAATTAGCTTAATTGCTATTTTAATCATTTATAGCATATTTATTAGTAAGTTTTCTTGTACTCAATTTTATTACCTTTTGAATCACTGATGCAAGTACTTTTTTTTATAAGCTTAATTATTTAAAACATGTGGATTGACATCCCCTAAAGAAGCTCTCACTTTCAAGATCTAACTATCACTAGGCAATCCACCCAACTATTTGTTTAACAAATAAGTTTGCTTTAGCGATTTCTTATATGCAGGTCATCTTCTTAAGCCAAAGAGGAGCTATTCACAAGCTTATGATTCAATGCATGCATTACAAATCAAGTTTTTCAACCTTACTTTTACTTAGTTTCTTATTTTTCTCTTTATAATAATAAGCAATAAATTCGTTGAAACATTCTGGCATGCCCGATGGGACATTTTTGTCTCTACTTGGGTTTTTGTTTGCTTGCATTCTCTCCCTAATATTTGTTCATTAACAAAATCAAAAGTTTCTTTTGGGCTTAAAATTAAGTGCATACATTGACTACTAGAAAGTTTAGTTCACATAACTTAACCTAAAGGCAAAGTAATATATCATAGCTTCACTCTTTATTGCACACACCTAAACTAAACCACTTTCATCCATAAAACATAAAAAATACTTGAGACAAGGCCTAATTAGGATTATATCACCTAGTGGTAACCTTACCCTCTCTCGATGATCCTACATGGAGGTCATGACCAAGGGGAGGACCAATTCAGCTCTCTGGTTGAGTATAATCTCTAGACATCAATATATTTTAGCTAAGCACTCAAAACCCTTATCTCTATGATGTGTGAAGTCAGGGGGTAGGTCCCATTACCAAGCCACGTATTGATTCCAATACATATCTCTTTTAAGCACCTAAACACAACTTGAAACCAACCTTAGGCTTTCTCTTTAATACCCACTCTACAAACCAATTTCAGTCACATACCTTCTTAAGGCATAAGCCAGAAGTGATATTAATTAAAATTATGGGGCTTAACATTTCTCTTAGAGTGTGATTGGATTTCTTTTATCATTTTCTTATCTTCTCTTTGTTGGAGTATTAAGGTTGTTTGTGCTTTCTATATCCCCCATCTCATATGGTTCTCACTTGCCGGTAGCAAAGAGACCTTGCAGAGCAAAACCTATCACCAAGTCAACCTACCTCTTCCACCTCTTCATCCATGGACTATACCTCTGAACAAAAAAACTCTCCTCACCTTTTGGGAAGTCTTTCCTTCCCTCGAGAGGTTCTTCAAGGAGATGTGTATTTTACCTCTTTTCTAGACAACAATCCCTTGGCCTTGCAACATTATCTTACAACCACATCTTATCGCATCTCAATTTTGACCCCATCCATATATCCACCTTATGACATGACTCCTCACATCATAGGGAGTACATCCATTGCCATGGTTACAACCCATCCATTGACTATCCAAGCTTCCTCATCAACCAACAATCCCTTTGAGACTACCATTGAAAACCAACCAACTCAAACTACTACTGCCCTTAGACCTTCTACTCCTAACAACCACTCCTCCACAATAGGAGTGCCTACCTCTAGCACTACTAGCCTTCCTTTAGCTACCTTCAACCCATCAACCACCACTCCACTTCAAATACTTTTGGTGTCCATACCCTCTACCTTGCCACTGATCAGTATAAGGGTCACCACCCTTGCATTGGTCACTAACCCAACTATTGCTCCTATCCAACAAGCACTCCTTGGACCAAGCTCTAGCTACATTCCTAATCTAAAAGGGCATATACCCACTACCCAACCACCTACCTCTACCTACCTTTATGTGTTTTCCACCAAATTGTTGACATCCACTTACCCATATGTGGTAACCTCCTAACCTTCTACCCATTATCTATATGTCTCTCAACCATCTCAATAATATACATCTTATAACTTTTCAGGTACACAACCCCAAGTGGACCTAATTAAGATGCTTATGGACGAGATGACCACCTTAGAGTCATCCATCTCAGGTGTTCACAACATCTTATCATATGACCAAATCTGTAATGAGCCTATCCATCCATCCATATCTATTAAGCCATATAATCCCCAATGAGAACTTCCCAAGTTCTCTAAGTTTCAAAGTAAGGAGGATCCTCAACAACACCTTAGGTAATTTAGGCATGCTTTCTATCTCATAAATTATGATGATGCCCTTCTCTTCCATCCTTCCCCATGTCTCTAGTTGGTTTGGACTTAGATTGGCATAGTGCCTTACTCAAACATTCCATCTTCTCCACCCAACTGACTCAAACCTTCTTGAATCATTTTTTGATCAATATCTCCAAGAAAGTTTCTATCACCGACCTCTACTCTATTTGATAGTTTGAAGATGAAACCATTGCTAATTTTTTGGCTTGTTGGAGGAGCCTATTCAACCAACTATCCTTCTCCCTACCTCAACTTGAACTCATATATCTCTTTGCTCAGGCATGTGCCAAACATATATCCTCCACACTACATGTCCAAATCTTTCAAACCTTTGATGAATCTTTCACCATGGCATGCAAGTTGGAGAAGTGAAACATTGATGGATGAAAGCTTGAGCTTAAAAATAAGAACTCAACCTATAAAACCAATGAGGTTTCTTCCTCCAGCCTAATACTAGCACCAAGAATAAGGGAACCAACCCAATACCAACACCAAGAACAAGGGAACCACAAATGTAGTTATCCTAAAAGTTTCCCTCCACATTCTATTAACTAATCCAATTCCTCTAGTTCCTCAAATCAAAACCTAAGGAGCTAAGCCTGGAACATTTAAAAATAATTCACTCCACTTGGATAACCCTATGCTTCCATCTTGGAAAAGTTATTGAAAGTCAATATCATTCAACTTCCTCCTATCAAGCCACCCCAACAATTTTACTCCTCTCATCCCACACCTAGTTGGTATAATGAGAATGATCTATGTGCCTTTCATTGGGCATTAGGACATGATGTCAGTAGGTATAACACTTTCAAGTGGCTTATTTAATCCCTCATTGACAAGGGGGAGCTTACATTGGGTAATCCCAATACACCATCAAACCAAGCCCTTGATATATTTAGGCAACCCTTCCCAAACCATGCTCCTATCAAAAATGAGAGTAACAACGTTGAATGCTCTCATGACACCCATACAGTTAACATGGTCTTTGACACATTCATTGTTAAAGAACCTGTTGACTAACCCATTTGTCTCTCACCCTCTCTACTTATTAAAATACTAGACTTACCTTATCTTCTTTCAGATACCAAAGCTAAGGAAACATTGTCTTCTCCCCCTCCACTTATTGAGGTAGTGGAGCCACTAGTCACCCTTTTAACTGATATACTAGAACAACCAACCATCACCGCCTCACCTTTACCTTTAACTATCGAACAAACCACTCCCCCTTTAGAAACCATTCATGAGGAGAAAATCCCTATTTCTACTCCTCCCATAGAGGATACACCCATCTAAGATTCATATCCTTTGATTGAGGAAAAGGATGAGGATACCATCCCTGTGTGTCCACCTAGGGGCTTATCTTTTAGGTCTACCATTCAGGGAATTAAGCCAACCTACAAAACATTCTCTAGGATAATACAAAAATTAGAGTTTGTCTCCAACCATAACACAGATCGAGCCACCTTATAGTAGTAATTAGGCCTCCCTTATATTACTCGATCAGGACCTCTAACCCCTTCTCAGTCAGACCAACCCAAAACTTCCATTGACTAACCTCTTACCATATCTACCCAAATAACCAAACCCCCTAACCAATCAACTAAAACCTCCACCAAACAAAATAACCCTCAACCACTCAAGCCAACCAAGACCTAAGTATTCAAGCACTCTCCTATCATCCCAACTAGGTCTGCCCAGAATCTTGGTATCCTCTCTACACCAAGCCTTAGTCACCCATCTATGAAATTTTACTAACCTCCTGAAACCCACCAACCAAATTTTAGACCAAAGCAATAAAAGAGGTGAAATCACACAAAAGTTAGAATTCTTAAATTTTTCCTCCCTCAACCTTGCCCTCTATTTTAGGGCCTCATCCCTCTACCTTGAATAAGAAGCCAATTTCCTCTACCAAAACCCCACCACCTATCTTGGTTACACCTTTGTAGCTTCTTTTTGACACATCTATCTTTACTGCACCTACAATACCTAGGCTACATACCCTATGATCTTCTACCTCTATCTCCTCAACCTCCTTGCCTAAACTGAAGAAATCAACCAAGTGTACCAACCTACCCAAAATACCTACCAAACCTATCTCCAAGCAACCTCCTACCTCAAACACCAAAGTAAAAATTGTTATACCATTAGTTGAGTCCTACTTGACCATTCTCCATAGGTTATTACAAACCTCCTATTTAGCCTTACCTCTCATCAGACCCTTTGACCCTCTAGCTTCAAAACCCACTGGTACAATGACCACCATGTGTGTTCCTATCATAAGACACCAAGTCATGATATAGAGGACTACAAGGCCCCCCAAACCATTATCAATCAACTTTATGATGAGGATGTTCTGTTAATAGACAACCCTCCTATGATCCCTATACCAATCCAACCATCGACCATACCTACCCAACACTTACCTACTCCTCCACTCTCACCTAAGAGTGAAGATGAGTTTGACCAATATACTACCTCAACCTCTCCTTTTATCCATATTATCAACATGGTCATAAGAACATGATATAAGGATAAGGGGAAGGCTAAGGTGTCCATTCCTTGGACATACCCCTCTTCAAACTCCCAACCAACATACACCCAACCATCTCCATCTTCAACCAAACCATATCTATCTTAGGTGCCTCCCAATCTAACCTTTAAGAATCCATCAGGAGAGTTATCCTCAAACAAATTCATGAAACACTAGCAAAGATGAGTTTGCATGAGTTAATCTCTACTATTCCCCATCATCGTGAAACATTAATAGAGGCTTTGCAATCTATTGAGGTCTAACCCATGGACCCCCAACCTCTAGTTGCTTTTGTTGGTACCCTTTAGATTTCCAACCTTGTTACCTTTAAGGATTTAGAAATAATTTCCATCCACCTGAAGGACCCAAATCCTCCTATATATATTACTACTTACATCAACCAAACCCATATCAAATGGGTCATGATTGATGGGGGAGCTCACATTAACATCATCTCTTCTCATGCCTACAACTAACTCAACCTACCGAATAATGTTATGCCCAAATCCTCAACCATCCTTCATTCTTTCAACAATACCATGGCCACTACTTTGTTAACTATCATCCTTCATATCTGTGTGGGACCCTGCACACTCCTCAAATTATTTTATATTATAGATGGTGAATTCCAATACAACATCTTGTTGGGATGACCTTAGATTTGATCCATGGGTTGCGTTCCCTCTACCCTCCACTATTACATTAAGTTTGAATATGAAGGCTAGGTCATCACCATACAAGCTAACCCAAGTCCTTTCTCAACATGCAATATGACCTACTACTCCAATAATGTCCTCATACCTCCATCCAACACACCCTCAATAGCTCCAACCCTACCTTTAACTATCAAAGCGGATATCATACCTCCTTCCACTAATGAGGCATCAACTAGTTCCTCTATACCTATCTACCAAATCCCTTCTATAGACCCTTCAGAATGCACATCCATCACCTTTCACTGGGGGAGTATCACCTTTTAGCACTGGATCCTTTCCCTACTCCTCATGAGTATGGGAAACTTACCAACCAGTTGGATATGACCCCAATGTCAGAATTGTCATTCCCTTTAGACTTCCCAACCATCAGACCCATTTTATCTATGGAGGAGTTGACAAATTCCTTGGTGCTCCTATCACCTCTTTGCCACCTTGACCATTCACCATTGGCTTTTCATACCTTGACAAACCAAGATTCACCAAGACATACCTCCATTGATGTGCCTAGAAAGGCTTTGGTGTTGGGTGATATGAGTATGGCCCACATGAATGGGTCACCATCAAAACTAGGAAGCCACATGAGAATTACAACCTTGGTTTCATCTTGCCTAATAAGATGAAAGTCTAATAGCCTACTTCTACCATTATTGAGGAAGATACCCCTTCTTCATCAACCTTTCTTCCACTTGCATGTGAGGATGATGACATCATCCCACCTAACTTTTTTTCATCAACATGATCAGCTTTAGACCCCTAACTTATCAAAAGGAGAGGGCAACCATAACCATCCCTTTGACCCATCCTGATATGATAGGAGAAGACTCTCCTACCATTAACACTGTGTAGTGTCAAGATGATGATTCCATTCTCGCCTAACTTGGTACCCCAAATTCTTCAATCCACAAATCACTTTCTCTCAAGACCTCAACCATGTTGAATGTATCCACCATGGATATCAACTTAGGTACTTCAGACAACCCTCACATTGTCAAAATTGGCCAATCATTGAATGCCAAGGAACTTTGGGACTTCCCCTCTTTCCTCCAAGACTGTAGCATAACATTCACTTGGTCTTATAATGACATGCCTAGAATTAACCCTACCATTACTACCCATAACATAGTCACTCATCCTGATGCCAAATCTATCAAGCAAAAGCTCTTATGCATGTATCCTTGTATAACCCTTCTCATCAAAGAAGAGCTTCAACATCTCCTATATGTCAACTTTATTCAACCTATTGACTACCCCCAATGGGTCTCAAATATCTTAATGTTAAATGATTGGCACATTTTTGCTTGAGCCCTCCTAAGTTGCATTATATAAATCTACCTAAGTTGCAACTCTCGCTTTTCTCCCTAAATTTATTCCTAATTTCCAAGATCATCTAGACACTCAATTTTTTTTAAATAATAGTCAACCTTGCCCTTGTGTTTAACAAGCGAGTTTAATCCTAGGATCATGTCATATGACCCTAGGGGTGATACATATAAATCCACTACAATTGAAAATTCATGTAACTCAATTACTGCTTCAACTCGACACTTAATAGCTATGACTTTTGAGTCATTCCCATATGTTACTAACCATGCATTTTTCATATATCCAACTTTTCTAGGAAACTTGCTAAGAATTATAGGAGCTATAAAACATTTAGTAGCCGATGTATCTATCAAAACATAAACTATATATTCAAACAAAATAATTGACAACTCTATGGGTGATGCTTGAAATTTAGCTTGTTAGTTATTAATTATTACATGAATACCCTGCTAAAAATTACCCTTCTAAGAATTAGGGGCTTTGTTATTTGACTTGTCTTAGGGATATTCACGAGTATAATTATTTCTTCTATAATTGAAACAACCACTTGGTGGTTCCTTCCTATAAATTTGTGTGTTTCCCTAGAAACCACCTTTGGAGGCATTGCTTGGTTTTTTATTACTAGATCAACTATTGAATTTGGAATTCTAGTTATTAGGCTGGCCCTTGGAGTTTCCACTCCTATACCTCCAGTTCTTCTTCTTGAAAGTTGGCTTAGAATTCCCAAAAAAATTCTTGAACTTTTCCATGGCCCATGTAAGAGACTTCAGCTTCTACTCCTGATTCATTACTTTCCCAAAAACTAGTCCATAGTGGGAGGTCCATGAACATCTACCTCACCACCGATCTAGAGTTTTAATCCCATGATAAATGTCTTGATTCTAAACCTCTCGTCATCTTGGTACTAAGGTACACACTTTATAAGTTTGGTAAACTACTTCCAGTACTCATTCATTGATGAGTCTCCCTGCTTCAAATTATGGAAATTTGTGAGATTATGATTGAAATAAATCTATGGTAGCCACTGTAACCTAAACAATATCACAAACTGCTCCCAAATTATTATAGTTAAGTTTCATTTCCATCTTTTTATTGGCCTACTAAGTAGCTACCTCACCAACCAACTGGTAAGCTCCCCAAACTGCTTTGGTGACTTTAGAGTAGTTTTTAATCTTAAAATAA
The DNA here is from genome assembly GCA_037957365.1 of Torreya grandis. Classification (NCBI taxonomy): domain Eukaryota; kingdom Viridiplantae; phylum Streptophyta; class Pinopsida; order Cupressales; family Taxaceae; genus Torreya; species Torreya grandis. The sequence goes on along the minus strand of JARHVA010003705.1, from coordinate 1,310,710 downwards.
TTTTTCATCTCTATTAACCGTGCCTCAGCTCCATCACTTAAAATAGTTCCATCGAACTTAGGTGGATTCACCTTTTTCATGTCCCTAGACAACTCTGTAGCTACATGAGCTCTCACATCCTACAATTTTTCCTATTCAGTGGGGTGTTCAACAAGTACTTCTTAACATTCTTCCTTGCCTTGGTTATAAATTTTTTATTCCACGGCTATGATCCGATCCCTAGTATCATTCTTGGCCATGAAAATCTGATCCAACTTTGTTGAATGCTCAATGGTAATCAAGTTAGGATCAATGGGAGGGTTATTTTCATTGGCATATGAAGGACCCTCATCAAATGATCTCATTTACACCATTATTATTTCTCACTAAAAAAAAGAATACAAAAACATTAGCATACTCATTTAGTCCTAGAGTTTAAGAAGCTCTGATACCACATGTTATAACCCCTCAAATTATACTTAGAAAATATAGTAAATTTTTCCTTTAAAATAATTATCTAACATTCATTCTATGTAATTATACATTATAACTTGTTTAAACTATAACTTAGAACAATAATACTTCTAATTCAAATACCAAATATAATATTTATCTTATACAACTCCAAGGAAAGTAATTACAATAGGACACAACTATGGCTGGTCTCATAACACAACTAATATTCAAGTATAATCAAACATAATTATTACATTTTTATTTCCTTTAGGCAT